>JAODXP020000017.1:3456034-3667444 GCA_027497455.2 Sardinella longiceps
TATACCGTTCCTGGAATCACTGCAATACTGTTTTAATGCGTGGATCGGACAGAAGAAGTCACTGTTTTGTATGTTTGTTCTAATACTGTAAAATGCAAACGAATGAAAGACACAAAAGAAAAGGACAAACAAATCAAAAGCAATACCCAGAAGCACTAAGCAAGGCGAGCAGACACACATATGCAACATTCACAACTCAGGCTACATGCAACAGGTAGCGCAGCAAAGCTCCAGTGAGACATAGGCTACAGACCAGCAGTTGGGATGAGGCCGTGTCACAATTGATAAAACAGCAACGCCTGGACTGAACGGACTTCAGTCCTGCGGGATTATCACATAAAACCTGGAAGGCAAAATACAGTTTAAAACACACACAATTATTAAACTATAATCTCTGTTAAAATATTGTATTACATACCCACTCCTTATTGGCAGCACGGTCTCGAATTCACGGCTGGAGAAGCAGGGAGACGGCAAGGCGCGGGTTGTTGCTGCTCTGTACCCACACTTTGTTTGTGATGAGGGAAGGAGAAGGCGTGCCGTGAACTGAAGTTCTTCGCACAGAGGCGCAGTGTGGAGCCCAGTGTGATATAGTCACGTTTAATTGATTTAATTGAGACACTTAAGTTTGGTATGTAACAGTAACTGCTTGACAAAATAGTGGCAATCAGCCTAATGACAATTGTATGTTTGCAGTCAACTTGACTGAGGAGTCTGACACACGGCAAAAGCACACACACAGGTATTACATCAATTAGGCGATCTAAAATAGTCTTTATAGCGAGCAAAAAACGGCTTGCGGCATGAATGTTGCAGCACTATTGTGTTAAGAAGTAAAGCTGGTTTTGCAGCTGGGTCTGGTGGCATGTAACCCCAGCAGCTGCACAGCCAGCTAAAAAAACTCTGAATTTGTTGCATAGGGCCTATTCAAATGGATAAAAATAAAGATTAAAACGTCTCATTGGGGGACCGCCTTTCATTCCGACATCCCCCGACATCTCTCCATTCAGACATCCCTCCACTCCGACATCCTTCCATTACGACATCAACCATTCCAACATTTTTCGTACTGCCATTCCGACAGCATAATGAAGCATTATCTTTTATTGGTTTATTTAAGCGAAGGAAAAAGTGCACCTGCTCTGAGATAAGTGCCCCTCCCCTCTGCTTTTGCCTGAGCTGTGGCCACTGTCACCCTACAGTTGCCACAATTTTTACCTACATGCTTTGGGCATTTAGCCTAGAACTCTAGACGTACCCCTAGCGGTAGCAAATTTGAATTTGCACAGCAGATACGTCTAGTGACCCCTGATAGAAACCCGTTGTAATCCTTCCTCTGGCGGCGGATAACCAATCACAGCGCGGTATGTGTACAGGAAATCGTAAGGCGGGCTTGTATGTAGAAATTCGTCTTTGGCTTTAGTTTTGGACGAATTGCACTTGTCATTTTCCTTGAAAGTGAAACAAGAAAGTGCACTTAAGTCTTTCGTTCTGAAAAAATATGTCTTTGCCGTGTTACCGACGGGCTACGGGAAAAGTTTGATATACCAGCTGGCAGTGTTGGGCAAGCTACTCAGTAAATGTAACAAGCTAAGCTACCAGTTACTCCACATCATATGAAGCTTCACTACACCAAAGCTACCAGAAGACAAAATGTAGCAAGCTAAGCTATGAAAAAATGTCAGAAGTAGCTTAACTATTGTGAAGCTACTTTTTAAAACACAAAAAGGCCAATAAATAAGTTCAAAAAAGGAGGAAAGAGCAGAGGCACCCTGAGATTTGATGAAGGCCATGCCTCTGCTCTTTCCCCCTTTTTTGGACTTACACTTCACCCCGTACAGATGAGCACCTGAGTAACATTATTTGCACAGCCTCCTGAGCACTCTAAGCTCTTTTGTGTCTTCTCAGGCCTATGAATAATCCAACCAATTGTACAAGTATTAGTGATCAAACTATCAGGCATACAATAGTAACTAACTAATTATATCGAAATGTAGCCTACTTTTATATGGGTAAGATATTTTTTAGATTAAACCTCATCAAATTGACACATGATAGACACAATTGATTTTCATTTTGGACACTTTTTTTAATTTGTGGCACCTGTCAGGTAATAAATGCATCACAGTACTGTAAGAACTGATCTTCGGTGCATGGCCTAGATGAAAGATTTGCTGTTGTGAACTGATGCCCTGAAAATGTAGCTTGTGGGAAAGCTACCACACTACATGGCCAAAAAAGTAGCCAAACTACTGAAAAACTATCAGATTCAGAAAATAGCTACACTACAGCCAAGCTACTCAGAAATGTAGTTAAACTAGTAGCTTCACTACTTGTAGCTAGCTACTGCCCATCACTGCCAGCTGGTACCACTGGCCGGAACGCTAGCCTATTACGTGGAGAGGCAGTTTGAAAGACAACGCAATCACCCGCCCCTCCATTGAGGCACAGTCTATCAGTGGTCTTCAGACTATACATTCTTATGATATAGTCTGGCGTGTCAGGCTATTGGGCATTCTCCCTCACTGTGTCTTGATTACTGTGCTCAATTCTGGAAGGGTGTCTTAACATTTGTTGTGGGTTTGTCGTGGATATAGTCTATAAAGGCTATTCTCTCACATGTGGAAGCAGGCTGGTAATCTGTGCGATCTGATGAGGCGGTCCACTTTTGGGCAGGTGGCATCTAATTATTTTTTACACAAATGCAAAGATTTCTAATTATTTACATCTGTAGTCATAGGCTATTTTCAGCGGTGCATCAGTAGCCCTGCAGCCCGTTATAATACAGTTACATACAGAGGTTTTGGGCTGGGGGTGTATGAGGCGCCCCTGTTCTATTAGCCTGCTGGTTATACTGTGGCCATCTAAATAGTCTGTAGCCCTGTCTTATTTATTTTATTTTGTGTTTTATTTTATGCCTTTTTAATATACTTGCCCAGGGACCACAGGTGCGAATTAGCATTGATGCTACAACCTGGCGCATGACATGTTCTCCTGTGTTTCAGGATAAATGTTTACTGTGCACTGTCCCTGCTTTTTTCAAATAAACAGATTTTCCATTCCATGAGCCTTGCGCCGTGTCTACTGGTGATGTCTACTGGTGGACAAGCCTGTCACTCACGTCCTAGTTTAGGCCTAGCCTACTACATCTTTTGATGACATAAATATATCTTCATCATTTGTTTATGTCAGTTAATACAGGCTACATAAAACAAACTGCGGAGTTTCGCACCATGCCTGTTATTCTCTCTCTTGGCAGCGTTATGCAGAGAGCAGATTTAGATAGTCTGCATTGAGATTGGATGAATATCCTATTTTCTTTTTGCAAACCCATGTGTCAATTCAAGGCAACTAGATTACAAAGTAGCTAATAGTAAGCAGCAAATGTTTCTTTCTGTGGGCAAAGCAATGTACTGTTCCCAGTTTGCGTGGTATGGGCTGCATGGTGCAACCTATCTGTTACTCTGTTTTGCCCATCCTAGTTAGGCCCATTATCGATGTGATTTCCATTTTTCTAAATATAGGATATAGGCCCTAACATACTCTTAATACACAGAGGGCCAGACTGACCTGCCCTTTTTGTCCAAGAATTGGCCATTTTCCCCGCGTCCAACAGCACACTAACACCTGCTGTCCCTCATTTCCTGATCCTCAACATGTACCTATCATTATAAAAATCTACTCTATTAAACGTGAACATCGAACAGTTACATCTGTTTTCTCGTCGACACCCACATATTCAACTAACGTTTTTCCTCACCTCCACCTCATATTCTTTTTTCTTCATGGAAGCCTGCACTTTCCCTTTCAAGCTGCCACCTGTCATAACATTGACACTGACAACTCTGAGTTGTAGGAGTTCAGTCCCTTTTTAATGGACTGTAGACACTTTGACACACTAGACTACCTGACGATAACGTTACTGAGAGTTTAGAATTTCTGTTAGTGTTTGTGCCGGTGGCTAACTTTAGCTCAAACAGCACTGGGCCCTTCTTGATGGTCGCAATAACATGGAGTTCACTGAATGAGATATAAAAGTCGTATCGACTTATTTTAAAATGCAGATGAATCCTCGCAGTCTCGTCTTTTCAACAATGTGTTCCTTGTCTTCATAACCTTAGCAACCTTTACAATCCAGCGGTAAATATTGGCTTTAACCATTACCGTTTACATTCGCAGCTGGGGTTTGGATCAGTGATGTCACACTTGCCAACCCTACAGAGATCCATAGTCTTTACACCTTCTCTTTGCCTTGAATATCACAAACATCATGTATAGACACACACAAACACACACACACAATTTCTATGAACCCTCATCTTTTATCATGTTTGTTATTCTTAATATACTAATAATTTTTTGTTCCTCTAATGGGATGCTTATCAGTATGCCTAGGAAGGTACTGTTTTTTCCTGGGGAGAGTCTGTGTTGTGCTCCGCAAGGGGCCAGCCAGATATCTCCTCCAGGACCCTTCCGAGGAGGCCAGGCGCATCCGTGACACCCCAGCTCTGCAGGATAAGTCACCACCGCAGAGGGAGTCCCTGGTCCGTGACCACGCCCTGGCTGACGTGCAGCAGAGAAGGTGAGACGCCTCAGACTGGACGGAGGTGCTGGGGTAGTACATCTTGCAATTTGGCAAGTCCTTTCGCTGGCTGTTAGAGAATGATGTAGGCTATTCCCTGTACCTCATTAAGAGCGTCCAGAGGGAAGAGTCTGAGGGGATCTCTGTGTCAAAGGATAGCCTACAATTCTTTCTGTCTTATGGCCTGAGTTTCAGAGAGATCCAGTCTCTCCGTGGTTACGTGGAAAGCGGCGTGCGTGCAGCACCTGCCTCCTCAGACAACAATGAGCTTGTCGGTTTCGGTGTCCGCGCCAGGAGCACCCAGAGGGAAATATGGGAGTCCAGGGCAGAGTTCATCCTGGGGAATACCTGTTTTGAGGGGACCCGCATGTTCAGGCTGCAGCAGTAACTGCAGCAGAGACAGGAGTCTCTTGCTGCTGCCATGCCTACCCCGACGGCACAGGCTCAAACCCTGAGTGCTCGTGCTGTGCGCCACGTTGGAAACACAATCTCCCTGTGGCGTCTTCCTCCCCAACCAGAGCTTCTCGACCTGGTGACAGAGCTGCCCTCCCCCAACTTCTTCCAGCCCCATCCATTCTTCATTTGGAAGCCTGGGAGCGACATCATGGTCAGGCTGAGGAATAACTACGTCCTATGTCGTCTCTGCTGGTGTGGGCAGGCCTCGAGTGATCGTTGGTACTAGCAAACAGTACTACATTATGTCCTCACGCCTCCCGCCGGAGGTTTTGTTTTGCCGACAGTCCGCGATGGCTGGAGAAGCTGCATAGGCGCTTCACAAACCTTTCGCCTGCGTTCCTGATGTATAAGAAGGCCATCTGTAAGACGGTCGTGGACAAGCTGAGGCGCACCGGCAAGTCGCCCAGCGACATGGCCAGCCAGATGAATGAGCTCACGCACTTGAAGTACGAACGTGCTCACCTGGCCAATCTTCAGGCTGATGCCAATATCAGGAATGCTGAGGCTGGCGTCTATGGATAGAAAACTTTAGGGCAATTCTTGAGGAAGGACGACGCGCCGCTGTGTGCCTTTGATTCGTATGAGAATCAAGCGGCATAGTGGTGTCTCTGTGTCAGCACACTACCTGACAGACTGCCTGCTGGAGGAGTTTCGTCGCCAGGAGCCAGCCATCAACGCTCTCCTTCAAGGAACTTTTGGCCAGCTCTACACCACAGGAAGGTGGCAAGGAAGGTGACCTTGTCATCTGGCGTCATGTCCAGTTCCGCCATCATGAATGAGAACTGGATGATCGTCTCATGGGTGATGGTTCAGTCAGAGGCTGAGAAGTCCCTGGAGCCAATGTACCGCGGTTTGGCCACTCACTACGCCGATGCGGACATGAAAAGGCTAGCTACCGCTGGATGGACAAGGATTGCTGCGCCCCGTTCCAGATCCTGGACTGTATTCCTGGGGAGCACTTGACCTGGGATTCATGGAAGACCACTCCCTCCACTGTCACTCTCGGTTGCATTTCAACCACCCTATAACAGTGAAGCTGGATCCCAAGATCCCACAACCCCTAGAGCTGGTGGACAGAGTCGAGAAGATGCTGAAGCATCTTCACTTGGCTACTGACCCCAACGGCGTCCCGCATTTCAAGACGTCTATGCTGAAGATGTGGCGTATACAGAGGGTGCACATTCTCCGCGGTTGCATCAGTGACCCTGAGCTCACAGCAGGCATTATGTACAGGCACGGTGGGACTCTGCATTTGAACCATGTTCCTGGTGACGGTGCCAGAGTGCCCATCTGGATCACAGCAGGAGGGGTACCATTTCCACCAGGCCCAGTAGATAACCGGGACCCAAGCATCCACTGAGCTGTTCCAGCCTCAGGGCATGACTGGAGTGGCACGCTGGAATTATCAAAGGATGGTGGACTTGAAGCAGCCGGGCGTAATCCTCTCTTGTGTTTGATCCGGCTTTGATAGCAGAACTGAACTCTGCATCTAGGAGAGTGATGGGCCAGACAGGAACCAAACAGCTCTCAAGTTCATAGGCCTCGTTCAGATTGGCATCCCAAATCCGATTTTTTGCATATGGGCAATTCCAGCGTTATGGATGTGACATTTTCATGCATTATTGATGAACAAAATGCCACATAACCTCCGCAAACCTAGCAGTATTTCACAATTTTGTTCATATTCTTATGCAAACTCCATGGCTGAATATAGGCAAACACAAAAAAATGTATATCATGATTTACATTATAAGAATATGAGCCGTTCAATTTGCGTTATGGATGTGACGAAAAACGGACAAACTTTTGAGAGAGCATAGTTTTTGCTGTGAAGTGTGTGAATTTTTTAGAGAAATGTAAATATTACTACATTCATACAAAACAGGACACCTCAGTAAAGACAGAGAAAGACTTAATTTCAAATGTAAATTTTTAAAAAGTTGGTTTTCATTGGGAGAAATGGCGTTATGGATGTGACGTTATGGACGTGACGTCTGGAAAAACCCTCCAAAACGATACAAAACAATTGTGAACGGTGGATTTTAACCTGTAACGTCAGAAATAGTAATACAACATTAAAAAATAACTGATAGCATTGCAGCTTTGTGTGTGTTATCACCTACTTATGCCCATTATAAGCCCCTCCATAGACTTACATTATAGCTGAATAGGGTAAAAATTTTAACAAACAGATATCCTTTCGAAACTTGCTCAGTTGAATATTTACATTGAGACGATACTTTTTTGTATTGGAAGTTTTCTGAAAGAATGTGTATGTCCATGTAGGAGAGACTTAAATTTTTAAGGTGAGGTTTACTTTTTCGTGGAATTGCCCATATCCAGATTGTATCTGGAATTGATTTCGGGTGGTCTGAACAGCAGAAAACCACATGAATTCGGATTTTTCCGAATCTGTTACGCCCCACATATCCATGTGGTGTCAACTGCGATTCATATCGGATATGCTACGATCTGAACAGCTTTTCCACATGGGATAAGATTTCACCGTGTCACTTGCGTCATTTGTCACGTGACACAAACATCAACACGTGGAATGCAGATGGGCGGAAGTGAGAGATCAATGTTAATTCTCCTTTTAAAAAACAGTATCGTTTGCTCTAACGTGTCAGTGCGTGTTATGGATTTGCCGCAGGTCGCATATGACCTGGAGTTTACCTCACGTGTGGAAAGCAACGTTTACCTCGCGTGTGGAAAGCAACTTCAGTGAAAGTTTTCAACCACGCATCAGAAAGGCAACTAACAGCTGTGCTGGACTGCATTGATGCACTGAGATGAGTAACGTTGACGCTATTCTTCCATCTGATACTTCCTTGTTACTTGTAGCTGTATGCTACGGCCCCACTTAACCATCTGGGAGAGAAACAACCAACATTTGTTTATTATTTGTGGGCATAATGCGTTAGTGTAACATAGTAACCCACGTGGATATGGCAGTTGATTAGCGTCCATGGAGATCCGATATGAAGCAATGTGAACGCGGGCGACAGAGAGATAAGATGTTGATCAGATATGCAAAAAATCAGATTTGGAGTGCAGTCTGAACATAGCCATAGAGTGGCCCGGGCTTATAAATAACTTGGTAAGTCAATCCTGTTTTCGCTTGTTTTGGGAAGTCGATCAGCAGCCTTTTCTACACACACACTGGTCATATGTTGCACATTATCGATCAGATCTGAGAGTGATTTGACAGGTCACCTTGTTCTCACACACATGGTCATTCATTCTACACTGACTGTTATTCTTTTTTCGCTGGGCTTGCGCGACAACATTCTGAATTTAACTCTGGGATGGAAAAGCTAGCATTGCCTGGGAATTCCGGAGAGGATCAATCTTAACATCAAATGCTATCAAACTTTTATAAATGTAATGGGACAGAGCTGGACAGTAATTGTAAGCTCGACTCCTTCAGCCTCCTCTTTTCTCATTGGGTCCTAATTTTTCTGGGCTCAAGAGTTGAGGAAATGGCCTCCTTGACTATATTGACTTTATCATGAAATTTCATTCAGTGGCAGGAAGTATGGGCAGGCTAATTCTTTCTCTCTCTGGGTAGGTTTACAAGGACCATATTATTCATGTGGCCAAACCAATGGAAAACACTATGTACACACGTCATCTGAACAGATTGTGCTCAGTTTACAGTATCAATCGGATTGAAAGAGGTTTGTATTAAGTGATCAGAATAGCATTGTTTTTTCCTCACTCGAATTGTTGTGTACACTTGCTACCACATGTTGACTACTAGCAGCTGTATGTGATTTTTCATAAAAACAGTTAATTAAATTATGCCAAGGATTCTTCTATTTAAAGGTATTATCCGGAGTGAATCGACACATAGCCCTGCTGTTTTATAGTGCTAAGCGCTATTGATAGCCATCTCAATGATCTAAATTCGTGCAACGTAGACCGAGTCTGCAAAACCACAGCTAACACTAACAGAATGGGGCATGTCAAAACAAGACCTGATTGATTTGGTTGCGCTTGAAACTATGAAACAGTAGGGCTACGTAATCACGTAATTGATTTCACCATACATATAATCCCTACATGTTAATCCACTCCGGATAATTCCTTTAATTGATCTCACCATACAGCATACATATACACCATACACATGACAACGTGAACTATCAATAGTGGATTTCACTTGACTTGAAAATACTGGCTCTCGTCTCCAGAATTAAAATTACCCTAGATTTTGCTGACTTCATAATATACTCCACAGCCTGAAAACTAGAAAAGCGCTCAGAGAGCGCGGACCTCTGCCAACACAATGTGGTCACATATGTTCTGGATCACCGATTGCCACCAAAAGCGAATCAGTTCTTACTTGTCCCAATACACACGTTGTCCGAGAATTTCATCCAAATCCGTACAGTACTTTTCGAGTTATTTTGTACACAGACACACACACACGCCAATCAAAACATAACCTCCTTGGCAGAGGTAATAATAATTATACAAATTGGAATACTGGTAGCACTGTAACTGTACGTTCAGACCGCCAGCGATAAATTGCAAAGAGTCGCCGAAGACTCCCAAGAAACATCAACTTGCTTTTGTCGCCCAAATCGCCGGTCCCAATATAAAGTCAATTACTTCCGTCGCCCATGTCGCCTGAATCGGTCTCGGTCTGTACACACAGTAATAGGATACTTTTGTTCTGTAAATGTAAGCATAGCCCTATTGGAAAAAAAAAACAATCACCCTCTTATTTTGTGAACTCTTGTTAGATGGTTAAATGTATTCAGTGATGTCCTAATAAGTTTTACCTTTCCTCTGTTCACCCATCTGTTGTCACACCAAGGAGATCTGGGCGTCCAGGGTGGATGGCTATGCGGAACTCGTTCTGAGGAAAACCTGAGTCCCCTAAAATGGCTTTCCTGTAATTATTCTCTCCACCAAGGAGGTTATGTTCTCTCCGGAAAAATTGTGTGCATCTGAGTACAAAATAACTTGGGGAGAACGGCATGGATTTCACGGATAGAATAATATCGTATAAAACTTATATAATAAAGTTTTCATCTTCATTCGAATTGGTGATGTCCGGGTGCATTATCGTGGTTTCCGTTTCTCACTCTGTTTGCTGAATTTGACCCATACAGGCTAGTGTTTTGGGACAGGTAAGAACTGATTAAATTTTAGTGGCAATGATCAGTGAGCAGAATTTTGATATGTTTGTGCAGGCTGAAGAAGACCACATGCTAGTTGAACCGCTTGCTTCGTGGAAAGTCTAATGATGGGTTGGGTATCGATAACCAATTCTGTCCCCAAATCGGGGTCATCTCTATGTTCCCACATTTGTTAGGAATTTTTATTTTTCACAGAATTTTGGGAAATTAGGTCCTATGTTCCCACATTTCTTAAAATTTGGGAAATTGGGCCCTATGTTCTTACAGCCCCATGCTCTCACATTACAAAGATTTAAAAAAAAAAAATTAGACCCATTTTCCCACAGCAATATGTTCCGATAAGGGCATGTTGACACCAACACAGGTAATATTTATCCAGTTAGCCCTTCCGTTCACATTGGAATGGAAGATTCTGAAAATGAAAATGATTCCAAAAAGGATTGCTGTGGTCGATTTCAAAAATGATCACTGAGGTGGATGAATATGAAATCGTTGTGGAATGTGGATGCAAAACGTTCTGAAAACAAGAGTGGATGAAGATCGTTTTCATTGCGAATATAAATCTAGACAGCACAACATAAAAGAACCCTACCCTTACCCTAAACCTAACCTAAAGAAAATAAAACTCTTAGAAATGTGAGAATATGGGGCTGTGGGAACATAAACACGCTCCCTCAAAATCGGTACAAAATTAGCACTTTCATCGACATTGTATGCCTCCATCGTTATCACTTCTCTTATTGATTCTCTCATTCAGTGTTGGGGAAGTTACCTTTAAAAAGTAACTAATTACTTTACTTTAGTTACTGCTTTGAATTGTAATGAGATTACTTTACTCGTTACTAATTTTAAAAAGTAACTTGTTACTTTACTCGTTACTTTACTTTTAGCCCATAACTTGAATGAACTTGCTCTATTTCGCTGGCTATAACGTCATATGTAGCCTATGTCTCCCTCTGACCCTTTTACAGGCAATGGCAGCCTTCTCGCGCTGAAAGTTTTCATCAATCCAGTGAGCAGTCATTCCGAGATAACTTTTGTTGTTAGCACTCCATATATCTGCCGTTGTAGAAACGAACTCTGTGGTCTCAAAAGTCTTTTTGAGATCCGATTCCATTACAGCATAACATTTGCTCAAGTAGCTCGAAAATGTTTTTCTGTCTGATATGGGAGCTCGCGTTGTTGGTATTTTGCTTAATATTCTCCTAAAACGGGGGGATTCTATTGTTGATAGCGGAACCATGTCCTCCATAACATAGGCTGCAACTATTATTTATTTCTGCCTGCGATGTTACCTGTCGTAATCCTCCCTCTCCTGATGTAAGTTTCGCCTGTTTGGGTGCTGGGGCAGTCTCATCATCACCGGGACGGTGGCTATGGGGATTTTTAGCCACCAGCTTTGTACGACTATGCTGTCTGGCCAAGTGCTGTCTGTGTAGAAGTGGAAAGCTGTTTATCACCAGGACATAGCAAGCACTTAACCGACATGTTTTTGCCTTTGCAGGCAACTACCTGAAAATAATGCGAATATTTCCAGTTGGCAAAGATGCCATGTTCTCCATGACTTCTCTCTCTTCCATCTCCCTCTCACTGAATCAATCGATTTCCACCACAGCAACCAGTTAGGCACGCATGCGCCACTAATAAAAACAACGCGGTTGATTGGAAACATGATTGGCCTACCGGTAGCTCACTGATTTACATGTAAATTTGTTAATCTGAATGTCACTGAACAAAATCGTGGGTAACGCTGTAACGAACGTTACTATAGTCTAGTAACTGTAATGACGTTAGTGAAATTTGAACTGTAATGCGTTACGTTATTAAGTTCCTGACAACAGTATCCCCAACACTGCTCTCATTTCAGTGCCCGCGCATCATGGTGCATTTGCACAACGCGCCAACTGCAATTTTCATAGAAAGCGATCACATAACTCTGTGTTTCACATAGCCTACCACATTGAGGAGACAGAGGCCTCATTCAGATTGGCATCCCAAATTAGATTTTTTTGCATATCCAGATTGTATCTAGAATTGATTTTGGGTGGTCTGAACAGCAGAAAACCACATGAATTTGGAATTTTCCGAATCTGTTACACCCTACATACCCATGTGATGTCAATTGTGCTTCATATCGGATATGCTGGTATCTGAACAGCTTAACCACGTTGATAAGATTTCACCTAGCTTTATCCAGAGCCAGAGAAGACCTGCTAGTTGTAGCTATCGGTGATGTCGAGCTAAGACGTCTCCCTTGATAGAATAATGATGGCTCCAAAATTAAAAACCAGGCACTGAGACCTAAATGTAGGTGTGCATATATTTAACAAGCAACTAGCACAATACCCCCGATAATTACAACTGCCATGCTGTCTTCTCCAGACTGCACAAACCTTTTTTGCTCCGACTCATTATAATATTGTAAACTTTTAGCCCATATCACACCACTACGCTCTTTTAGCGTAACCCTTCACTTACACATAAACACGTAAAATCTAGCCTTGGAGTACCCCTGCTCCTTTGGGCGCTCCATTTCATTTCACTCTGCAAAGCAGCATAGTGACCATGGTCAATGGTCAACTTTCTCGCCTGCTTTAGGTATCCAATCACAGAACAAAAAGGGACTAGCACCGCGCTCGATTGCATTTTATGTGATGTGGTGGCTCTGGTATTGGCTCTGACCTAGTACATATGCTATTCATAGCTCTCAATAAACGGCTCTGGACAATCATATACAGCGCTTCTGCTACGAGAAAAGCAATAGGTGGATCTCCAGACTAAATATCACTTGTGATTATTTAGTTTGCACAATAGCGAGGCTACTCAAAACCGAGTATGAGGGCCAAAATTGGGCTTATCCCTATCCTTTTGTCCACCTCTTGTTCGGAGACGCACACCATTTATGTATTTTTACTTATGTAGCCAATGGCAAGTAGCCTGGGCTAGCTGTTGGCATTACGTGTAAATTCTCACAACCGGACACCACCTTCCATTCCAACATACCCCCACTCCGACATCCCTCCATTACAGCATCAACCATTCCAACATTTTTCATACCGACATACCGTTATTCCAACAGCATACTGAAGCACATCCGTATTTGGGGGCATAATCTTTTGTTGGCTTATTTTAAACGATGGGGAAAATACGCCCGCTCTGAGATATGCGCCCCTCCCCTCTTCTCTTGCCTGAGCGGTAGCCGCACTCGCCATACGATTGCCACAACTTTTACCTACTTTGGGCGGGCATTCCCCCTTATCTCACAGGATTGCTGTGTTCAATGCTGGAAGTTAATGTTTGTAGTAGGTTTATCGTGGGTAGGCTATCCTCTCATGTGTGGAAGCAGGCTTGGGTTTGTAATCTGTGCGATCTGATGAGCTAGTCAATTTTTGGGCCGGTGGCAATTAATTTCTTTTTAAGGAAATGCAACAATTGCAGGCTAAATATTTTATTTCTGTAGGCCTACCCTATTTCAGCAGCCCATGAGTAGCCCTTTGCCCCTTTTACAATACGGTTAGATCCAGAATGAAAGTCGTGGGCAAGCCTGTCACTCACGTCTTTCTTTGATTACTTTAAAATAAAATATATTTTTTATTTGTTTAGGACTGCACCTGGCTACTTACAACAACCTGCGGAGTTTCGCACCACATCTCTGTTGGCTGCGTTATGCAGAAAGCAGATTTGGATAGCCCGCATGAGATTGGATAGTTAAATGAAAATTATATCCTATTTGTTAATTCTGTAATCCTTTATTAACAAACACCATAGGCTCCTGTGGTGGTCTGCAAGTAAGCATGTGGTAAAGTTTATGTCCAAAACGCGCATTACAAGGCAAAAGCTGGAGACGTCTTTTGCTCAAAATCTCTCATGTAGGCTATTTGACTTTTCCTTTACGTTTGGTAACCAATCCATAGTCTAGGCTACCGTGATCAGAAAGGATATCCTTTGATTTTGGGGATAATAGTGCATTGAACTTTTGGGACTCGGTTGTTTGTTTTTGTAATGATTTAGGATACTCTGTTTAAAAGCGGCAGCTTATCCATCACGGCGGGCCGCCTCCAGACGTTTGCTTATCCTTACAACTTCAAGTTCAGGCTACTTTTGTTTCCAGTATATTTTTTTCTTGATATTAACATTGTTTGATTTATAATGTGGTGAAATGTGGGCATTAGTGCCGAACAGACCGCTGGTTTGTCATTTAGGCTATGTGTTATTCATTGCTTAAACCAGCTAGCGCACTTTACTGCAGCAGCATTTTATAACAAGACATCCGTGATTTGCGTGGAGCCCAATTTTTTTAGATCCCTGAAAAAGGGTGATTTTTTTCATTATGGGTGTAGGCCTAGGCCTAGCATACGCAAAGGTCACTGAGAAAGAAAAAAATCCATTTAACTGCTTTAGTTCATTCAGGCGCTCGCTTGTGTTGATCTCACGCAGGAAACGAGCAGTGAAGACAATTGGGACTGGCAATGCTCAACTGTACGTTCAGACCGCCAGCGATAAATTGCTAAGAGTCGCCAAAGACTCCCACGAAACATTGCTTGAGTACAGCAATCAAAACGGCAAATTTGCCCATGACGTTAGCATCCAAACGTTAATCCTGCTTCTCTATTGGCATCTCACCAGTAAATCGATATTCTGATTGGTAATCGCCCAACTGCATCATAGCTCATTACATAAAGTTAATCGAAGTTTAACTTGATTTTATCGGCCGCTTTTGTCACCCAAATCGCTGGTCTCAATACAAAGTCAATTACTTCCGTCGCCCATGTCGCCTGAATTGGTCTCGGTCTGTACGCACAGTTAAGAGAACTAATAGGGCTGTAACGATATTGTATCGAATCGAGAAATCGTGATACGCAGAGTCACAATACTGTATCGTGATACAAGAGGACAGCCACATGGTTTGATGTTATGGTGCTTCCAATCTTCAAATCAATATCATTATTATTTTTTAAGTTTAAAAAGAAATATTAGTAGCCTCTTGTAACCTATTCTAGCCACAAACGATTATCAAAAAGATATATTTTGAAAATCGTGGTGTATATCGAACCGTAGGTCAAAAATCGTGATACGAACCGAATCATGAGTTGGGTGTATCGTTACAGCTAATAACTAACAATGCACTTTACCACAATGAGACGCATTAATCTTTATTTTTTATCAATTTGATAGTCCTTATGCTAAGAGTTTTTTGACTTTCAATAATGACAGAGGCCCGGACCTTCTTTGGCCTCCTCATAGATCAGCCATAAGGTAAGGCTGCCTCATGTCGGTATGTTGAAAAGCAGCAAACATGCCGCCACTCCGAACAAGAACAAAAAATTGTTGGGAGTGCAGGGACATTTGCTATAATTGGAAATACCGCCACTCCGACAATTAGACGTCAATGTCGGAGTGGCGGTATGTTGGAATGGCGGCATGTAACCCTCACAACCCTATCCTTCAAGAAAGCTTCGAATAACCAATTTGGAAGCCTGGGCTTTTCAGCTCAGTGGTTAGAACTTTCGACTCCCATGCCGTGGGTGGTACAGTGGTTGACGGGGTGGTGAGGTCGAGACCTGTGTGTGTGATTGAACGCAATTACACACACAATACTCACCTCTCCTATTGTGTTTATTGTGCTCTATTTAGAATTCTTATTTTTTTTTTTTCTTCATTATTTCCATTGTGATACTTCTTCATTGTGATATCAAGATGCAGAGGGAAGTTGTGTTTTTCTTACGCAGAATCTGTGTTCTGCGAGTGGCTATCTGGATTCCTCCTCCAGGACTCCTCTGAGGAGGAGTGAGTCACTGGTCTATGAGGGGGAGACATCTCAGACCGGACAGAGGTGCTGGAGGAGTACAACGTCTTGCAGTTTGGTAAGTATAAAGGCAATTCCTTTCACTGGCTGTTAGAGAACGATGTAGACTATTCCCTGTACCACCCTGTAAGAGCGTCCAGAGGGAAGAGTCTGAAGGGATCTCTGTGTCTGAGAGTCATGGAAAGGATAGCTTACAATCCTTTCTTGTCTTATGCCCTGAGATTCAGAGAGATCCAGTCTCTCCGTAGCTATGTGGACAACGGCATGGGTGCATTTACAAGATAGTCATGGACGAGCTGAGGCACACCGGTAAGTCTCCCAACAACATGGCCAACCAGGTGAATGAGCTCATGCACCTCAAGTATGTGCTCACATGGCATATTATATATCTTTATGCCATAACTAATGCCAGGGATGCAGAGGCCAACATCTATGGAAACATTTATGAAAACATTAGGGCAGTTCTTAAGGAAGGATGTGTCACAGGCCTTTGGTTGTAATGAGGATCAAGCTGCCTGGAGAGGCGCTTCTGTGTCAGTGCACTACCTGAAAGATTGCCTGTTTTGTTGCCAGGAGCTGACCATCAATGCTCTCCTACAAGGAACTTTTGGCCTGCTCTTCAGGTCAGACCACACCAGGAAGGTGACAATGAAGATGACTTTGTCATCTGGCGTGATGTCCAGTCACGCCGTCATGAACGAGCATTGGATGATAGTTTCATGGGTGATGGTTGGCTGGAACATGAACTAACTAAAATTTGAAACTAAACACTCATGGTCCCGATGTTGTTGGGAGGATATCATTACTGTGTGTGGTCGCCTACACGCAGTGATGATATCCTCCCAACATCATCACTCCCACTTCTGATATTGCTTAAATCTCAGTCTGTGTTGCATGAGATTCAGACATTGAGGTGGTTATTAATAGCGCTTGCCATAAAACAGCAGGGCTATGTGATAATTCCTTTAATTGATCTCGCCATACAGTGACAATGTGAACTGTCAATAGTGGATTTCACTTGACTTGAAAATATTGGCTCTTGACTCCAGAATTAAAATTACCCCTATATTTTGCTGACTTCGTAATATACACTGTACTCCCCATCCTGAAAATTGTGAAAATTATTCTAATTGGAATACTAGTAGCACTGTAATAGGATACTTTTGTTCTGTAAATGCAAGCACAGCCCTATTGGGGGAAAAAAACAATTGTCCTCTGCTTTTGTGAACTCTTGATAAGATGATCAAATGTATTGAGTGATGTCCTAATAAGTTTTACCTTTCCTCAGTTCATCCAGCTGTTGTCACACCAAGAGTGCCTAAAAGGAGATCTGGGAGTCCAGGGTGGATGGCTATGCGGGGCTCGTTCTGAAGAAAACCTGTGTCCCCTGAAAGGGCTTGCTTGTAATTATTCCCTCGGCCAAGGAGGTTATGTTTTCATTGGCATCGGTGTGTGTGTGTGTGTGTGTGTAATGGCACAGATTTCGATTATAAATTTTCATACAATTTGTACCGTCTGATTTGACCATCCACTTTCATGTTATTTCACTTTGTGCAAAGCATATAAATAGTTTGTGTATTTATAGAATAATACATATTGTATAACACTTATATTAAAAAAAAATTTAATCTTCATTCGAGTTGGTGATATCGGGTGAATTATCGTGGCTTCCATTTCTCACTCCATTTACTGAATTTGACCCATATAGATCAGTGTCGGTGAAACTGAAATGCATCTCAGGGCACAAAAAGAAATGAGCAGAACCAGTAGGCACAGTTTGCCTGAGTAGTGTTTTGGAACATGTAACAACCTAGTCTCCAGGGGCACCCAGCTAGTGGAAGAGGCCAAATGGCTGTTTTGAGCCATGGAAAGGCTCAAAATAGCCCCACACTTCGTGGACAGTATAATGACAGTTCCAACATTTAAAACCAGCCATTGAAAACTTGGTAATTGTATAGATAGCCACTTACCATCTGGCTGGGTGCCCCAGGAAGCTACAACTAGCAAGTGTTCTTCTCCGGCCTGCACACACATGTCAAAATTCTGCTCCTTGGCAAACACTCTGACTTTTAATGAAGTTGTAATACACTTTGGGTTCTTAACACATCGAACATCACCTATAAACACAGGAAGCAGAATTTTGTACTAGCAAGTCCTTTCACTGACTGCTTGATGTACAGAATGATGTAGGCTACTCCTTGTACATCATTAAGAACGCTGATGGGATCTCTGTTTCCAAAGGTCAAAGAGAGTATAGCCTCCAATCTGTTTTGTCTTATGCCTTGAGATTCAGAGAGATCCAGTCTCTCAGTGTTTACGTGGCCAGGTTCAGCACCTGCCTCCTCAGACAACACCAAGATTGTTGGTTTTGGGGCCAACGGCAGAGTGCCAGGAAAGAGATCTGGGAGTCCAGAGTGGAAAGCTACGTGGAATTCATTCTAAGAAACTGCTTTTATAGTTATATTTCCGATGGTTGCAGTAATAGTGGTTTGACTGTGACAGACACGTTTGCACGTTTCTTGAGTATCACCGTTTGTGTACAGTATTTGTATATGTTATAAAATTATCTACTTTTGCATCGACATCAATGGTGTGCAAGTTCTCCTTTGATTGAAAATTAGGATGCAAAACACAATAAAATAGTTTAAATGGGAGCTATCAGGTAAGTAAATATTACCTTTACAAAAAGATCATAGAAATATGCCTCTGTGACACAAAATTGATTAATTTTCCACCTCCATAAGAGATTTAAAAATTGAGCTTTAGTTTTCCATCCAATATAATACAAATAACACCTGGAAAGAGATCTGGGAGTCCAGGGTGGATGGCTACATGGGATTCATTCTGAGGAAGACCTGTGTCCCTGCTACGATTAAATGATTTACATGCAGTTATTGATTGTTTTGGTTTCTCTTGTTGCCTGTCCATTTTACTGTGCTTCCAGGGCAGCCCAAAGTCCCTACTCTGGTGCTGGCTCATGATCGCAACACCACTAGTTAAAGGGCAACTTCAGTCATTTTCAACAAGAGCTCTATTGCTCAAGCTACTTGAGATTAGCCAATACTGAAGACGCAAGACATTTTGGTCCAACCATATACTGTAGGTTTCCTTGAACAGAGAATAATAATCACCTACAACCAGCCCAATGGGGCAGATTTTTGAACTGTATTTTTACCATCTTAACATACTCCAAATGTCACCACAAAAACTATGACGTATCAACATACACCTTACAACACAGAACTGTATTGTATATGACTACAAATAGCTGAAAAAGTGTTAAAACTGTGTGCTTATGCAAGCAGCCAAACATTGTTTGTTTACAAAACGGTTTTGTAAACACTGCTTAAAAACACTATTTTAACCACTTTGTCAGACATTTGTAGTCACAAATACTACAATGGTGTGTTGTAATGTGTCTGATGATGTTACATAGCTTTTGGGGTGATATTTGGAGCATGTTTAGATGCTCAAAACACAGTTTAGAAATCTGCCCCATTGGGCTAGTTCTATGTGATTATTCTCTGTTCAAGGAAACCTACATGGTTGGACCAAAATGTCTTGCGTCTTCAGTATTGGCTTATCTCAAGTAGCTTGAGCAATAGAGCTCTTGTTGAAAATGACAGAAGTTGCCCTTTAAAGCTGGCTAATCAGAGTCTATGGATGAAGGCTGAACTAAAAAATCTCAGGCTGTGGCCTGGGTCTTGTCCTACATGTATATGCCATGTAAGGAACACCGTTACCCTGCGGGGTCGATTTCCATATGACTCACTCAATTTGTTGACAGAACAGCCACCCCCAAATTTCTTCCAGCTCTATCCATTCTGGATCTGGAAGCCTGAGAGCGACAGCATGGTCAGGCCTATACAGGCATGCAAACTCCCCGCCTTTCGGCGAAATTCGCCGTTTTGAACTCGAAATGGGTCATTCTTCTGAATCGCGTAGATTCGAGGAGAAAATATTTGGGGGGGGGGGGGTCTCGGGTCGAGCCGAGCATGTCTACTAGCGAGTGGGACTGAACCTCAAAACAACACAAGACCTAGGACCACAGATGTATAACTGCGCCACTCTCTTCTCGTGACAACAAATGACTGACAAGAGTGCCGTGTGAGAGAAGCCCCATCACCAATCAGAAGTGAGGGGGGCGAACCCTTCTCTCCCTCTCCCTCCCCCCGTCTCCCACTCAGTGGAAATTGCGGCAAGGTAAGAATTAATATCAACAGTTTCTTCTGAAGCTAAAATGCTAAAATTTGACTGATGGCCTGAAATAGTCGTCATAATTAACTCAGCTGTGTCGTTAGATCAATTCATGTGCTTGGAATAGTGTCTTTAACACCACTGTCATCTTCTAAATGTCTTCATATCAGACGTGAAATAGTCTACAAAATTCCTTGATATTTCGCCGTCTCACAGAACGCCGTTTGTGCTACGAGCTGGAGGTAACTAGAGTGGCTAACTAGCGCCTTCCACACAAGTTCAGGGCTTTGCTATTTTTAGCGAACGTTCATGGAGACATTGTCGCCGGACTTGGCTTTATAATATCCTGCGGTAATCACGGAAACTGATTTTTTTTGTCCAATAGTTGAGGTTGTCCATTCGTCGTGAGTTAGTCAATTGAATCCGGAGAGCTATGCCACTGGTCGTATTTGAGAGTAGTGCTACGCATCCCCTATCCCCACACCCCCGTTGATGATGACAGCCTGGTGCAGTCGTGTTCATTCAGTATGATGCCCCATCAATCGAAGTTAAAAGGGCACGGACAATTTTAGGATTACTTGGCTCGTGGCTTGCATTTTCTCAAAACACACACTGTCACTAATAAATGCCGTTTAACTCAGCCTTCAGCCGTCAAGTGAATTGTTGACATTCTGGACGGTAGAGTCATCGTTCATTTACTAATGACTCAAGCATAGGCTGTCTAGGGGCAGTAATTAATTAAACGGTTAATCCTACATGGTATCCCTTTAATGACCATGGGACTAACTTTTTTTTCGTTTAATGTAATTAAATGTATGATCACTACAGTTAAATGCTTTGAAGACCTGTGATGATATCAAACACATAATAATGCAGTGAATTAATGCAATTGATACTATACCTATAAATTCATATATGCTGTACAGCTGTTCTCTACATGATGCAAATGTGTCATACTGTAAATTTTATGATTTATATTTGCAATTTGCAACTGAATTTGTCTCATGTCTTTATTTCAGGATGAGAGATTTAGGAGTGGAGGATGCTATTTGTATTAAAGAGCTGGATGCAGGCATCAGATGTTCTTGGAACTTCGCCTGGCTTAATTTGAAGAGTCATGTGGAAGTGAAGGGAGAAGACAGGGAATTCCCATTATCTGATGTGTTCAAGAAGATAGATAAGACTGGTCATGCAAAAAAAAAAAAAAATGAACTGTGAGTTGTGCTGGGCCTTTCAGATGGTTATGATGTTGAAATGTAAATAGTCCTTCTGTTGATCGTTATGAAGTTTTTTTTCCTATTGTTTACCAATAAATGTTTGTATATGGTAAGTAATTTTGTAGTGTATTTATTAATTCAAAATGCCTCTGGTTGCGCTTACACAAACTACGAAATTCACTTTTCCGCGCGCGCACGTCCGTGTACCCTTGTCACCTTTTTCACCCCTGACCAGTTTGCATGCCTGCTATACCGTGGGTGGGCCACTACAGTGAATACACCGATGGAATAGGTTAACTACTCCCTGATGAACAGGCATTGCTGTGATTTATGTTAAATTCTAGACAGCATCCCTGGTAAGCACAAGTAGCAGTATTGTTTCCAACCGTCCCTGATTCTACCCTCCGTGGTTTTGTTTATTATTTGTGGGCATGATGCGTTAGGGTACCATAGTAACCCACGTGGATATGGCAGGTGATTAATTGACATGGATATCCGATATGACAAGCAATGTGAAAGCGGTCGATAGAGAGATCAGATGTTGATGAGATATGCAAAAAATCCGATTTGGAGTGCAGTCTGAACATAGCCAAAAAGGGTCTAGAACCGCGCTCGATTGCATTTTACGTGATGTGGTGGCTCTGGTATTGGCTCTGACCTAGTACATGCTATGATAAAACATTCGTAGCTCTCAATAAACGTTTCTGGACAATCATAAACAGCGCTTCCACTACGGGAAAAGCAATAGGTGGATCTCCAGACTAATATCACTTGTGATTATTTACTTTGCACGATAGCCAGGCTACTCAAAACCGAGTGTGAGGGCCAAAATTGGGCTTACCCCAACCCTTTTGTCCACCTCTTGTTCGGAGACAAACATTTATGTATTTTTAAATACAGTATGTAACCGATGGCAACTAGCCTGGGCTAGCTGTTGGCATTACGTGTAAATTCTCACAACCCTATCCTTCAAGAAAGCTTCGAATAACCGATTTGGAAGCCTGGGCTTTTCAGCTCAGTGGTTAAAACTTTCGACTCCCATGCCGGGGTTTGTTGTGGTTGACGGGGTGGCGAGTTCGAGACCTGTGTGTGATGTCAACTGACCCCGATTACATATAGGCCTACCATTTTTATGACAGCTTTCCTATTGTGTTTATTGTGCTCTATTTAGTATTCATTATTTTTTTATTATTTTCATTGTGATGTCAAGATGTAGAGGAAAGTTGTGTGTGTGTGTGTGTTTTTTTTTTTTGCAGAATCTGTGTTCCACTAGTGGCTATCTGGATTCCTCCTCCAGGACTCCTCTGAGGAGCATCGAGTGAGTCACTGAGGCAAGTCCTTTCACTGGCTGTTATAGGGCGATGTAGGCTACCCTGTTCCTCCCTGTTAGTGCGTTCAGAGGGAGGAGGTTGAGGGGATCTGCTTCTGAGGGTCATGGACAGGATACCCTACAAAGAGATCCAGTCTCTCCATGGCTATGTGGACAGCGGAGTGGATGCATCTACAAGATGGTCATGGTGGACAAGCTGAGGCACACCAGTAAGTCTCCCAACAACATGGCCAACCAGGTAAATGAGCTCATGCACCAAGAGTTTGAATGTGCTCACCTTGTATATCTCCAGGCCGTTGCTGATGTCAGGGTTGCTGAGGCTGGCGTCTATGGACAGAAGACATTGGGGCAGTTCTTCAGAGAGGATGTGCCACGTGTCTTTAGTTCTCATGAGGATCAAGCGGCTGGAGGTGTCGGTGTCAGTGCACTACCTGACAGACTGCCTGTTTTGTTGCCAGGAGCCATCAACACTTTCCTTCAAGGAACTTTTGGCCTGTTCTTCAGGTCAGACCACACAAGAAAGGCGAAAATGAAAGTCACTTCCAGGTATACCGTCATGAACGAGAACTGGATGATAGTTTCATGGGTGATAGTTCAGTCCAAAGCGACAATGTCCCTGGAGCCACTAGCTGCAGTTTGGCCAATCGATATGCCAACACGGGCATAGAAAAGGCTAGTCACCACTAGATGGACAGGGATATGCAACAGACAGGCCATCTCTTGAGCTTAAACCAAACAGCCCTCGTGTTCATGTGGGCTTCCCTGGAGTGGCAGATAAATACTTAACTCACTCACGTCAGATGATGCGCTACGTAACTTTCGTAAGGCACGTCCGTGCATCGATCTGATGTTGAAGCCCTTCAGAGCGATTTCAAGCCCAATATTTTCTAACCGAACCAATCAGGGCTGCTGGCTGCTGTAGAGGGTGTGACGTAGTGAAGAAGCAACTGTTTTGAATCCAACCAATCCAACAAATGTAACCAGCGTCATAGGTTGGTTTCGATGTGATTGGCTGAAGTGTACGTCAATTAAATTGATGGACAAGCCGTTTGTCCAGTTAGATTCAAGGATTTCTGGCTCCTGAAATAACTTGTCTATCGGTGACCATCAGATGTTAGTGCTACATCTGACGTGAGTGAGGTAAGGTAAATACATCTTCTGCCCTTCTATTTAGCCTACAGATATGCATGGCGACCCTGAGTGAAAAGGATGGCTTAGTGTCAACCCCAGTTTGAGGACTTGTGTGATATCCTTGGATACAGCGAATGACTTTGAGCCAATAAAAGACCAGTCTTTCACAAATCCTGTGCAAGTAAGTCACAAAGATAGCAAATTCATTGCAATATATATCAGCAGTCTCCTTTCTATGAGGCAGACAGGAAAAGATGGGTGGAGGACAGATTGTGGCCTTTGTCCTTGTCTTTGCTATCTGTGGTCCTGTAGTTGATATGTTACTGTGACTGTTCGACTATCCCCAAACACATGTAGGTGCACACACACACACCAGTCATCCCCCAACATCATCAATACAGTAGTAGAAAATGTTCTTGCCCCTTAACATGTTCTGTAACAATTTAATAAATAATTTGTTAAAGAGATCCGGAAGGCAGCATCCAGTAAGCTAAAAACCAAACACAGCAGCTATAAAGCGTATCTGCTAACAATTCTACATTTAGAATTCCTTAGTCAATGATGAAAGCCGCTAACAAAATGTATCGACAGTTGAGTGCGCTGAGAAGGCAGAAATCGTAATGTAATTCAAACAGTAATTGTAATTCAAACAGTAAGCTTCAGCTAAGTCAAGTGACCTAGCTTGCTTGTTAACCAAAACAAACATGGTGGACACTCCTACTGATCTTGCATGGGCGATATCTGCATTTAGGAGGCACGAACAACCTCGCAAAGGGGCTCATTTTACTTTGGAACATGTCATTGACCACTTCTAATGAGTTCTAGGTAATGCATAAAAAAGTACAATGAATAGGAAAAGTCAAAATTTTACCTAAATGTTGCAAGTGGGGGCTTTAAATCACTCCAGTGTTCACTTGTTTTGGGAAGTCAATCAGCAGCATCTTTTACACACATACACTGATGGTCATATCAGCTCCTAACTCGCACTTACCTCATCATCTACACATGCTCATCCACTACACTGACTCTTATTCTTTCTCTCTCTGGGGTTTACAGATTTACATCGCCAAACCGTTTATGTACACACGCCATCTGAACAACTGTGCTCAATCAGTTTGAAAGAGTGTACACTGTACACCTTTTGATAAACCGCTCCAAATGCTAGTATTCAGGCACAATCAGTTTCACCAAATTGTTGTGTCACTGTGCGTTCAGACCGCAAGTGATAAATTGGCAAGACTCCCAAGAATTCTTACATCTGTTTTTGTAATTCATTGTGATTGACAGAATGCAGTCTTCACATTGAATGTCATTATTGAAAATAGTGATGAGCTGTTTATTGTTCAAATAAGGAGGCCCATAATTTATGTTCATTTTAAATCATGCTCTTTTATGGTGTTAAAACACATTCCACACTTAACACTTTTATGTCTACTTACCTATCTCACTAGATGGTGGTGAACTCACTGTTGGGAGAGTGAAGCAGTGGATGACTGGACAGGCCCACAAACCAGTCTTACCAAGTGAGAAGAAAGACTTCGGTGTGTTTATAAAATTTAAGCATGACTGTGTAGGGCATGGGATCTGTTATCCCACAGTAAGCGCATGCACCCGCACCGTCACATTTCCAGCAGCACATATTTCCACCACAACTGACTTTAGCCATTGATGGAAATGGCTGTGAAGCACGGAGGGGGCTTTGATAGGGCTTAACTATGCACTATGCACTTTATAATATTAACTGAATCGTTGGGACAGTTCCAGTTTATTGGTACAATTAAATACAGTTAATGTTGATATGTTAAATCAGAGGTATAGAAGGTCTATGGCTCTGTGTTAAATCATGTGTTCAAAGGTGTCATTTTTTGATACATTCCTTAATACATGTATACAGTAAAGTAAAACTGTTAGGGTTTTGAACTTGTCTTTGTCTCTAGTTTCTTTGTTTCTAGATTTTAGTTTATTGTGTCTTGTGTTCATGTCTCTAGTCCTTCCTGTGGTCTATGTTCTGAGTTTCTAGTTTCATGTGTTCTGTCTCTAGTCTTCATGTGTTCCATGTGCTTGTGTTTACTTTCTGCTTACGCCCCCTGTGTTCTCTGTGCTTCCTGGTTTGTGTCATGTGATCTCTTGTTCCCTAGTTCCTGGTTTTGTCACGTGACTTTGTGTTTCCTGTTTAGTTCCTAGTTCTGTGCTTCCTTGGGCGAATTCAACAGTCGTAACGTTTTGTAACGTAACGTAACAGTTCCCATTCATCCCTATGGGTGACGTAGTAAACGTTTTGTAACGTTACGTCGTCTTACAAAACGTTTACTACGTCACCCATAGGGATGAATGGGAACTGTTACGTTACGTTACAAAACGTTACGCCTGTTGAATTCGCCCCACTTGTCTCTTATGTCTCCGCCCCTCACCTGTGCCTTGTCATTGCCTTGTTAATTTGATTATTGTTTCGAGTCTCCTGTTCACCTGCCTCATGTTCCCTGTCCACCTGTGTTTCATGATTGTGTCTCTAGTCCTGTCTATTTAAGCCCTTGTGTCTCCAGTGTTAGTTGCTGCGTCATTGTGTGTTGTTCATGTTCCTTTGTTCCTGAGTTTCTAGTAAAGTTTCAAGTCTAAAGTCTTCGAGTGTTCTCTGAGTGTTGCCTGCACTTGGGTTCTAACCCCGCTAAGAACGTGACAAAAAACCCTTGAGTACGGTTATGTGCAAGTAAATAAAAAGAATTGCTGATTTGCACGGAATGTCTTCTGTCTGGAATAACATTTATTTCACAAGAAAGCACTGGTCCAATTCTGCCCCAACCTATCAAGACCTACAATATTCCATAACAATCTGTACCATTGTTGTGTATAGTCCTACCATAGGACTCAGATGCTGCAAGGGGAATTCACTGCTTCCATTGCAGTTGGACAGTCATACTCTGGGACCTGAACTCCAAAAGACTGTTCAGTTGTTCCTCCCAGTCAGTTCCAAACATCTCAGGGTTCTGTCAGGAATTTCAAGCAAACAAAAACAATAGTTGCTGTCAAAACCAAAGCCAAGTAGAGAGTAGGGAGTAAGTAATAACATGCTACAGGGCTCGTACTTGTCAGGGAATTTCAGTGCATGCTTTTCCAGACAGGGAAAGTCAGGGAATCTGGTCATTTTGCATACAAAGTCAGAGAATGTCAGGGAATTGGGTCAATGGATGTAGCCACATGCGTGTTTTTGTTGAACCTCACTCTAAGAAGGTGCAACATGATAATAGCTTGTTTTACTCTTTGACTGTAGCCTGGGGGTCCCCATGGTCCTTTGCGCACTAATTTCATTTCACTCTGAAAAGCAGCATGGTGACCATGGCCGTTTTTCTCGCCTGCTTTCGGTATCCAACCGCAGAACAGAAAGGGATTTGTACGGCCATCGATTGCATTTTACGTCACGTGGTGGCTCTGGTATTGGCTCCAAGGTACTGTATGTACAGATGCTATGATAGAAATTCGTAGTGCCCAATAAACGGCTCTGGACAATCGTAAACGATGCTTCCGCCACGAGAAATGCAATAAGTAGGTCTCCAGACTAAACATCACTTGTGATTTTAGTTTGGCACTCGCCAGGCTACTTTGAGTGATTCATGCAAGTTAAATTTTAAGACTTAAGGGAGGGGATTAGGATTGGTTTCATCATTGCAAATGACCTTTTTTGCTCATAGGTCATGGAAATCCTGTGTTTAGGTCAGGGAAGGTCATGGAAAATTAGGAAATTTTAAGTCTGATTTGGAGTGGGAACCCTCATACTAATATTTGAAGGTAAAGGAGTTTTACTAAGTGGCAGGCCAGTAGTTATTACCTCCACCTAGGAGATTATGTTTTTGTCTGTGGACAACATAATTCAAAGTACAGCATGGATTTGGATGAACTTTTCAGAAAATGTGTGTATTGGGACAATTAAGAACTGATTTAATTTTGGTGGTGATTGCCCAAAGAAGCTCTCGGTCAGGAAAAGTATGAAAAACACAGGTATAAACAAACCTCCAAGTCTTCCGTGTCACTTGAAGGGTTTTGCATGTGGCCCAAAACCTAGAGTTGGTTGGGTGAGAGTCCACCTTCAGTCCTCAGAGGATGATTGTCCCATGCTTCAGTGAAAGTGTTGAGACTATCTTGCAGACGAGGGAGGAACACATGATGTGCACAAAACAGATGCACAGTGTTCGCTAAATCAAGCAGGCCGTCTTCCTCAAGACTGTGAAGCACCTCATAATACAGCTATGTTACACTGGTCCAGACATCCGCCACAATCTCTCAATATTAAAGCAAAAACAAAATAAATCTAAGACTGAAAATGCTCAAATTTCTCTTGCAGACAATTATCCTATATTCTACACATAAATAGCTGATGGCTAATGATTTAGTTACTGGTGCAACAATAAGTTGGTCTGATTGATTCCTAAATGAAGGTAGGCTAACCTTTTGGTTGTGCACGCTCTTGCCCGCATTAAAGCTTCCTCTTCCAGTGCCTTTCACATTGAACATGGCTTCAGCTACAGCCACGTTTTCAACCCCTTCATCCCCCCTGACCCTGTGAACTTAACATGATTTAAAACAATGTAAGAAAGACCCCTCCCTTCTATTGTCCACAGATTTAATTCACCCCAGTTGAAAAGTGCGCCTATGTCTGTGATAGATGATATGTCAAACATTGTTGTGCATGAATGATGGCACAATTATCTTAACAAAAAACTCTACTGGAAACAACAAGTAGCCTAAACTTGGAGAAGTTGAAAGGATAAGGAAACGTCGGGTGGCCGCTGCAGAAAGCAACCGCTTTTAAGAGTAGCCTAAATCAGCACAAAAACAAACAACCATGTCCCAAAAGTTGAATGCACTAATTTCTCCAAAATCAAAGTATATGGATATCATGTCTCATTGCGCTAGCATATAGATTGGTATGAGAGATTTTGAGCAAAAGACGTCTCCAGATTGGCCTTGGAGTTGCATGAATTGGACATAATCTTTACCACTAGCTTACTTGCGGACCACTATAGTATGGTTGGTTAGAACATTAGAGAACAAATAAATAAGATATAATAGCCTATTCATTCAACTGTCCAATCTCAAGCAGGCTATCCAAATATGCTTTCTGCATAATGCAGGCAACAGAGAGATGGTGCGAAACTCCGCAGGTTGTCCTCAATGGTGCCTTCCAGACAGCGCTGCCTTCAAGGCACTACTCCACTCAGTTTAGGGTTAGGATGAGGGTTGAGGGGGTTAGGGTTAGGGTTAGGAATAGGGTAAGGATCGTGCCTTTTTAGGCTGTGCTGCCTGGAAGGTGCCGTTGGGGGCAAAAAACACCATTGCGCGTTGTATAGGCTACCTACGAAATGTGCACTCGCAAGCATATCCTATGCAATTTCCGTGGTCATAGGCGGGGAACATAGGACCCTTTTCTTCCAGGGCAAACTCTGTGTGATCAATTTTGTTTAATTACCAAATATGAGTTTTAAAACATCACGGAATTCACACAGAGTGTCACGTCAGTCTAATAAAAACAATGGCAGACGGAGTTTTTAGGAAATAGACCGCAGTCTGGATTTATTCAATGGTTAATTAAATAAAAGCATCAGCAGAGACGTGGGGTAGGGGGTGCGTGGGTGGCAGTTGCACAGGCAACCCAGGTTCCCATCCCCTAAATTGTGACAATTATCTATCAGCCATGGATGTGTTTTTTTTTTTTTTTTTTTTTTGTGCAAATGAACATCAAACTGTTTCGGTCTAAAAACGTTCCTACTACAAAACCCATCACAAATTAGCGCATTCAAAATGAGGAGACACACACAATATGCCCACACACATTCTCACACACAGAGGAGCGAGAACAGCTCAACACTGACAAGTAGCATCAATATTTTGGTCATTAATTACTATAGCCTCCTTACAAGCCATCCATGCATCTCTACATGTGTATCGTCGGAACAATGGGCTTCTTTTTTTCTGACTAATGGTATGTGACTAATGGGATCTCTCCTCAATGGCTCATTTTCGGACTAATGGGATGTCGGACTTATGATACAGAACCCAAAAACCCATGATTTCATTCTCTAATGCTTGGTTCATTGATTGATGTACACACAAACTCACAAGTGATTTTTTATTTTTATCAGTAATTCTCGCCTGTCACTTTCAGGCAAGGGATCTGTAAGCAAATGTTGCTACGGTTAGGCTACTACGTTTTCATTGGCCAACTCTGAAATTAGAACGTAGCAGCCTCGTGAATGAGACAATAGAAGGGGGCCGAAACAGAAGTTGAGAGATGCATATTTAGGCATGGTACTTTAGAGGGTGTGTTTTGAGGTCAGACAATATTTTAACCTGTTGAAAAAGAGAAGTCTATAAGATGGCTCCCTTAATAAAGCATGGTACAGGGAATTATTAGGGAATTATTTCTGTGAATTCATTGCTTCATTGCATTGAAGGTTTTGCATCTGAATAAATAGTTTAGGCCCATATTCTTCTATTACTCTATAGCCTATGTTGTCATTCAAATACAACTGCATTTTGAAATTAGACCCATTTCCATTAATAGTATATTATACTATATTATGCATATTTCAATAACACAAACAAACCTGACAACCCATGACATTAAAAACAGAATTAAATAGTTTTAATAGTCTTGGTCAAAATGGCAGCAGTTTCAGACAAGACAATAGACAATTACAGACAAAACACAATTTGTACACATACTAAACACTTACACAAAAAAAACCCTATATCGTACCCTTTGGAAAACCTTTTCATAATGATAAACAGATTTAATATGGTATTTCTATTAAGTAACTCAAAATATAGCCTACATTTCCATTGTGTGGGCAGTCATGGCCTACTGATTAGAGCTTTTGGCTTGAAATGGTGGTTTGACCAGTGATCACGGCTGGTAAGCACCTAACCCCTCATGGCTCCTTGAGCGTCTTTACACCACTCCTCCAGGTTAGTTTGTGCTTCACTTCACCCTGTGCTCACTGTGTGAATGAACTTATACTTATTTACTCCCCTTTTCTCTGAGGCCCGTGATGGAACTGGCCTGATGGCCCCCTGATGACCACTACCTAGATGGCGACCAACACCCAATGAACTCTAATTCCACTCCAACTGCTGACTAATCCCACACTCAAACTACTGACTGTCACACAAACTATATATCATCTCTGACTACATTCAGTACTCATACTGTTTTGTGTTAACCATGGTCAATCTATGCATCAGACTTTACGGATACTTTATTAGGCCCCAGGCAGGTAGGCTGAGTCCATGAGGCGTGGATCTGCCCAAGGTTTCTTCCTACAAAACAAATTATTTACAAAGCGAGGGAGTTTTTCCTTGCCCCTGATTCTCATGGATGCTTCCCGTACTGTCTGTAAAGCGCCGCGAGACGATGTACTGTATTTGAGCGCTCTACAAATAAAATTGAATTGAATTTATTATACAGCTCTTTATAATGCTGTAGAATGCTCCATTCACTTCAATGGGACTCTCCAACGTTCTACCGGTCTGATAATTTTTAATAACGGACCGGTGCTAAGTATAACAGACCGCTGTCAAGCAAAAGTGAAACAGAACGTCGTCTTAACCAATCGGCTGATAAGTAACAGTTAACAGAAAACCTCTTTTCCGTGGACGGTATTAGCCATCTTAATCATTAAATTTACAGTTAAAGCAGTGATAAACAAGGTTGCCGTGTTATAAACGGGATAACGTTCGGTAAGGCGGTCATTATCGTGGAATTTCTCCCTTCAGAGTAATGCCACATCCCTCCGGTACCGTGTCGGGATGCGTTGCATTACTCTGTCATTACATAACTTTGAGAGTGCTATGATCCAATTTCTTGATACTTCCCTAGGGAAAGTCAGAATCATTTGAGTAGTTTGACTGCCCCTGATACGGACTTGAAGAACTGTGATTTGTCTCTAACACATAGCTTTGGTGAGTGACTTGCACAGGGGAATTATTTCCTCTCTTTTTTTCACTGGCATTTTGGTCTTTGTCATCTCCAACACTGCTCAAATCACCACAACATCCGAAGAATGTCAGGAATGTAGGGATGAACATGATGCCGTGCATTGCACCAAATAAGATGACCAAAAACATGATCTTGAAGAAAGTCCTGAAGATGTAGCTCTGTGCTGCTGCGAGAACTACAACACCAGCAATGGTAGACACAGCCCCTTGTACAATCGGATAGCCAAGGTTGTAAAGGGCATCAATGGCTTTTTCATTAGCTGTTTTCTTTTCGCTTGTGACAAAAGCATATGAAATGTGTGCCGAAAAGTCAACAGAAAAGCCAATGCAGATAACCAGGTTGATCATGGAGATGGAGTCTAGATTAACATCCCACAAAGCCATGAAGCCAGCTACACCGACTATCACAGAGGCTATGGCAAAGGTCACCCACAGAGAACAGAGAGGATGTGGAATTAACAGAAGAGAAATAACTAGCATAACCACTGTAGCGACTACAATATTTTGGATGGTATTGCTAACAATGACTGCATACTGATCAAAATAAATAAAGGCTGGGTGGTATACCATCAGACCCATGTTTTCACCACAATTTGAAGCTGTATTTCTAAAAAAGTTTAACATTTCCTTCTCTTTAATTGCATTGCTAATGTTTATAGTAGGGATGAATATTCGTGATGCCAGTATTCTGCCCTTGGTAATATTAACATCTGGCCTGAAAACCGACACTGTAAGAAATAGAGGTAAACTTTCCATAAAAACTGTTTCATTTGCCTGGGTTAAATTGGGAAAAGAATCCAAATAAGACTGAAGCCAAGACACAGTCATGTTTTTGGCCACCATGGGAGATGATTCAAATTGATTCAAGCATTCCTTGAGCTCTTCACGCGCAGTTTCCCCCCAATACTGGAAGTTTTCATTTCTAATAACTAACATGACAAAAGGACCATACTCTGAGAAATATTTGTCTTCGTCATCATAGTAAGCAGCAACATATGAATCATCAGGTGCTAGATTTTTCAGATCAATTCCCTCCTGCATTTGAAAACAACCATATATGCTACCAGCAAGATATCCTGAATAAAGCAAAACAACAAACACTTTGATCCAAGGATTTGTCAGAAAAGGACCATAATAGTTTCTAAAGACGATATTAATGGGCATTTCCTCCTCTGCGCCTGTCTTAGCATCAAATGCGCCACCTACTGAACACTGATTGCTCTTGTGCTCTGAGTCTGGATAATCAACCTTCTTGCATGTGAACCAGTGTCTGTTGCTTCCCTCTCGTCGTCCATTCAAGGCCAGAAAGGCACCAAAGAATGTGATGTTGTAGATGTAGCAGAAAAGGATGGCTGTGCCTGTGTACATGCAGAAGGACTGGACTGAACCGAATGGAGTCATGAGACCAATGTAAAAGGCCAGGACATCAGTCAGAGTGGTAATGGTGATGGAGACAGCAGCTTCCTTGTACGTCTCAGCCATGCGGTCCTCCACATCATCTTTAACATTTGTTTTCTGCCAACATGAGATTATGATGAACATGTCATCCACACCAATACCTGTTGAAGGAGAGGGCTATTAGACAAGTAATATTTGACAATGATGTAAGTGTATATTTACTGACTTATTCAACCAAAAAATATGATGAATAAAAGATTATAGATTTCCATAATCCAGGGAGTTTATAGAATCACAATGTTCTGAGAAAAATGGAATTCTGCGTACCCAGGATAAGAAAGGGAGCCGTTGCCACAGTCATCACAAATGGCATCCCACAAAGGAGCAGCAGTCCAAAACTGCTGAGCACTGCAAGACCTGCAGCTAGCACCCCAAACGTTGCTACCCAGAACTTATTCCTCACACAGTCCAACCTGAGTGTTCACAGTTATGACTCCATACAGTTAAACATGAATGAAATTAAAACAAGGACATTGAATGTGCTGATGATGAAACTAAGCCAATACAGCAGAAATATAGGCCTACTTCTAATCATGCATCCATAGAATAATATCCTTGTAGCCATTTATTCATCACGTTCAATGTTCATAGTGACTACTAAAATATCATGCTGAAACCTACAGAGCAAAATCATGTATACAAACAGTGATGTAACACTTTATACAATTTAAGGCGAGACACAGCAGGTGAAAACACTGATTTTACATGACCTGGTCAAATTTGAGATTTTGTGCTATTTTAAATCCTTAACATGTAATATTTCACACAACTTAATTTTTTTTAAAAAAAATTACTCATATAGGTGTTTATTTCATTACATTTTGTTGACTTTTGTTAATTTTACCAGAGATCCACTAAAAGTTAGCATTCTCATGCTAGTTTCATATCGCTAGTCGTCTCATTTATATTACATACTGTATGTCTATGAAATCCTCTATTTCCAGACATTGATGTCATGTACTCAAAAATATAGTTATTTCAGCCCTACCAACCACAAATCATGAATTTATAAAGGTCTCTCTTAAGCAAAAATCTAATTCTCATTGGCTGGGCTGAATTCCGACAAGGCGATTCGTTGGACCACATCACATGGGATGCTCTCTCTTCCTAGTTAGCTTAGTGACTGTCCTATTGCCAAAATCCCTGCAGAAGGGTTCTATGGTGTTTGTTTGCCCCCAATGGTACCTTCCAGGCAGCATAGACTAAAAGGCACTTCCTTAACCCTTACCCTAAACCTCTTAACCCTCACCCTAACCCTAAATCCTGTTGAAGATGTCTGCGTTACTAAGACTGTCGGTTGACAGACGATTCGTTCAATCGACGTTTCCAAAACGACATTTCGTTCAAACTTAAGACATTTCGTAGAAGACCTGAAGACGTTTCGTAGAAGACCTGAAGACCTTTTGTAGAAGACCTAAAGACTGTTCGGTCAACCCCTGCAGACGTTTCGTGCAACTGAGCAGATATTTCGGCCAGGCTGCCTATTTTGTTTTATAGTATTATTGTTCGTTATAAAAAAATGTAAATAAGCTCTACCGGTCAGTTTCTACCTTCCCTTTCCACTTGTGATAAATAAAGAAATTGCATTGACATGCTGTTGTTTGAAATTTGCATTTCTTTCATGTTCACTTGGCATACATTATCGTCACCAACGCTGGGCTGAGAAACAAACTTTTATGTCAGGTATATGTAAGATGATGCATGCATGCATGGTCATTTTCTCCATGAAACGCACATGAAAAAAACGCTATTAACGTCAACACAATGCATGGAAGTCATGAAGGTTTTGTGAGGGTCGCGCAACACCGTTGTCCTTTTTAAAATTGTTGCGCGAATAATTACAAGCAATATCGATGGTTAGTATTAAAAAAAAAAAAAAATTGAGAGGTAGTTCAGTTCTGATTCATTCAAATACACCCGACAGCATGCTTGTGGGTCATGCAAAATGATAGAACTCCGGAGCTCTGTTTTATCTGTGGCTCTTATTTGACAAATAAATCCATTGAATATTGAAAATGGACTATTATTCAAAATGAACATGCAGGACGCATGCATGCATAGGCTATAGTTTTCTTGATCACTTCTATTACCATTTTGCAGTCTTTATTATTTATTTTTTGCTCAAGCACTGAGCGTTTACACTATTTCATAGGCTATTTGAGATACATAGACTAAAGCAGGTGTGCCCTACCAGTCGACCAGTTTTCTTGGTTTTGGCCTTAACGTATGCGATTGACATAAAGATCTAACAACTGCTGCAAACCACTGCGGAGTGATGTGAGACGGTAGCCTAGGTCAGTGGTTCTCAAACTTTTTCTGTCATTCCCCACTTTGGAAGACAGATAATTTTCACGCCCCACCTTAATCTCAAGGAGATGAGATATTTCTCCGAGATTAATGGACAGGCCTATAGATGGACATATAGCCGCATTAATGTTAGAATTGTTTTATGTAAAGTCAAAGCTAAATTTCTCTTGAGGCGCTCATCACCGCAACTTGCAAATAAGACTGTTGGAAGGCTCAATTTGTGCAGAATATCTCCGTGAGGAATAGCTACTTCACGAGAATCTGAAAGCAACTTTTGATATGAAGAAAGATTATGTGGTGGTTGATATGCAATGCTGATAAATAAATGCTTGTGAAAATTATCTGATGTGATTTCAAGACCGGATAACTCATATAGAGAAATTGTCAGGTTGTCCTGTTTATTTTGATATCCAATATGCCCTATTTAACTGAGGAGATAATGAAATATTTCTCCGAGATGAATGGACAGGCCTATCGATAAACATATAGCCGCTTTAATGTTCTCTCGAACCGCTCATCACCGCAACTAAGGAATAACACCGTTGGAATGCTGAATTTGCGCACAATAGGCTACCTCCGTGAGGAATACTTCGCTAATAATCTGACAGGTTTATTTACTCTTTCCTTATGAAGAACTTAATATCATGAGTTATGATCACTAATAAAGCACTAAAATAATTTCTGCATGTGTCCAGGCTGCACATCGCGCGCCCATCTGTCATGTGTGGGGAGCACCCCAAAGTTTGAGAAACGCTGGCCTATAGGTCAAGTTATCGTCAACATTTTGAGCTGTCAGTTGCTTCATAATATGACATTTTATAAAGAACTGACCGACGGACCAGTTTAATGACAGTAACATTACAACAAAAATGGATAGCCTTTATGTGAAGTCAGCATAATTTCATTATTTTTGAAGCTGTATTTTTATTTATTTGTACACTATTACATAATTAGGCCTATTATTGATTATTTTTGAAAGTTTTTCGTTTGTCCCTGCCTTTCCGTTGGCCTACCCAAGTAGCAAAAAAACTCGGCCCGATTCTGGAAAACGTCCGGGGGTAATCGGCTCAGTTACGGCATTCGGCTGAGCTGCGGCAAACCTAACTGTACCGATTGCAGTTTGCTGTGACAGCGGCTGAGCTGCGGCAAACCTAATTGTGCCGATTGCAGTTTGCCATAGCAGGCATGAGGACGGAAATGTTGTACTGGCCCAGTTCCGTATTTACCTGGCAAGCCGCAGATACTCGGTCCAGTTACCCATTCCAACATCCAAGCCGAGGTCAACGGTAAAAAGAACTCCTCCCTGATGTTTTCTAATGATCATTTGAGGGCTGACAACGGTAGGGTGAACTTGTCCGGTAAGTTTGTCTTCTTATCCTTGCATGTTTCAGATTTACATAATTCAACATCGTCTTAAATATGTTGTGCATGTTTGCAGTATGAATTCAGCAGGTTTTAGCTTAGAGTTGTTCACAATAATTTCTCATAATCCTGCCGATTTGTTAGCTTACTGCTAACGTTAGCTGTAACGCTAGCTGTAGTTAACACGAAATGCCAGTCTTAGCAATTTAATCATTTTGAACAAATCTTTTTTTAAATAATTTACCTGACATATTTGACTGTTCCCTGAAGCAAAACAAATCTCAGATTTCTGACATTGCAAAATCATCAAAACACGTTGCTAACGTTATCCGCCTAGCCTAAGGCTAAAACCTGTTGTATTTGACTAGGGATAGGGGTGGGGTGGCATAGATGAAATATTTCGTAAATATTAATATATGTTGGATGTTTATCCTGAATGCCTACTTTGATAAACATACAGGGGTCTGCATTGTGTTGAACAGTTCTCCATGTGATCTGTCGTGTGAGACTTGTGAGTGTGTGCACATGTGTGCAAATGTCTCTTCCTCTTCTCACGACAATTTGGGTTTAATTTATTTGGATTGTTTTGATCACAAATTATGGCCAAGATGCCTTATGTAGGCTAATTTATGGCCTCATGTTGGTTAAGGTAAAATGTGTCTGTTTATATAACAGCCCATTCTATTGCAGAATAGTTTAGCATGACAAAAAACCTTGCAAGTAACTTTTTCATAAAGTACTCATCACAAAAAGTCATTGAAGGTCTGTCTTTTTCCTTTTGATAGTTGGGCAGCAGGGATGAGGACATTAATCTCCAATCAAATTGATCACAGCCAGCCACAACTCATCGCATAGAGTTTGTCACCATTGCTCTTCTACACTGAACTTCACAGCTCCTGACCATGACATCTAACCTCATCCCTGATAACATCTAGATGGCATCTTTCCCTAAATCTCTGCACCACACAGGGCCCTGATGGAGTTTTCCTAGACTATCTGCACTGAGTGTTCTCCAACTCCTGTAACAGACCACCAGACAACTGCTGCATGCAACTGTCTTCACCCTTGGAGATAAGGTAATACCTGTTTTTACTGAAGTCAGCTTTGTATAATTACTTAAAATCTTCTTTACACATCCATCACAATCAATTTAGTAGGTTTTTGTGTGGAATAGTGGTGTTTGCAGTTGATCTCAACACCTTTCATCTCATGTCCTACTCAGTTGCTGCCAAGCAGGATGTCACAGCACTTGACGGATCTGCTGCACCCAACAACAGCCACAAACCAGAATGAAAGATGCTGCTAAAAGGATTTGGCATCAACATTCATATGTAAGTCACACTTTAAAAGCATCCAAACATTCATATCAAATGACAAATGAAAACTCTGTGATAGGTCTCTTATGGTGACAAGTAATAACAAACATGATAAGGTGAAGGAGGTATGAAGAAAAGGAATTGTATTTCCTTGTGTCTTCAGATCACATGACCCCGGTCACAAGTGATTTCTGCACTCAGACTTGCACTGATATCTGTGTTTGTTTCATAAATAAGGGTCAATATATCTCTTGATCAGTTCTATTTGTGTTTGTATTCCAGACAGTGTGGAGCATGCTTGTCTTTACCATTGTAATTCCAATAGTTTACTAATGCTTGCTTTTATTCTTTGTGTTTTGCAGCCAAGGATGTACTCATGCAGTTGGATGAAGTGTTTGCATTCTGGCTCTAACTGCCTTTGCCTTGTGATCCGAAGAGCAAGTTAGAAGACCTAAACAAACAGTTTACAGTGTATGGACTTAGACACAGGACTCTTGGCATCTTACCACTTGAAGGGCTTATGTTCTACACAACTACCAGCTGCACAACCACAACACCTGGAAAGTCTGCTGCATCTACCCCCTGCTGCACATCAACAAGACTAAAGCTACTGCTGAAATATTCATACCTTTTTACATGGTACAGCCTGTGGTCCAGTGGATGGCATTTAATAAAAAGTTTTCATGACAAATGTGTTATGGTTTACTTAATTATTTGAATATTCAGGAGGCTATTGTAATGTCTGCAATGGAAATTAGCAAGTTAAACCATATATTATGAAATTAGCCCATGCTTTTTGTCACCATCTTGTCCAAGACATAGTGTTTTTATTTTTGGAAACAGCTATTTGCCCTTGTAAGTTTAAAGACTTTTATTATTTGTGTTGATATTTTCGCTGTTTGAAATGAATCCATTCAAAGTCTCCTTCGATAAATGTTTCAAGACGGGCAAAAGCGAAAGTAAAAATGCAATGAAATCTAAACAATTTAAATGGGATAAAAGCAAAGTATTAGGGTAATTTAATCTTTGGAAAAGTAGCTTAAATATCAATATTTTACAGCCTGCGTGCTCTCACTCGGGGTGCCGGCAGCGGGCCGAGTGCATTTTCCCCCCTGGCTTGACGCCCACACCACAAGCGGGCCGATTAATGAACATTCGGCGTTCTGTACTCGGGCCGTTAAAGCGCCGAGCGCTCGGGAGTGAAATCGGACCTAGATTCAATCCCGAGTCTCGGCCGAGTGTTCATGCCGCAATCGAGCCGCTTTCGGGCCGCGGATTTTTTGCTACTTGGGTATATTCATGGAAACTGACCGGTAGAGCTGATTTACATTTTTAAAAAATGAATAACAAACAAAATAGGCAGCCTGAACTAAACGTCTGCTCAGTTACACGAAACGTCTGCATGGGTTGAACTAAACGTCTTTGGTAGTGAACGGAACGTCCTCTACGAAATGTCCATAGGTCTTCTACGAAATGTCTTAAGTTTGAACGAAATGTCGTTTTGGAAACGTCGATTGAACGAATCGTCAGTCCCCCAGACTGTCATAACAAGGGCAAATGACAAACAGTGGATGAATAAGGAGGTATGGATGGCACTGAGGGAGCGTGATGCCACCTTTAGATCTGGTGATGCTGAGGCTCTCAGAACAGCAAGATCTAAATTCATCAAAACATCATCAAAGCTGCAAAGTGCAAAAAAGGCCAACGGATCCAAGGTTTCTTACAAGACCCAGGTAACACCAGGCACCTATGGCAGGGCATCCAGCCCATTACATGACACAAAGCGGCCCCCTCCCCCTGTCAGGACAACATTAGCTTTCTGAACCAATTCTTTGGTAGGTTTGAGGAATTAAACGCCACTCCTGCAAGGAAAGCCACTCCTCACCCTGATGAACAGGCACTCGTACTCCGAATAGAGGAAGTCTGGAGGTCCCTGAGAAAAGTCAACGCAAGAAAGGCAGTGGGCCTTGACAACATTCTAGGATATGTCTTCAAGGAGTGCGCTGATCAGTCTTTACCAACATCTTTAACACCTCGTTGAACCAGGCCATTGTACCATCATGCTTCAAGTCTGCCACCATCATACCAGTGCATCAGAAATTACTCTACTACTCTCAACGATCTCCGACTTGTAACGCTGACACCCATCATCATGAAGTGCTTCGAGAGAGTGGTAAAAGATCATATAATTTCCAAGATTCCACCAGTTCCAGTTGGCATACCGACCAAACCGCTCCACAGAGGATGCCATCTCCTCTGCCTTCCATCTCAGCTAGGAACATCTGGAGGGAAAGAACACCCATGTGAGGGTGCTGTTCTTGGATTTCAGTTCGGCATTCAACGCTATTTTTCCTCAGCATTTGGTGTGCAAACTGGGTCACCTAGGCCTTGGCACCCTCCCCTTGGTAACTGGCTACTGGACTTCTTCACAAACAGAATGCAAGCTGTGCGTGTCAACAACATCTCCAGTGTCATCTGCCTGAACACTGGCTTCCCGCAGGGGTGTGTTCTTAGCCTAGTAAACCAGCAGCACCCGCTGGACGCCAAATTCTTTTTTCTGCGAATGGGTCTAGCCTCGCATCATTCTCCAATTCTGCCAGAATGCCGGGAATCTGGCAAAACCAGTCATAACGCAGAGATGTGTTTTGAATCAAAGCAGGCGGGGTTTAAAACCAATCATAACGCAGAGATGTGTTTTGAATCAAAGCGGGCAGGGTTTTGAGGGAGAAACGACAGAGCGTTGGCCTATACGCATAGATATGGTTTGGAAGACGACGGGTTGTGCTCATCAACAATTTCCCATTGTATCCATTCATCAGGGCCAGACTAAATAGACATCCAATCTCACATTTAGGCTGGTTTATAAGGCTAGTGTGTTCTCAGCCCTCTGCTTTTCACCCTGATGACCTATTACTGTCGGCCCAAATGGAATACCAACCAAGTTTGCGGACTACACAACCGTTGTGGGTCTCATTAAGGACAACAACGAACACATCTAGTGGACTGGTGCAAAGTCAACAATCTGATCCTAAATGTTGACAAAACAAAGGAGATTGTTGACTTCAGAAAATCTCAGCCCAGTCATTCACCACTCCTCATTAATGACACTACAGTGGAAGTTGTTAGTAACACCTGTACTTAGAGGTACAAATCTTGGACAAGCTAACCTGGGGCCTCATGTACAATAAGTTGTGTGGGAATCATACTAAATCCGGAAAAAAGCCTGAAACTGACGTACGAACAAAAAATTTCAAATGTATGAAACTATGCGTACGCACGATTCCACGCAGCCTTTCTTTGTACATCCCAATCAACGTGAACTTAAACGCACATTTACGAGCACAACACTCCACCCTCTCTCCTCCCTCAATCCCTGACTCTCGGTGGTCATTAAAGATCCCATGACACTTCTCGCAAAAAGAGTAGGGAGTTTCCCGGTGTCCTGGCAAAAGAACCAACCTGGCTCATTCAATCTGGCCCCCTAATCATCCCCCCACTGTAATTGGCTCATTCATCCCTTCCCTCACTCTCCACCTCTAGCTGGTGTGTGGTGAGTGTTCTGGCGCATAATGGCTGCCGTGCATCACCCAGGTGGGTGCTACACATTGGTGGTGGTTAGTGAGGTCCCCCTTCTACTGTGAGCGCTTTGAGTACCTAAGGGTAGAAAAGCGCTATAGAAATGTAATCAATTATTATTATTATTATTATTATTATTATTATTATTAATTATATATGCAAACTAGAGGGGAAAGCCCTCCGCAATGACAGAAATGGTGTGTCTCACTATAAATTAATGAAAATCAAAGTTTTACGGCCGTTATTTGGATCCAACGTTTAATTTAATCAGAGAAGTAGTTACAGTACATGCGTGTGATTTGGGGGAAATAGGTGAAGCAGTGGAGGTGCTCCAAATCAAAAAGAGTTTTACGTCTTCTGATCAATAAAATAAAGGTTGGAATGAGAGCGCAGCAGGTTGATAATGCGATGCTGGTTAAAGATTCCTTGATTACTCTGGATTTTGGTTGGTCATTTTAATGAACTAGGCTATTTAGATAGGACTATTGAACCATTGAAAGAATATCAAGACTAACTTGTCCTGATAAGATGAAATCACGGACACTTATTGCAGAATAGACGGACATTTGAATAGAAAAGATGAGCATACGTTACAACAGACCAAAGTGCACACACAAGGTGCACTTACGACAATGAGCAAATAAATGCAACAGAGCCTTACAAGCATTGCATTCGAAAATCTGAAAATGCATTCGATCTGAAAAAAGATACAATGTAGTGTATCTGACATATTACCCATGTTTTGGAATTACATAAAGTATTCGCACTACATCATAAACAAGCTTTAACTGCGGTCTGTTGCATTTGCGCAACTTGTTTGTTTATCTATTTCAGCAACTTGGAAGTAAAAATTTTTATTAAGCCATGTTTGAAGATATGAACCTAGGCTACTTATGTGCAAACAATGCAGGGCTGTGCATTCATGGTCAACTAATGTTGTTACAATGCACTGCCTCTTATGTGCCGCCAACTGACAAAATCCATTGGAAATGTGCGCACGCCTGAAATGAAAGTGGCGTGGGGAACCGTAGATTCTCACATTGAAGTCACTTTTAGTAAATCCGACCGTGAGCGTGTCAGATGGCGTACGCACTGCACCTTAAGTACATGAGGCCCCTGGTCCCTCAACATCACCTCTCTGGTGAAAAAAGGGCAACAATGCCTGCACTTCTTGCGGCGGATGAGAAGGGTGGCCCTCCCCCCTCCCATCCTGATCACACTTTATAGAGGCGCCATTGAGAGCCTTTTGACCAGTGGCATTTCTGTCTGGTTTGGGGCATGCAATGCCTCAGATTGGAAGGCTCTGGAGAGAGTAGCGACAACAGCAGAGAAGGTCATCGGGTCCTCGCTGCTCTCTATCCGGGACATTGGACTTACTGTAACGGCTGCCTAACGAGAGCCCAACATATCTCCTCTGACCCCACCCACCCTCATCACGGACTGTTCTCATTGCTGTCATCTGGGAGGAGGTTCTGCAGCATTCCCAACAGAACAGCCATATTCAGGGACAGCTTCTTCCCTACGGCAATAAGACTTCTTAACAAAAACAGAAATTGATCAGTTTGGACATTATGAGTCTCTCTTAGCACTTTAGATAAGAATTCTGGAGAATTTGAGTTTTTAACTTTATGTACTTTAACACTTTTAACAGGCATTCTCCAGAATACTAGATTTTAACAATGAAAATTGAGGCATATGATACTGTATTCTGTGAATATTTTAGTTTTTTATTTATATAAGCTCAAAATGTGCACTGATGGTGTATCTGTTGAATGACAATAAAACAAGTCAAGTCAAATTGAGGGGAGTAGTGCCTTGAGGGCAGCGCTGCCTGGAATGTACCATTGATGGCAAAAAAATACCAAAGACCTAGTCTAGAAATCTAGACCCCCTGAGAGCAATTCAATTTGCTCTCAGAGGAGTCTAGCCAGTTGAAGCCTTCAAAATCCAAAGTATACCGGGCCAATCAAACCGCTTTGCAGGGTGGGATGTGACGAGAGAGTTGCTGATCTCGGGCTTTGTCATCCTGAAGCAAAGTGAGTGGAAATTTGTGGAATGGTACCAATTAATGGAGTCGTTATCGTTTTATGGAGTTATGGAGAGTTTTTTGTTACAGCTGTTGTTAAAGCAAAATTCTCCTTATTCCGTTTTATGTTTTACTTTCTTAGGTTGAGCTCCTATTCTTTTTCTGATCCCAAGCTGTGTACTGTTCATGTGAACAGCTGTTTGTTTACTAGCTTACATTGCTAACATAACATACTTTCATGCTAATAGATTTATTGGCCATATGGTTTTATCAATCAAGCAAAAGGATGACAAACAAACCAAACCAAATGACATGGCATCATGCTACATGATGATGAATCACACCATGAAGAATTTTGCGTACAAAAACCTATATTAGTTGAATGTAAAGTAATGTTATATAAAGCGTAACAGTTGAATACTGTAGTTCAACATAAAAATGGGATAGGGAAGTAGGGAATCACCAAATTGAGGTGGTGTAGCTTATAGATAATTTATACCACTGCTTGGTCAAATTTCCTATTGTGATGCCCTATTTAGAACGTGCATTATTTTTCAGGTAACTGCACGGCTATGAAGTAGTTCCACTTTTCCGTCCATATTCAGACTTGCATATCAATTCGCCCAACTCGCCCTGACTTTTAAATAAACTGTCACGTTAACACAAGCTCACATTTTAGTGACCCGACCAACGTTCATGACACAACAACATTGTAACTTGTGACCGCGATGGTTTTTAACTCTGTCACACTTCGTTTGGAAGTATGGGAGACGGTGAATTTACAGAGCCCAAGACATGTTAGAATCTTTGCACTTAGCGCTTGACAACGGGAGATGGAATTAACGACTGACTTAGCAACTGTACATTAGAACTAGTAACGGCAGTTTATCTTGGTAAGTGCGGAAAGAAGTAGTTCTGACAACTAGCTTGTCTTCACCCATCAGTAGCCACCTAGCCATCAAAACGGGCATGTTGTTAGTCAAACCACATAGCGGATAAGTGGCAACAGTGGTATAATATATCTAGTGGCAGATATATCTGCACGCCGTGTCGTTCATTATCCCTTACATATTTTTGATCAAATTTATTAAAATAATTATAAAATATATTAATGGTCCAAAAACTAACCTATTGGCTTTAAAATAAGTATAAGAACATTATTTATGTGTCTAAATGCATGAGGACCCACTTAGATAAATCATGAGGACCCACTTCCTGGAGTCATGAGGCTAATAATGCCAAATAAGGTAGTTCTGGGCGGCGCTAGCATTTATGCAGTGGAGAAGCTCATTCTGTAACATTGAAGTCTATGACAGAATCCAAGAATTCCACTGAAATTTTAAAAGGCTTCTTTTTCTGAGTAATGGATATACATTTTGGGCATGGTATGGTGATCTCCAAAGCCCCCTGCCCCATTTCATATTATTGTCAAGACTATGTGACTCTCCATTCCGTAGAAAATTAACTTTTAATCAGGTGTGCACCAAGTCTGTTAATGTGCTGAAGTTTTTTTCTTTTTCTTTGTAGATCATGTAAAAATAATACAATACATATATCAATGTCCATGGTGTACAAAAAATAAAATTTGCGCTTTCTAGCTTTACTTGGCTTTTGCATCTACGGAGTTGACTGATTGGGGCGTCAGCTGCCACTGATTAGAGTGGCAGCTCACTGGGAGGGCTTGGCCAGGCTAGTGGCAGCTAGCTCGGATGACTCCAATTTACTCCCATAGACATGAACTACCACGACATATCTGGCTTCTGGAGAATCTGACCCCGTTTACACAAACACAGATAACCATAAAGACGCACATGTTTCTCTGCGGTTGCACCTCTCTGTTACACTTATCCGAAGGTGAATACGGAGAATCTCACGAACTCCGGGCAAGGTGGAGATGTCGGAGAACCCCGTCTTCAGAGATTTGTGTAACTACCCATAACCGGAGCTCTAGCACCAAAGACAGTTGGAGCAAACGAGAAGCACCTACGTTCGCGCATAGTAGTTCTATTTTCACAAGGGGCACCACCTGGTTTTGAATGATGTCAGGACTTTCACCAATAAATCGTCTTTTTGAAGTTATCAGGTTTTTTTGGCATGTATCTCTCATATTCTGTAAGTGTTTAACATGATTTCAAGACTAATGTTGTAAGTTACTGTTGGTATTTCTATCAGATGAAGCTGCCAGGCAGTAAATGGCCTACTAAGGGTGCTTTCACACCAACAGCATTTGGTGCGCACCAAACTGTCCATTCGTACCAAAAGTCCTTAGTTCGGTTCGTTTTCGTTGGTGTGAAAGCGTCAATCGCACTCGGGTGCGCACTAAATCAAGTGAACCGAGACCTCCAAAAAGAGGTGGTCTCGGTTCGCTTGAATCCGTACCAAATACCAAACTCTGGTGCCTTCATTTCCTCCAGGAGAAAATGCCGCTACGTCACTCGGACCAAGTTTGGTTCGTTTGCCGGTGTGAAAACAGACCACACTGCTGTCTGTATGCTACATTGTAACAATTTCACTGCTTGGTCCGGACCAAATAACCGAACTAGCTGTGTGAAAGCGCCCTAAAAGTTGTTAGCGAGCTAACGCTAGCGATCTAGCTAACGTAATGTTTTACATTTATATTTGAGATGTAATTTATTGACAGCCTGCGGGTAACATTACTGAGTTCATTTTAAGTGGACAGAGCAAACGTGAACATACAGCAATATGTGAGGTTTGAGCAAAGTCCAAAACAACTAGCTTAAAGTTAGCATATAGCTATGTCGTCATGGTAACTGCCAAACAAACCCTCTCTGTCTAAAGCTAAAAAGCACACTTGGTTCATTCAACATTGTTTTGCAGAGGAGCGATTGAATTGTCATGTGTTGGTTTCATTAATGATCACAGACAATATTATGGCACACATACATTAATATCATTCTATAATTTCTTAAGGGAAAATGTTAATGATGTGACGTAACGTTAATGTGACACTGCTGCTAATGCAGACCGAAACACTTCACGTTTGTGGCCATCTGCCACGATGTTGCTCCCTTGAAAGATCTTTGATAAAACTATGACGTGGTGGTTAATTGTCACCGCCTTTCTTAGCCGTTTTTGATGTTTGTGTAAATGCGATTGTTTTCTTACTCGGGGGAGGGGAAGATGACCGGTTTCTCGAAGACCCGGGGAAGTGTAAACTAAGCATCTGTGATAAAGGATCTCTGCAGAGCCCATTTAGGGAGAGCCGGATCACTCCCTATTAACACCATTCAACTGCCTTCAACCTGCAATTCCAATGGCAATTCCACTAGAGGCGGTCACGAGTAAGTCCTAAAACAATGGGGGCCTATGGAGCTGAATGCTAAAATATTTTTTTCTACACATTTGTATTCAAAATATCACAGATTGTATTTTATTTTAAACAAAGTGGACGTTGATTATACCGTAAAGCGAAAGGTCTTAACACCTACGTCCACCATGTTTCTCATACTGAGGGCAGTTTTTACCTCAGACTCACTAGCATTATGCTACTCTATTCAATGAATGGCCATAGACCGCCATTCATTTCGGACTTGCTCGCACACGCCCTCTCGTTGCAGTACAGCCGAAAGTATTTTGAGTGATCGTTCTCCCTTATTAGAATTTCTCTGATCTCTGGTTCTTCCCCCTGAAAGAAGAAGGACCCCCACTCTGCAATGGTCTCCAGCAATCGTTTTTAAAAAAGGAATATAGTGACACATCAGAGAACTTTTAATAGGGGAGAATTAGCACTCCCCTTTTACATCCGGTGGTACTGTGCCTAGATGGCGCGCGTGAGTCAGTGAAGAATGAATTGGGTTCTGCGCACCCTCAAATGCTGTATTTCTTTAGATACAATTTTTTCTTGAATAAATGCATTCATGCATGCGGTTCAGAGTAATTTCACTTAATTCTCAGTCCACACATAATATTTTTAGCATTTTTTGTTAATTTGTAAAATCCCTTCCAAAGTGTCTGTCACGTGACACAGCAAGTCTTTTCCTATGGCCATTCACCAGAATAGAGTAGCAGAATGCTAGTGACTCAGGGGGAAAAAACTGCTCACAGATGAAAAACGTAATGGTCATATGTATTAATACATTTCATTTTGATTGACATCCATGTCAAAGTTGCTTAAAATAAAATGCAATCTGTGATATGTTGTCCCTAAATATGTGAAAATTATACATTCAGCCTTATACCTCATAGGTACCAGTGATGCGCGGGTACACGTTTGAACCAACCGCACCCGACCGACGTTCTCAACTAGACCAACCGCAACTCGGACCGCAATACTTGGATCGCAGAACTCCGGTCCGAAACCCGCTTCCACCCGCTTGTTTAAAAAAAATATCTATGCTTTTGACTGCCCTTATAGTCTCATTTTGGCAACATAAAATGTATATATGACCCGAGTATGCATAGCCTACAAACTGAGGTCAATGGCATTGTTCAGCATTTCACCTGGTGCATTTAAACTAGGCCTACATTTTTTTTTAAAAATCCACCATTCATGCAGAAGTCAGGCTTATATAGCTTATCATTTAAAATGCATATCGTAAAGAAGGACGTAAAGAAGGATGAAGGGTGCCAAATCGTCTATCACAAGCAAGTAGCCCAGAACATTAACACAACATGAAAGTGCAAGCTGCAAGGTAGGCTACAAGGTGGAAATGGTCAAAATAAACAAGTAGCCCACGGAACATTAACACAAAATATGACAGTGCACGCAGCATAATGCGCTCAATTGCATTCAATCATAATGCATTCTGCATTCAAAATAATAATAAGGTAAATGGCATAGGCTACATTATTATTATTTTTTTTTTTTGCTTTACGCGCGCTGTGGAGAAATAAGATTGAATCGACAGTGTCAGGGTGAAGACGATTTCTTATCACTTCTATGACACGGCCTGCAGAGCTGAATGTGCGCTCAATGGCTGCGCTTGAAGCTGGGACGCAGAGAATCCTCCTTGCCAACGCAGGGAGCCTTGGGTAGGTGTGGGCCTTACCAGTGGTGCACTTATTGCGGGCCATGTTCGTCGTGCCAGTTTTGTGACTATCAAATTTGTAAATTGAATCACAAGAGGTAGGCTACACATGACAAAGCCAGCACTATTACCATCGTCTTTAGTCACCTCAGCAAAAGTTTCCCACACTTAACTCTCTCTGTTTGTGTGTTTCTGGAGCTTCCACTCTCCAGACTTCAGCTTCTCCCTTACCGCTTCCATCTCTCTCCTCTCCTACACTGAGCTTGCATCTTCGCCCCATGCAGTCATTCAATCAATTTTAATATAAATTACAAAAATGTAGTCAACTTTTATTTTAGACCTGACCGACCGCGGCCCGCATTTTATATTTTTTTGATGACTCGTGCCCGCGGAAACTCGCGGACGCCCGCAGTCATCCGCTCAGTTTGGATCAACCCGCGCGACACTGATAGGTACCCATTGATTTTCCATTGACTCGTGATCGCCCCCTAGCGGATTTTCCATTGGAATTGCAGGTTGAATGGCGTTAATAGAGAGTGCCATGGCTCGCCGTAAACGGGCTCTGGACACACCATATGATATTGATTTTTGGTCCAAAACGTTTTGTCAATAGTGGCTTCAATATATTCTGAAGACTGAACTTCTGGCTAAGCACACTTAAAAGTCCACATCTGGGTGATCAATAAATGGTTTAGTAAACAGAAAATGAATTCATTTTTCCCTGAACCACACTTTCAGAAATATGATTGGGACAGTCACACCATGAGCTTTTACTGATTTGACTGTAAATTGTGAAAAAATGGAAAATTAATCCCATTTATGCTCTGTATGTTCATTTAAAACAGTACTTTATGAACAATATCACCAGTTTTTGACACAATTTTATTTTCATTTAATTATGATTGACACATTGGAACAAAAAAAGGCCATGTCATGTCAACCTCCCATTTAACCTATTCACCTGTAGTGTCTCGCCCTACATAAATAATACAAATGTAGAAAATTATGTTGATACACAGCTGATTAACTACCAATGCAAAGTGATGTAAATCCATTCTACGTTTTATATTAACTGTATGCTTGTGTCCGCAGCGAGCCGTTAACATACCTCAAACAGGAAACTATGGAGACAGTGATTCCCAAAAAGTATGTAACGGAGAACAGTGGGATGACTGTTTTAGAATTTGTTTCAAATTCCTCCTCCCTTGATATTGTAGTGAAAAATGATACAGAAATCTGCAACCAAAGGGGTTATGAGAACAACAGACTAATTTAGAGACTACTTGATAGCTTAACATTTTCAGCCATATGCGATTGCTGATACAGTACTTATATCTTACACTAGACCTTAAGCATTTAAGCTTACCTTCTCGGGAGATGTGCTTCCTGAAAAGTTCTTGATAAACATCTTCAACCATTGGTCTGTTTCATTTTTCTTGTCATCAGTCAAATAATAGAAAAGTCTAATTGCTTGTGCTGTCTTTATAGTGTTATTCTGGTACTGACGAACACCACCAATTACATTCCCTATGAATGTCTCTCCAAAATCTTCATGCCAAGGGTAATTTATCAGAGTGCTATTATTAACAGCATCACTCACAATATTCAAAATTGGATTTGAGACACACCTTCTCAATTGCTTGGCACACAGGTTTGAAAAAGTCAGCCGACCATCATCTGCCTGGATTCCTCTGACTTTTTGGTCTAAAAGGAGTACTTCCTCAAGAGCTTCTTGACTGAGGATATTTGTCTCATTCACAGCAATTACTGAAGCCGACGTACCATCCGTGGAAAGCCTCAGACTGGAAAACTGCTGCCCTTGGGGGAAGTATTGTTGGATGGCTGCTCTTTCCGTCTTTGCCTGGCCATTTTTTGGAGTGAATTGATCTTCAATGCTGTTTGACTCTCTGTCTTCAAGAAAATAAAAGCCTGCACCAAGACCAGCAGATATGATCAGTGGTAATATAAGGAACACCCATGGATATTTACCAACTATCCGTCCAAATTTACAGAATCCTTTTGATAATGGTTTTTCAATGCAGTTTGTATTGCATTTGAACATGGTTAAAGCTATGCTGTATTTGAAGTAGATATTTAGAAAATATCCCTGTCCTCTCCCTGTCTCTCAGCTAATGATGAGCTGCACTGGTAACTGTGCATTGATAACTCTGTTTATATAGTAGGGTCATAAACCTCACTTCCGTATTTATCCTTTGCCAAATATGTTTTGACAACTGATTTAGCTTCTATACACCATTTATTAAAAAAATATATATATTTTCTAATAAAATCTAAATCCAAATCTAAAATGGCTGCTGGCGTTATCTTGAAAAAGTATTAAAGAAGTATTATTTTTACCAGAGCTCCCAAGATTATGTATGAATACACTTTTTGTGGTAAACTGACCCTTAGAATTGTGATTCTGACATCATTTTGAGGTTCAGACATGATCTTGGCCCTGAATCAAAGATGGCTGCCACCTGGTAATTACTTTTTAACCAAAGCACCTAGAATGATGCATGAAGACACTTTTTGAGGTAAATTGGGCATAAGGATTGTGATTTTGGACTAAGGTCTTGCTTACTAAAATCGTATTAAGACTGCAAATACAATATTTGATTTTATGAGTAAAACTCAAATCTAACCATCATTAGGTCAGATTTGCTGAAGTACTGAGTTTTCAATTTTTTTTAACTATGTTGATTACACTGAACTGTTCTGGTTAACAGTGAAGATGAATCCAAGATTTAATCCAAACCAAGTAGAAAACCCCTACAGGATATGCCATCAGACCCCATATAGCAAAAAAACAAAACAAAAAAAAGTCCAATGCATCTTTGCAAATTAGTTGGCCTGCCCTCAACCAGGGTCCAACTAAAGTTTGTTGGGAAAAGTTGGGAAAATATAGATGATACATTCAGACCAACTTTTAACTCAAAACTTTCAAAGTGAAGTTGGAGGAATTCGCTGATGACTCATGATGTCACTAAATGCAAAAATTCTTGTGAGACACACAAAAGGGAAGTTGGATTTTTTACAGTGAGATGGTCACGGAAGTGATGTTTATGACCATAGTAATAATTTATTTTTATAGCTCCTGGTAACTCATTAACCCCAGTTTCAAATACACTGCAAAAGGCATGACAACAGGAAACATATCACTTTGGTCTTTATAACAAGGAAGGTCTTATAGCTTTCCTCATAGTACCAAAATGTTCATGAAATCACTGTACTATGGGTTTTCATTCCTGAGGTGAGATTTGGCTGAGATGGCAAAAGTACCTTGCCATATTCAAGGAGAAGTATTATATAAAATAAAAAAACACTCTTTTTTCAATACGCTGATTGAATCACTGTAACAAATCAAATAAAGAGGAGTAAAGGGTGTATTAATGTTAGTGTAGCAGGGTGAATCTCTGCTTCTGGTTTACGCTGGCCCCTTTAAGAGGTTGCTGGGGTAAGAACATCAGATTGGCAGGCAGGTAAATTGTGGGTGGTGTCTGCAAGTATTTAAGAGCCTGAACCAGGGCTTTCCTGGTGAGTGACGTGGCTAGCAGGTAGGCAACAATGTATTTTCTGGTTACGCCAACATTGATCAGTGCTGTGAAACTGTTGTTATTATTGTCTTGATAGTTTCATCGACTTCCAGTCCAGTGTCTACACCAGCCACCGGAACGTTCCAGGTAGGCTTTATCATTCAGGTTGAGTAGGCCAATGTGTATTTGCCTGTTCACCTAGCTGATTAACCTACGTTTTATTAATGTGGTTACCAGCAGCCGAACTTGGCGGCGGTGTTACGTTACTCCTGCCTTGAGTGGTGTGTTAGCGTTCATTCAAGAGGTATGTTTTTGAATCGCCTCGTTCAGTTTTATTTGTTAGCGTGCCACCAATAGTAACTCCGGTTTTGTTCTTGCCAATAACGATGCCAGCTGCACTCACCTGTTAGCCACACGCCTCCTGAGTCTGCTGTTTTGTCTCCAGTGTTGTCTTTTGTTTTATTTTTAATGTGTGTGATATTGTTGTATGTGTGAGGCTTGGTGGCAGCAAGCCATAGCTGCCCTATTTGTTGGTCTGTCTGTGTTTTGTTTGTTCGTATTTGAGTTGCTTCTATGTCTGGGCAGTGTGGTGTTGCCCTGTCCATTAGTACTAGGACTGTGTGTGTGTGTGAACAAATACGTTTAAAGTGTGCATGGTTAATGCTCTCTGTGTCTTTCCAGGCAAGTGCGGTGTGGCACAGGCTGACCCTCTGGTGGTGGGAACCCCTTCACGTACCCTTAAGGCCCATTCATACCCAACGTGTCCTTACGTCTGAAATTCTGTCTCTTCATACCTCCGTACGGTTTTTATGTTTGCAAGTGCTAAACCCCGCCCCCACTCCATTCTTCCTAATGAATTTCATCCGTTTCGTCCGTAATCATAAGCTCCCCATTTTCGTGTCAAACTACGTGCAAAATTGTCGGAAAGTATGTGTGAAACACTCCACACGTATACGTATCCACCTTTTACGTGAGGTATGAATGGGGCTTTACTGTGTGCATCTGGTGTCTTTCTGGTTTGTAGTAGACACTTATATAGGAGGAGACAAATGACTTCAGGAATCCTCCCATTGAAATGCATTATGGCCGTTCGTAATGCAAAGATGGCGGAGTAGAGAAACTGGAGGTCCTGCCTAACGGTGAAACTAACCTATCCCATTGCTGAACGCTGTATGTTTACTACCTCCGTCACTATGGTGATAGCCATGCCGCGATTGTCAGTGCAGGCGTAGTAAGCAAATTTACGTCTTTTTAAGCTTTGTTTTAGCATCTTTCCGGTAGATTTTGACATTGTTCAACTCAGATTTAAACAAGGATTCACACAATATATTTTTAGAGTACATACGACCAGCCAATTTGGACTTTAGGATATCTCCCCATTCATTTTGATAGGGCCTGGTCTTATAAGCCCAAATAGCTGCCCGAAGGCGTATCTAATATGTCGGCGGAGTTACGTGACTTGCCTTAGAAAGACTTTGCTTGTAGTGTTTCCTCACATGTGGTGTTTAGCTTTGGTCCCCCTCTCTCCTTTGGTGGCAGCCATGGTAAGCCCCCGCCCTGTCCTGTGTCTCTGTACCTCCATATTGTAAGCCTTTGGCAATCCAGAACTGTCTGCATAAGCTACTGTAATGGAGGATTGCCTAGTCCATCTATGAGTGAGCGTGGGTATGCTGCCCTCGCGCTGCGTTCCTAGCTTGCAGAACTAGACAGCTAGCTAACACTTGAATGGTGGTTGATAAATCCAGGGGGCAAATCTGTCCTTTCTTGCATTTACTGGTATATTCAGGCACTCATTCATTACAAAGATTGTTGTTTTGTAAAACTGTAACAAATACAGGAATAAAGAAACATAAATTTCACATAAAAATAGGTTCAGAAATGTCTGCTTCAATATTCTACACGGGCGTCACGAGAGCTAGCATGACTGAATTAGCCGCTAAGTTACACAAACTTAAATCACTTGTAGAGCTAGAAAACCTAAAGCTACATTGCAGTTCTAGCAGAAAATCATGTTCTTACATAAAGTATTCACTTACAGACAAATATGTCCAAGGCTCGAGTGTTATTTCAGACTTCAGTTGGCAGCATACAAAAACGTGTCTTTCTTCACTGAGAAAACTTTAGAACTAAACAAACTCTAGGTAGGGAAGCGTAACCTACGCTACTAGCGTAATTTCGGTTTTGACCACAAGGTGGCAGTATTTAATCAGCTAATTCAGAGCCGTATATAGAGAGAGTTCGGACAACTCGAATCATGGACCCATGTTTGCTACCAACGGCAAAGGATTCTACTCGGCTGGCAGATGGGCCGGATATACAGTTGCATCGAAATCGCTAATTTTACAATACTTAGAAAGCTCAACATAACATCACACGTTGTTTGTAACTTTACGAGGGTCCCTACACATTATCTTCGTCATTGAAAAATTGTTTCGTAGAGTAAGAGCTTACATACAAGACGTTTTTGGTAGCACATGTCCTCCGAGTTTTTTTCTTAGGGCCAGTGTTACGGACAAGTCCGTATGCCGCCTCCTGGTGGTCCTGTTTTCTTTTTCTTTATTATAGGCTGGCGTGGGTGTGGCTGTCCGGGCCAAGGTCATGTGACTAATTGCTGTAATTGGCCGCAGGATTTAAAGATTGTCGCGAGGAGGTTTCGAGGTTCCTCCTCTCCGCCAGCAGCGCGTGCATTTTGGATTTTGTTTGGCGTTTTCCACCTACCTGATCTACACTACATTTTTACTTTGTTCCAGCGCATTTATACTGACTTTAGCCTTCATTTCATTGCACCACATTATTTACTTTCCTATTTTCAACTTCATTTACTTTAATAAATATCTTTTATTTAAAACCTTATATCCACGTGTGGACTCTCCTCAATGTTACGGGCCAAAACGAGCCTTGGTCCGTAACACCAGTAACAAGCGGTGTTTTAGCACAACTTTGTGTACACTAACAAAGTTCAAATTGATCACATTCATGTATAGACACGTTGGTAATACTTTGGGTAAAGTTTCATGGTGTTTTGGTGGTTTAAAATGGCGATTATGGCATTTATTGTGATCATAACTGCTCCCATTAACATAACTGCTCCCATTAACGTTGGTGAATTGACGAAAATATCTGCTACCTAAATGGCACTTCGTCGTAGGCTACATTAAAACAATAACGTAGTTTACATTTTGCCAACAGCTTGGCTTAATAACATCACACGTTGTTTGTAGCTACAAAGGTCCCTACACATTAACTTGATCATTGAAAAATTATTTGTATACAATTGAGGTTCTGTACAAGACGTTTTTGGTAGTGCATAATCCTCCAGGTTGTTGCGTTTGGTCCAGTAACAAGGGGTGTTTTAGCACAACTTTGTGTACACTAAAAATATTCACATTGATAACATTCATGTGTAGAAACATTGGTTATACTATGGGTGAAGTTGTATGATGTTTTGGTGGTTGGTGTATGATGTTTTGGTGGTGTCATCACGGCATTTATCCTGATCATAACTGCCTAAGTGCTCCTCTTAACGTTAGTGAATTGACGAAAACATGTGATCTTTAAATGGCGCTTCGTCGTAGCCTGGGCAGGCTATACGCGTTTGACATTGCCATATTAAAACAATAACGTAGTTTACATTTTGCCAACAGCTTGGCTTAATCTACAGTCCATCACCTAAGCCTAATCGAGTCACGGAGATGCTTTTGTCTTGTCATCCACTAGCTAGGGATGTTGGATAAATTTCCAACTTGCGGTAGGCTAGCAGAGCAACTGAAGTTGGGATAATAAAGTTGATATCAACATCGCCAAAGTGACACAATATGCTTGTTTTTCACATCAGCATCGGAGTTATTGATGACAATTAAATTTAGATGAGCCAAGTTAATCAGCTGTTTGTTTTTTTGTCTAGACTTAGGTAACGTTACATAGCTTAAAGGAATAGTTCACCTCTTTATGAAAATTGGTTATTCACCCCCTTACCTGCTGTTACATATGTGGGTAAGAGCATTTTGGTCTCAGTGCATGCCTTGTCCTAGTCTAACAATCCCATTTTTACCTTTAGCTTAGCATAGGTGCTGGAAAGTAAAGTTGCCAAAGAGTTGCTATCTGGCAACACTATATTCCAGTGCCTATGCTAAGCTTAAGCTAAAAATTGGGAAAATTGGGGATGCCATATTAGGAAAACACAAGCACTGACACCAAAATGCTTTTACCCACATGTATAACTCCAGGTAAGGGGGTGAATAACCAATTTTCATAAAGAGGTGAACTATTCCTTTAAGTAAAAAGTAACCACATTTTAACTTGCTAACGTTAGCACAGGAGGCTGGCGTAGGCAACTTCACAGTTGTGAGTTTTTGAGAGCATATAACCAACGCTTTATTAATGATGTTGTGAGCTAATCTTTCCAGTTTAAATTCTTAACATGTTTCAAAGACAAAAAATAAATAAATGATTATAATATTACCTTATAACTGCTCGTTCACATAGGCTACTGCTCATCCAGCTCTTCCTTCTAACATAACCTCGCAATTTGTGGTCATGAGGGAAACTTTTTCTCCTTTCCCGGTCTTGTACTGAGGCCATAAGCAGGACCATTTGTATAATTTAATGAACTTTATTATCCAATACCTGACATTCCCTAATGGGAGTCGCTGCGTGAATTGGTAGCAAACATGGAGTCCATAAAACACGTGACAAGTTCAGAACCAATCAGCATAGCGAATAGCTTGAACGTTCGAGTCCTTAGTTGTCCGAACTCTCTCTATATACGGCTCTGAGCTAATTTAAGCTAGATCAGTTTAAACCTGTATTCACATCTTATTTATGGAAGGCAGAATAGTGTGAGTGGTGGTGATTGTCTAATGTGTGGGTGTCATTTGTGTTCGTTTATGTCTGTTGTTAATAAATTATTATTCTGTGGAACACATGTCTCATGGCCTATAAATGTTACAAACCAGTGTGCCTAGATCGCTATCAGAAGAGGTTAGCTTAGCCAAGCTTTAATTCCTAGGGCACGACCCGCCCTAGGCGGCGTAGTCGCCACTACACATTTTCAAACCTGTAAATTCTCCACAAACACGCTTGCACTGCCAATCTCATTTGGTAGGGTTAGGTAGGCCAACTGTATCTGGAATTAATATAACATTTACTGCAATCTCACCTACTCATCACCAAAATGTTATGAAAGGTTATTTCATGTGCTCAGATATTCTGTATGAACAAAGTAATGAAGCCCCTTCACCATTAGATTGAATAAACTACATTTGTGATACACAAACAAATATCTTGGTCAAATTTGACTTAAAAACAACAGAAGTTAGTTTGTATTTCTTTGTCAATACCTGGCCCATCCATTATTAACAATGCCTATTTACAAGTATAACAATGTTTCGAAAAGGCTGTAATTACATCTGTCTCCATGGACATGACACATGGTAAAACATTAATGATTGTAATCCACTTGGGGGTCAGACCTATGTTCCCACATTTCGTGTAGTTAGGTTTTGGGTTAGAGTTAAGTTTAGAATTTGGCTAGGGTTAGGGCTATGGGAACATAGACATGATCCCAATGACTTGCACACCCAGTGAATGCCATAAATTCATCTGATATATAACCACTGGTTATCTCTCATGATCTACTGTATCCAAAAGACTAATAAGGCTATGAAGGCTATATTTAGAATGATATACTGTGTCACTGAGAGAGAAATACCAGACACACACCTTTCTAAAGAAGGCTGACAGTTCACAGAAAATATTGTGTTCACAGAAAATATATCACACAATCATTATTTCATATATCTTAAGCAGCACGGACTTATTATGATGCTAGATTCACCTGAGCACTTCCTCTGCTGCCAGCCATGTATGCTATCAGTTTAGAGTTTTAAATGCCTCAGCACTGTTATGCAAAGGATAATGGCTGCTGTGGTGGTGCTGTGGCTATAACATGGAATTAACACTTTGGTTGCCAGCAATCCAGGCCACTGTTGCCTATTTTTTATAGAGCCACAGCGTATTCTGTGTTATAGCTATGGACACATACTATGGGTCATTTGAAAGGTAAGTCTCTGAGCTCTCAGTGGGTGAAAACCGTTTATTTCTACATGCCTCCGTTCCTGAGAAATCCCAAGCTAAACAGTGGGTAGTTTTCATCAAAATCCTTGTTTTTTTCTAGAAAAGGAGATATCACCGACATATTCGGCACTCTGACAAGGCCTCTTGCATGCGCGTCGCGGCCTGTCACTCACTCCACTCGGCCCTGCCCGTGGTGGAGATTGAGCTCCCTCCTCCTCAGCACGGTGTTCTGTCACTTTCTCTAAGGATCTTGAGCTAGCATGTGGCCTGCCTTTACTGTGTGGTAATCCTGGTCTACTCTGATTGTCGTGGTCATCTCGTTTTAGTAAAAATGTGGACTCATCCAGCGTTGTCTGGCGAAAACGCACTGGCAGCGATATCTTTCACTTAAACTTTTTCATTTCCCTTTAGCATGAGCATGAGATTGATTATGATGGAGTGTTCTCTGTCAAGTTTCGAGGAGTGACACAAGCCGAATCATGCCTGTGGTGAGACTGCCACCTAGTGACGAACCCGCGAAAGGACAACATGACATGACGTGCATTATTTGACACAAATGCTGCAATAGTAATCAAATGCTGCCTTGTGATGTGAAAATGTCCAGACAAAATGTGCAGATCGTGAGTTTTTATGAGTTTCCGATCGTAATTTATTTCAATTCTATTTATCACAGAGTTCCAAAAATCATATATAACCTTTGTGAGGGTTTCTATTTTCGTAAATTAAAAAAAAGGCAAAAACGTAACATTACGTTTTTGGCACTCAACGCATGACAAGTTATAACGGCACATAACGTTTCTGGCATTCAAAGTGTTAATAAACAGAACCATTTGCGTTGTGGAGTTTCCATTGGCAAGTTAAAGCCAAGATAATGTGCGTGTGTGTGTGTTTTCCAAAAGCAAAGTAAAAATCAAAAGCCGCTTTACAGCTGAGGGCAAGCAAGGTCCAACCAAAAGGGCCTACAATGTTTCTGTCAGTGGAGCTCCTTATATACAACCACATTAGCAGGCTAATGAGGGGTAGGAGTTATGGAAACCAAAGAAATTGTTCAATATCATCCAGCTGCATACCCCAAATGGGCGTTCCTGTGGTGGTGGGCGTTCTCGTTCTCGTACAGTAGAGAGAAACACCCAGATGCTGGTACAAGCCCTGTATTTGGAACCACTGAAAGTTTTTTAAAAATATTTTTTTAAAATATCATGTGGTGCGACTGTCTGCCCATGAATATTCTTTTGAAAACGTATCTAGAATTACATTCAATCTATTTAAATTAATTTCCTTAAATAATTTTAACAATTTTAATAATTTAAATAATTAAATTAAATTTAATTAAATTTAATTCCTTAAAATAATTGACTCACAAAATTTGTCAGAGGTTGGATTTAAATTTAGGAAATATCATGTGGTGTGACCACTGAAAAATTACAGATTTTAAAGTTTATTACAAGGTTACTCAAGTTGAAATGATGAGGGGCCACAAATAATTTTTCAGTGACTCAAGGGGCCATTTATTGAGGCTTTGAATGATATATATCATAACGTAGGCCTAACATCTTTCAACATAACATTTACTTTTTGTTCATAACAAATAATATAGCCTACTTTGCATTTGGGCATAAATTAATAACTGAAAAGAGGAAAAAAAAGCATAAGTTAACCTTCAGGCAGCCCATTTCTTGTGCTTTGGTTAAGAAGAACCGTGTCAAGAACTAGGCCTAATTCATATTTCGTAGCTTAATGTGAGAAATGGCCTCTTTTGTCCTGGACCAATGATAGGAACGTTAGCTGAAATGGTGTGATGGCCATTTTGTTCAAGAAGGTAGCTTATCCGCAGTGTACAGACCTACCTTCTTAAACAGTCTGCCACTTTTGTCTGGCACCTGCGACAAGTGACTTTGGATGTGCGCACCCTATCTAAAACGATGGTGTGATGGCCAGACAGACACACTGATGCACGTTTGATATGCCGCTTTAAGCGCATTTAATTTTGTTGTTTTGATCACGGATTTTTGCAGAAATGTCTCTTCAAAGTTCTTATGTTTTGATTCATAGACAGTGTAGTTTTATATTGCTCTTTTTTATTGCCGCAACAGTTTCTTGGCATATTAAGCACAGAGGGCGAGTGTGGATGGTGGTAGGACGAACGCAAACCTTTCTCTGTCTGGAACTGGCGGTTTTCGCTGTCCAGGTTTCTTCTGAGTGGATATTTCGAGCATGCCATTTTGACTCCGGTCGGTGAACGTGTTGCTGATTAGAGTTCTCGGGAACATTACTGTTATCTGTCTATCGTTGCTGTGGAGGCAATCCCCACGCCTCCTCTTGAGATCGGGGCGCGCGATTTCAAAATAAGAGCGGACAGCGATTAAAAAAACAAACAAAAAAAATCATAATTTTAAAAAATAAATTATGAAACTTTTCAAAACTGCTGGGGGGCCAAAAATAGCCTTAAAAGGTGTCATACACCAATTTGCCAGGTACTTAGCTGAGAAAGAAACAAGTTTGTAAACCTTTCCTAATTGTAAAACTGGGTCTGAATAACAGCTGGTATGTTGTTTCCCATTTTGGACCATCATGTGGTATGACCTCAAAAATACTATGAATATACATATATTTAAAAATTTTAATTATAAAGTAAATGGCGTCCTTTGACAGGGACCAATATTGTTTGGTGTAGGTTGCATGTTCTCTGGCAGCAGTCTTTGACTAAAAATGCATTATTTTATATATTATTTTTTTAAAAAAGCATTTCTACTTCATTTTAGTATTATATACAATAGGTTAATACACAATTTGAGTCTTTTACAAACATTTCAGAAAAACTGAGTTCTGTATCACGCGTGAAAAAAGCATTTACATAAAACTTTACAAAACTTTATCTTTATATTATATCTTTAAATTTATGTCTTGATTATAAAATAAACTGTGTCCTTCTGGAGGGACCAATATTGCTTGGTGTAGGATGCCTGTCCTCTGGTAGTAATTTTTCACTGAACTTGAAAATGTCAAATGGGGCAACCTCTACAAAATGCATTATCCGTGTTTTCATATATTATTGATTGATTTAAAAGCATTACTCCAATTTAGTATTATATAAAATAGGTTGATATACAATTTGGGTCTTTTTGTTCTGTATCATGGGAGAATTAAATGGGGGGAGTTTTGGAGGTTATAAAAATCACTGACTTGCCTGACAGGCTTTATCTTTTGGACTTGAAAGAAGTATTTCCCTTCAACTGATGGGAATGTTATAAAGAGCTGATACTCAAGCATGCAACCGTGAGTATCACAGCTCCCAATCCGAGGGGAGAGACGACAGGCTATGCTGAATGGCACAGACAGTGTGTGTTGCGTTATGCCAATGCTAATAAATATGACTTGACTGTGGGCAAAACACAAGAAGTAGGCATTTTCCTGCTCCTATGACACCAATAGAATCCTGACCATTGGATCCTGACGTGACATGAGTTCTACTATGGCCTGATTGGTTTGTGGATTTTGTCGCGTTCGAAAAATCAACCTTGTTGCGGAAAAATAAAAGTGTCGCTTTTTCGCATTGTTTATTCGCGTGCGGTGTGTAAGCTGTCATAGCCAAAACAATGTTTCGAAATGTTGTGAATTATTCGCTAAACAAAAAACGCGTAGGTGTGTAAAGGCCTTAAAGTTAAAAAGCACACTTGGTTCATACAAAATTGTTTTGCAGAGGAGCGATTGAATTGTCATTTTTTGCTTTCATTGTCATTTGTTGGTTTCATTGATGATCACAGACAATATTATGGCACAAATACATTAATATCATTCTATAATTTCTTAAGGGAAAATGTTAATGATGTGCCATAATATGACACTGCTGCTATGCAGACCGAAACACTTCACATTTGTGGCCATCTGCCATGATGTTGCTCCCTTGAAAGATCTTTGGTAAAACTGTGACGTGGTGGTTAATTGTCCCCGCCTTTCTTAGTCGTTTATGATGTTTGTGTAAATGCGATTGTTTTCCTACTCAGGGGAGAGGAATGTAACCAGTTTCTTGAAGACCCAGGGAAATGTAAGCTAAGCATTGATCCAAGTATGGGTCTCTGCAGAACAATGGGCTGGGACTTCAACCGAGGTGGGCGTTTTTCCACCAATGCAAGTCAACGGGAGTAGGCGGATATCCACTGTTGTATCTGATTGACTGAAGGGCAACTGGGGCGTATTTCGCAAAACCAGAGTAAGTAGATACAAGATAAGTGACGGAAGACGGGGCTTGACCAAGCCTCTTCTAGGTAAACAAGCTCAAAACGTTTCATGAACGTCAAGCACGGATGAGTTGAGGCGTCTAGGTCAAGCCGGGTCTAAGTAATTCTGCATGCACGCGCGTGCCCGTTTTTCAACAAACTCACTCGCGGTGTGAATTTGAAACACGCATGTAATATAATAGTTTGCGTGAAGAAAACAAGTGTAATTGCCTGACGCTTACAAGGAAGCAAAACTATTTATATTAAAGACGGGAAATTCAATAACATCTGCAAACTTAAGAGAGAAGGCGTGGCAGACAGCTCACTGCACAAATACGTTTGCTCCAACCTGTGATTGCGTCCTCATCTTGCAACGCGACGTAGATTGTTTCTTTTAAAAGCACGCCACTGAAACAGTAAAACTTTACATCTTCTTTCTCAACGAATCTATGGCAGATATTTTAGCCAATATGTCCCACATTTCTACTTTGGCAGCTTTCTTCTTATCATATGAATATTAACAATAAGGAAGCAATGGTTAACATGATAAATAATGATTGTAAAATAAAATACTTGTAAAACGAACTGCCATTTTGCAAAATGGTGATTTTCTGACGGCTTTTTGAGTTAATAGGCCTACAATGATGAGAAGTTTACAGACTATTGAATCCTTCTAACACGTGAGGGTCTGTTTGGAGTGACAACTGATTTTACCAATTAGATACCAGAATTATCATCAGAATAAACTAAGCCTGGCACTTAGCCTGGTCAGGAGCAGGCTAGCTTCCAAGTATAAATTCCCATGGTAACTTATATGTGATCTCTTCTGTGAAACCAAGTCAAGGATATGTTCATCCAGGATAACCCAGTAAGCCTGCCTAAATCCCCTATCTTGGTTTTGTGAAATACCCCCCTGGACGGATATCCACGCTTGTATCTCATTGGCTGAAAAGCTACTTTGTTTGTGTAAAGTGCCACAAGGCAGATTATGATCAATTGACCCTTCCGCAAACTCCTCCCACCTTAGCAAGTGTTGCTATATCAGTCAAGATTTCACTTCTCCCAGGTTCTTAGCATTGGTATGAATGGCGTGGCAACATGTTTTCAACCGTGTCAATTTCGCCTTTACCCAAAGAATTCACAAGCAATTTTTGGAAAAACGGCAAGATCTAAGATCGAAGCAGGCAAAAGGGTCTGCAATATGCTTATGAAGGCTACATCCACGACATTACATGCTGTGTTTGTAGCCAGACAAATTAATTCCGAATAGAGGCACTGGTATAGCTGCGACTGGATTTGGGTTTTAAGGTGTGGGTTGCCCATCAACAAAATGCTGCGAAAATCATCAGCGAAAATAAACTTACAGTGATGCTAAGGCTAACAGGTTCATTCCAGCTATATGTATGTGTTCTATTATCTACCCAGTTGCCGCTACGCAAACATGACAGGTGGTAAAACTGAATCGTATTTGAAGCAGGTGTTTTATCACGTTTTCGATGCAGTGGGCGGATTTTAGCGACATTAATAGGCTATAGCTTCTTAGCTACCTTGGAACAAACGTAGGTGCTTCTGTTTATGTAGCTGACATTCAGCTGATGGGGGGGGGTCGTCCACATTGTTTGATCCACAGCAGGCATTTCTCTCTCTGGGTCTTGGGTTTTTGGGAAGAGATGAAATTTTACCCCTCCCTCCAGCCTTTTTGGATATCGGCTGTCAGAATTACACACGCCACAAGCGCAACGTTTCATTTTCTCGTAGACGTCTCTTTCATAGACTTCCATTCATCAGAATGGCTCTCCTGACTGAGGTCCCGAGCTTAGTAACCAATTGCTATGCTATGAGTCAGTTACCGTTTTGGGGGTTTGGTCGTGGAAAGGTGAATTGCATTTAAAGTCACACACAGGCATTTCCAAAATCAAAAAATAGTTTGAAAATAGTGGCGACTATACCGGACATGCACTGAAGGCTACACCAAAGATATTATATCCCCAGCAAACACGGAACGTTATGCAAACCTTAACTAACGTTCCCTCAGCAACTTGATTTTGACTGTTAGATAGACTGCACAAGTGATGGGGACTTGTTATTGGTCTAACACCACTGGGGCAAATGCAAGAGTCGTAACGTTTCGTAACTTAACAGTTCCCATTCATCCCTATATGTGACGTATTAACCGTTTTGTAACGTTATGTCATTTTGAAAAGACCACAGATGTGTGTAGAGAGTTGTGAGTTTGGTCTATCGTCTGTGAATGTTTTACACTTTGGAGAGACAAGAATAAATGTCATGGTAACCCTGGGGGAATTTTGATTGATTTGTTTATTACAAGTATTGTTTAGCACATAGCAAGATATTCCAAATAAATATGACAGGAGGCATGCAGGGCTGAAAGTAAGCATATTGCTGATTTTCATAATTAGTTTTCTATTCAGTCATTACCCTTTGGAAAACCTTTTCATAAATCAACATGCAGTGTATTTATATTAAATAAACTTTCAAAATATACATTTCCGTTGTGTGGGCAGCCATGGCCTACTGGTTAGAGCTTTTGGCTTGTAATGGTGGTTTGGTTCCCGACCAGTGAATCATGACTGGCAAGCACCTAACCCCCCACTGCTGCCGGGTGCCTCTGTAGCAGGCAGCCCGCTGCCCCAGGTTAAAGCTCGTTCATACCCAATGTTAAATACGGAACAAGGACCCTTTCATCCGGTTCCGGAGATCATTTCATCCGTCATCCGTGTCCATTGCTATAGAGCTTACAAATCCACAGTGCTCCAGACAAAATACCATAATAATTGTGGTGGCAGTATAGTGAAAAGTACAATGTATACTTGTTAGGGAAAATTAATCAACAAAGAAAATGTTTTCTAATTTCCTACTTTTTCCATCTCCACTTTGGGCTTTCCCCTCTCAATCTCCGTCTGTTTCATCTCCACGTTTGGCTTTTTCATCTTCACTTGTGTCATTTTCATCTTCACTTGTGTCTTTTTCATGTCTACTTTTGGCATTTTCATCTTTACCACTTATTATTAAAGAAATGTGGTCAGCTTCTCCAACACTGCTCAAATCACCACAACATCCGAAGAATGTCAGGAATGTAGGGATGAACATGATGCCGTGCACTGCTCCAAATAAGATGACCAAAAACATGATCTTGAAGAAAGTCCTGAAGATGTAGCTCTGTGCTGCTGCGAGGACAACAACACCAGCAATGGTAGACACAGCCCCTTGTACTATTGGATAGCCAAGCTTATAAAGTGCATCTATGGCCTTTTTATTGGCTGTTTTCTCCTTACTTGAGACAAAAGCGTATGAAATATGTGCAGAAAAGTCAACAGAAAAGCCTATGCAGATAACCAGGTTGATCATGGAGATGGAGTCTAGATTAACATCCCACAAAGCCATGAAGCCTGCTACACCGACTATCACAGAGGCTATGGCAAAGGTCACCCACAGAGAACAGAGAGGATGTGGAATCAACAAAAGAGAAATGACAAGCATAGCAGCTGTGGCAAATAAAATATTCTGTATAGTATTGCTAACAATGACTGCATATTGATCAAAATAAATAAAGGCAGGGTGGTATACCATCAGATCCATGTCTTTACCACAATTTGAAGCTGTATTTCTAAAAAAGTTTAACATTTCCTTCTCTTTAATCGCAGTGCTAATGTTTATCGTAGGGATGAATATTCGTGATGCCAGTATTCTGCCCTTGGTAATATTAACATCTGGCCTGAAACCTGACACTGTAAGAAATAGAGGTAAACTTTCCATAAAAACTGTTTCATTTGCCTGGGTTAAACTGGGAAAAGAATCCAAATAAGACTGAAGCCAAGACACAGTCATGTTTTTGGCCACCATGGGAGATGATTCAAATTGATTCAAGCATTCCTTTAGCTCTTCACGCGCACTTTCTCCCCAATACTGGAAGTTTTCGTTTCTAATAACTAACATGACAAAAGGACCATACTCTGAGAAATATTTGTCTTCGTCATCATAGTAAGCAGCAACATATGAATCATCAGGTGCTAGATTTTTCAGATCAATTCCCTCCTGCATTTGAAAACAACCATATATGCTACCAGCAAGATATCCTGAATAAAGCAAAATAACAAACACTTTAGACCAAGGATTTGTCAGAAAAGGACCATAATAGTTTCTGAAGAACATATTAATGGGCATTTCCTCCTCTGCGCCTGTCCCAGCATCATATGCGCCACCTACTGAACACTGATTGCTCTTGTGCTCTGAGTCTGGATAATCAACCTTCCTGCATGTGAACCAGTGTCTGTTGTTTCCCTCTCGTCGTCCATTCAAGGCCAGAAAGGCACCAAAGAATGTGATGTTGTAGATGTAGCAGAAAAGGATGGCTGTGCCTGTGTACATGCAGAAGGACTGGACTGAACCGAATGGGGTCATGAGACCAATGTAAAAGGCCAGGACATCAGTCAGAGTGGTGATGGTGATGGAGACAGCAGCTTCCTTGTACGTCTCAGCCATGCGGTCCTCCACATCATCTTTAACATTTGTTTTCTGCCAACATGAGATCATGATGAACATGTCATCCACACCAATACCTGTTGAAGGAGAGGGAAAATAGACAAGTAATATTTGACAATAATGTAAGTGTATATTTACTGACTTACCCATATAAAAAAGATCTATATGAAACACAGATTTATATGAAACTTACATTTTTCCTACATGTTGTATAAGAATCTTATATGTATTTTATAGGGGACTCAAAGCTCATACAAAATCCATATAAAATGCACATACTGTGAAACTTCATTGTACAATGTTTTTGTTATGTTGTATAAGAATCTTATATGGGGTGAAAAAGATTTATATAAACTCTACAATGTTTTAGGCCTATATGTTGTATAGGAATCTCAGGGTGTGTAGGGCAGTCAAACCACATGCAAAATGCATTTGCAATGTTTCTATATGTTTATGTTTTATGTGATTCACACATTGGTGAAATTAAAGGAATACGTTAACTTTTTATATAATTAGAATTAGAATTTACTTATTCAAATCATATATATTGTGCGCTTCATTCATATATGACTTAAATGAGAAACGGGCCACTTTTGTAGTATGTGCCATATAAGATTTGGATAGTAACATATGTTTCTGGCAGGAAAGGTTTTTATATATTTTTTATATGACACTTCTTATGAGTTTCATATAAATCTTTTTCATATGGGTTATTCAACTATAAAATATGATGGAAAAAAGATTATAGATTTCCATGATCCGGTGAATTTGTAGAATCACAATGTTCTGAGGAAAATGGGATTCTGCGTACCCAGGATAAGAAAGGGAGCCGTTGCCACAGTCATCACAAATGGCATCCCACAAAGGAGCAGCAGTCCAAAACTGCTGAGCACTGCCAGACCTGCAGCCAGCACCCCAAACGTTGCTACCCAGAACTTATTCCTCACACAGTCCAACCTGAGTGTTCACAGTTATGACTCCATGCAGTTAAACATGAATGAAATTAAAACAAGGACATTGAATGTGCTGATGATGAAACTAAGCCAATACAGCAGAAATATAGGCCTACTTCTAATCATGCATCCATAGAATAATATCCTTGTAGCCAATTATTCATCATGTTCAATGTTCATAGTGACTACTAAAATATCATGCTGAAACCTACAGAACAAAATCATGTATACAAACAGTGATGTAACAACACTATACAATTTAATGTGAGACACAGCAGGTGAAAACATTGATTTTTCATGACCTGGTCAAATTTGAGATTTTGTGCTAGTTTAAATCCTTTACATGTAATCTTTCACTCAACTCTAAAAAAAATGTACAAATTACACATATTTATTTTGTCTCATTTTGTTGACTTGAATTTTACCGGAGATCAACTGAAAGATAGAATTTTTACACTAGTTCACTAGTTTCACATCGCTAGCTGTCTCCTTTATACTGTATGTCTATGAAATCCTCTATTTCCAGACATTGATGTCATGTACTCAAAAACAGTTATTTCAGCCCTACCAACCACAAATTGTGAATTTATAAACATCTCTCTTGAGCAAAAATCAAACTGTCATTGGCGGGGCTCGAATTCTGACAAGGCGATTTGTTGGAACACATCATGTGGGATGCTCTCACTTCCTAGTTGAATAACCCTAGGGATGCTGGAGTGGGTGAAACAACCCTCAGGACACCCTTAAGTCTTCTTGTCAAGTAAGTCAAGTCTTCATTGTTTAGTAACATGTGTGCCACTATGCTAATACATGTGACAGCTGTGTTGGTAGTTACTCTTTGGTAAAGTGGTATAATCCCTTCAAAATAGCGTACCCAAGAAGTACCTAAATACATATGACGTAGCCTATGTTTTGATGTTAATATCTTGGAATATTTGGGTCATTGCATAACATAGTACTCGTAACAGCTGTGTTCATACATCTTTGTAACTCTCTAATACAGTCAAACAAACCCATTAAAATAGTGGAGATATGTCCCTACCAACATGTGACATTTGTCATTGGTTTCCTGGAACAGGGGCAGTGTGCAACAATGTACATGTAACAGCTGTGTTGGTATATCCTTGTTACTCTTTGATACAGTGGAATAAACACATTAAAATAAAGTGTATCAGACTAGTTAACTACATGTGTTTTGTTCAGAGTCTTGAAACAAGTGGGCCGTTACACACCAAAGTACAGTACATGTAACAGTTGTGTTGGTACATCCTTGTTACTCTTTGGGTTAAAAATAAAAGTGTACCAGACCTATACATATGAAATGTGTGCTTGGTCAATGTCTTAAAACAAGCAGGCCGTTACACAGTAAAGTACGTGTAACATCTGTGTTGGTACATCCCTGTTACGCTTTGATACAGTGGAATAAACACATTAAAATAAAGTGTGCCAGACCAGTAGCTACATATGATATGTGTGTTTGGTCAATGTCTTAAAACAAATGGGCCAAACAGTGAAGATTTAACTGGAACTAAGCATGGTTAGTACAAAGTAGTGACATATCCCCATGACCTTGGCACCCCAAATAGTTACCCTACATAAGGTATCCTGAGGGTTGATTCACCCACTCTAGCATCAGGGTGCCTTGGGTCTCATTTTGGCTCATTGCCTACTTTCAGGAAATCAGCACTTTGGCAAGTATTTAAACATTATGTATGTACAGGAGTAATACATGATATTACATGTTGTTACACAGGTTGTACCACTGTACTTACATAGGTAAATACACTGTAACAGTGACACTGTAAAATAAAGTGTTACCGTTTTTTTTTTTTGTCTGCGTGGCTAACGGGCTTTTTGGAAAGAGTATGTGTAGAGGATGATTTGTGCCAAATTTGACTTTTGTATCGCAAAGTGAACGATTCTTTCACTAATCTGCTGCACTAGATCAAAATTATGTGTACAATAATTGTACACATGTACAATAATGTACAATAATAACACTTTAATTACACAATTTAAAGTGAGATGATCTAGATCAATTTTATTTTTTTATATTAACAGTAGGTGGTGTCTACACAGCAAGCCTACACTAATGTGTAACATACCTGAAACAGGAAACTATGGAGACAGTGATTCCCAAAAAGTATGTAACGGAGAACAGTGGGATGACTGTTTTAGAATTTGTGTCGAATTCCTCCTCTCTTGATATTGTAGTGAAAAATGATACAGAAATCTGCAACCAAAGGGGTTATGAGAACAAAGACTCATTTAGATACTACTTGATAGCCTAACATTTTCAGCCATATAGTCATATTCCTCCATTATCTTATTTTCACACAGGGAAGTAGAAGAAACTGTTGTGATGCCTCTGGCTGATTATAACTACTTTTTTTTTTTTTTTTTTTTTTTTACAAAATGATAACAAGTTCAGCTGTATGAGATGGCAGATACCTAAAGTACAAGTTCAGTTTAATAGACATTAAGACTTGTTTAGTGATCATTTCCGATTGATTGAAATTCTGATAAATGCTTCTGAGGATCCCCACCTCTACAATGGTAGCATAGGTGCACTCAAATAATTATTCCTAAAACACAAACGATTGTGAAAGGTGTGAAAGTACAAGTTCAGTTTAATAGACATTAAGACTTGTTTAGTGATCATTTCCGATTGATTGAAATTCTGATAAATGCTTCTGAGGATCCCCACCTCTACAATGGTAGCATAGGTGCACTCAAATAATTATTCCTAAAACACAAACGATTGTGAAAGGTGTGAAATTCACTGAGTGGTCACTGATGTTCACTGATATGCTGACACAAATATCACTGCACAATGACTTTTTTTTTTTTTTTTTTTACAACCTCATGAACTGCTGGGATGTGATACGAACCTCAAAAAAGTAATATTTTACTGTGATGTCAGCATATTGAACTCAGAACATGGTGAGTTTCACATGTGTAAAAGAATGTTTGATGTGTTCTGGGAAGGATTTTCTGACTGCACCAATGGTGCCATTGTGGAGGTGGGGGGTTCTTGAAAAAGAAGCATTGCTAAAATTGTCTATCTTAACCATTGCATTTCATCATAAACAATCCAAAAGCAAGACTTAATGTAACAAAACCCCTTAAACTTTAAGCTAGACATGAAGCATTCCAGCTTACCTTTTTGGGAGCTGTGCTTTCTGAAAAGTTCTTGATAAACATCTTCAACCATAGGTCCGTTTCATTTTTCTTGTCATCCGTCAGATAATAGAAAAGTCTAATTGCTTGTGCTGTCTCTATAGTGTTATTCTGATACTGACGAACACCACCAATTACATTCCCTATGAATGTCTCTCCAAAATCTTCATGCCAAGGGTAATTTATCAGAGTGCTATTATTAACAGCATCACTCACAATATTCAAAATTGGATTTGAGACACACCTTCCCAATTGCTTGGCACACAGGTTTGAAAAAGTCAGCCGACCATCATCTGCTTGGATTCCTCTGACTTTTTGGTCTAAAAGGAGTAGTTCCTGAAGAGCTTCTTGACTGAGGATATTTGTCTCGCTTACAGCAATTACTGAAGCCGACGTACCATCCGTGGAAAGCCTCAGACTGGAAAACTGCTGCCCTTGGGGGAAGTATTGTTGGATTGCTGCTCTTTCCGTCTTTGCCTGGCCATTTTTTGGAGTGAATTGATCTTCAATGCCGTTTGACTCTCTGTCTTCAAGAAAATAAAAGCCTGCACCAAGACCAGCAGATATGATCAGTGGTAAAATAAGGAACACCCATGGATATTTACCAACTAGCTTTCCAAATTTTCTAAATAAATTTGATATTGGTTTTTCAATGCAGTTCGTATTGCATTTGGTCATGGTTAGAGCTATGCTGCATTTGAGGTAGATATTTAGAAAATATATCCCTAATCTTTCTCTCTCTCTTTCTCAGCTGCTGAAGACATGCACTGTTGTATAATTTGTTTTATGGCTGTTGTACAGGGTGACAGTCTCCCCTGGTAACTCATTAATCCCACTATCAAATACATTCATTTCCGTAATGGCATACTAGATGCTACATGTGCTACATGCTGCTTGTGCCCCAGCACACAGTGCAGCACACACTACTGCTTCCCACAATTAATTAATTAGCTGCAGGTGCTCTACTTGACTGGCTGAGCCCCATATGCTACTCCCCAGTATGCAGCATGGTATGCAAGCAGCAGAGGAGGCCTACTGGTCACATGACCAGAACCTCATTAATTAATTGACTGCAGGTGCTCTACCTGACAAAGTTAATTGAGCCCCGTACTACTCCAGTGATATTTGTCATGTACTGCATGCTACACGCTGCTGTCTGCAGAGATCAGTATACGAGTAGTATGTAGCAGTCAAGTTGTAGGCATTTTCGGAAACGGCAACTGTAAAAACATGACAGCCATTTTAGTCTTTTTGGTCATTATGACTTATAGACTTCCTATTCAGAATATAGGTATGCACCAAAATGTATAGTTGAAATTAAAGCCACCACATGCAACATTTAGGTAAAATTTCGACGTTTCCTATTCATTACACCTTCATGTAAATTGCCTAGAACTCACTAGACTTGATAAATGACATGTTCCGGAGTAAAACGAGCCCCTTCACGAGATTGTCCGACCCTCCTAGAGGCAGATACCGCCTATGCAAGATGAGGGAGCGCGTCCCGGCTATCGTAAGTTTTGGTTAGCAAGCAAGCTAGGTCACGTGACTTAGCCAGAGTTTACTATTTGAATTACAACGCGATTTGTGACTTCTCAGCGCATTCAACTGTGGATACATTTTGTTAGCGGCGATCACCATTGACTATGCAATTCTAAATGGAGGATTATTGGCAGAAACGCATAATAACCGCTTTGTTTGGTTGTTAGCTTACTGGATGACGCCACCGGATCCTGCATAGGATCTCTTTAAGGTATTCATACGCAATATTTTACACTGATGTTTTGCAGAGATGGCAAAAGTACACACTTGTCACAATCAAGTCGATTCGATACACAATTTGACACACAATTTATTTCATTCTGTGAGGAAGATATTGTATTGAAACCAAAGAGAGGGAGTGAGGGGTGTATTAATGTTGGCATAACACAAACACGCTTACAGTACATTGCCAATCTCTTTTAGTGGGATTGTAAGTATCTGGTATCTATTTAACATTTACTGTGGTCTCACCTTCTCATTTTCTCATGGTCCATTCATTTTTTTATTATTGTTTTTAAAAAGATATTTTTTTAGGCTTTTTGCCTTTAATCAGATATGACAATATAGAGGTGGACAGCGGGAGAGTGGGAGAGAGAGACGGGGTGGGACCGGGACAAAACCTTGGGTCGGACCCGAACCCAGGTTCCTGGAGCAACGGCATGACGCTCCAGCCCACTGAGACACGGCGCACCCTGGTCCGTTCATTTTTGACCAGGATCACAGGTTTACCAACATGTTATGAATTTGTATGCTATGTTTTATAGATGTGTGAACAAAGTCTTGAAGTTCCTATACATATTTGATATTTTGGAAAGACCTGATCCATCAGGTTTATTAACAACACCCATTTACTTATAAATGTTATCATAGGGGTGCAATTACAACTGTATCCAAAGACGTGACGCATGGTAAAACAATAATGTCTGCGAATGACTTGTGCCACAGAATGCCATAAAATAATCAGATGTTCCACTGGTTAAATAGCTGTTACATCAGGTTTATTAACAATGCCCATGTACTTTACTAAATATTTTTTTGATAAGGGTACAATTACAGCTGTGTCCAAGGATGACACATGGTAAAACATTAATGACTGAATTGTACACCCTGCCAGCAGATGCCATAAAATCATCAGAAGTTTCACCGGTTATATTTCATGAGTTCAAGCCAAGAGTGTTTTGAGCCAAGAGTTGTCTGTGGTTGACACTTGTAATTCTTAATAAATTATCAACTTTTATAGTTGTGCCTCAAATATTTGCAGTATCCATTTGCAAGTCTCTTGCAAGACCCCAAATTCAACAGTATTACATATTAGGAGAGAGTGGGCATTCTTTCTTGAAATGAACAATTCCCCTGGATCATCTTCCTCCTTCTGTGGGCAACGGGAAAAGCAGTGCTCAGAGGAAAAATAGTCTTCATATACTTCATATAATAATCTTCAATAATTTTCAGCTTACAAAAAAAGAAAGAAAAAGAAGAGTCATTATAGCTAAATAATACAATTAAACAACTGGAGGAGATCAACGCAAACAACCCAACAAAAGAAACACAGACTGAACAAAGAAAATCCATCCATCGTTTAAGGCAAAAAAAAGTTCCACCATAGTAATAAATCAGGTAAATACTTAGGGAAACTAACCAGCGAACCTGAAGAAATAAACAAAGTTTTCTACAATTTCTACAAAAAAAAGCAAAAAAAAACAACAACTACATGTATATTCCTCAGAATTAAACCCCACACAGGAAGCTAGTGATTGATTCCTTAACACCATCACTCTACCACAAGTGTCTGAACTCCAAACAAATAAGCTAGTCACCCATACCTCAACAAGAACTATTTGATTCTTAAATGCATGCTTAACAAAGCACCAGGCCTATATGGTTTCCCTGGAGATGAATCAAAAGAAAAACAAAGATTCCCAGCTAGTATCACAGCTTCAATCTCCCTTCTACTCAAGCCAAATAAGGATCCAACAAATAAGGATCCAACAACTACTATAAAAAAAACACTTGTGTGTCACAAGGATTTTTGCATTCAGTGACACCAAAATGGTTGGTTTCAATGTAAACTGGGCTAAGCGAGTTCCTCCAACTTAGTTTTGAAAGTTTTGAGTCAAAAGTTGGCCTGAATGTGTCATCTAAATTGTCCCAACTGTAGTTGAACCCTGAGGGCAGGCCAACTACTTTGCGCAGTTTTTTGGCTTTACGGGGTCTGATGGCCTATCTTGCATGGGGTTTTCTACTGGTTTGGATTCAATCTTGGATTCAACTTCACTGTTAACCCTAGCATTTCAGTGTACTCAAAATATGTCAATAATATTAAGTGACGCCAACTCACATTTTCACATGGTGATAGCGCCGCTGAGCAGGGCTGTTTCAAGGTACTTAGGGGGCCCCAAGCAAACAGGACATGGGGTCCCTTCACTCCCCGTAAATACTTACATGAACCACATTGTTATAATTTTCAAACATCATCTATATAACTATTTGTATTGTACAGTTGTCTGACTCCAGTTGAAAGTCATTTTTGTTGAAAAACACCACCAACATAACAACTAAAATGATTAAACAGTCAATCTTGGGGGCCCCTTTCAGCCTGGGGCCCCAGGCAATTGCCTGGTTTGCCTGCCTTGTTGCGACGGCCCTACCGCTGAGTAAGGAGCCTACGCCGTAGCTCCCGTCTTTCCGCTATTTTTAATTTTTTTCTTAACTTTTTATGATGATCTTTTTGTCAGATGACGCCTTTTAGTGTTAGGCCAGGCAATGCAGATGCAGAGGTGGAAAAATGGACGCTTCAACCTCTCCGATAGGCTATGAAGGTTATTACTAGACCACAATTAACTACTCACTCCAAGCAACACACAACACTCACTGATATAAGGATGAAAAATACAATAAATATTTATTCATAAAAATAATTTAAGAAGAATAAACTAATTTACTCTGTGCAAATCACAATCATGTAAACAGTAGCCTAAGTGCAATTAGTAAAGGTGTCATTGTCAATAAGGAGAATAAATACAATGTCAATAAGAATCTATTTGGTATATGAATATAATAACTATTTTATAAATAAACTATTTAAAGTCTTTTAACTATTTAAATTATAAACTATTTAAAATCTATTTATTTCTAAGTTTTATGTGTTGTGTTGTGTAATGTATAACCCAGGTATGTAATCAGAAGCATTGCAGCCATGTGAATGGCAGTACACTTAAACACTTTAATTCACTTTAGTTTAAAACACTTTAATTCATTGTTTCTCTCCATGAATTCAGTTACGCCTGGAGAACGCTACGTTCCCAGATTACCTCTTTTCCACCGCCACAAACAGGTGCTGGTTCAATGCCAGGAAATATTCATGGCCCAAAGCAAATGATAAAAACTGGACTGGTGTGCCCTTGTCATTGACTGATCAATAAAAGTTCCCCACCCCTGGATTAGTTTATGTTAGGTTAGGTTAGTTCAAGTCGTAGACGAGGCTTCTTAATACTTAATGTTTATCCAGTGACATTAATTGATCAAGAGGGGATTCCCTAGATGTAGTACTTTGAACTTCCCTTAAAGATAAGCACATTCAAAAGGATCACATAATTTACAGTAATTTTACCTAGATAGATCAAAAGCCAGTTGTTAAATTCCATCTGTCATCATCAAGCGATACATCCAAAGATTTTAACCTGTTGCTTTGTAAAGTCACTGTTTCCCCTTGGCTACTTCCAAACGAACTGTACTAATTAGTAGCCTGACACGCCAGACTATATCATAAGAATGTACAGTCTGAAGACCACTGATAGACTGTACCTCAATGGAGGGGCGGGTGATTGCGTTGTCTTTCAAACTGCCTCTCCACGTAATAGGCTAGCTTTCCGGCCAGTGGTACCAGCTGGTATATCAAACTTTTCCCGTAGCCCGTCGGTAACACGGCAAAGACATCTTTTTCAGGACGAAAAACTTCAGTGCACTTTCTTGTTTCACTTTCAAAGAAAATGACAAGTGCAATTCGTCCAAAACTAAAGCCAAAGACGATTCTGGACTCCGTTTCCCAACAGCGTCGTTGCAAACTAACGTAGCAACTTCCGTGGTTGGAACGACGGTTGTCCGGCATTTGTGTTACCCAAAGCTGTCGCTAAGACTACAGTCTTTACAACTACAGTCGCTGGAACTTAGTCGTTACAACCACAGTAGTTTCACTGTCGTTAGTGTTTAGAGTCGTTCCCCAACGGCGTCGGATGACCTTACCATCGGATGTGGGACTGTAGTTGCAGCGACAGGTGTATAGCTGTCGTTAAGCCTCTTCCTCGTCTGTTTGGGTCTTAAAACTGTCAAATTGAGCATCATTTGATGCATTACCCCCACCTACAGGATTAACTAATTCCCACTTCAACTTCACCATGTGGTAAGATGCAACTGTTTGAAACACAAATGCTCCAGTTATCCATAGAAGTTTCAAAGAACAAACAAAGATAACTTACAACACGTCACCAACCATCACGAGTAGGCTACAGCATGTCAAATATATTATATAAAAAAAGACGACTTCGTTCCCGCCTGGATTCGAACTGGAGATTTGACAAAACACCAATCTGCTGCCATAGATGTGCTAGGCCTTAACCCTCATCACCACCGTTCGTGATAGTTGGACTGAGGCACAACTCGTACTTGACTATCAAAACAAGTACGTTTTTAACTTTTTTTTTGTTTTGTATGAAGACTCATTAAATAACGTGGTTATCATCAAATAGCCCATACAAATTGAAACACTGTCATGTCGGGGAATATTATCTACCACTACCACTAAGTTTATCATTGTGTAGTTTATTTATCAACACTAGCGATTTTATGAGCTTAGTGATGCTACAACTTTAGCCATGCTATTTTGACATGCTTTTTGCAACGAGTGCTTCCGAATTCTCCCCGAACGCTGCCGAAACATCTGGGAACGATGTAGTTGGAACAATGTAAGTTGTAACCAATGTCGTCAGGACTAACATGTTACGACAGAACTTCAAGCGCGTTGGGAATTGGTCGTTGTTTGCCATCTTTATCGTTAGTAACTGCGTCGGACAACGGTGGTTAGCTAGCATCCGTCGGGAAACGGAGTCCTGCTCTGGTTTGAGCAGGGCTGTCGTCATCGTACAAAGCCCGCCTTACGATTTCCGGTACACATACCGCGCTGTGATTGGTTATCCGCCGCCAGAGGAAGGATACAACGGGTTTCTATCAGTGGCCTCTAGACGTATCTGCTGTGCAAATCCAAATTTGCTACCGCTAGGGGTACGTCTAGAGTTCTAGGCTAACTAATTAGACAAACTTGACACTTGAGGTTGGACTGACAAATTGTAAAAAGCAAGGTTGTGTATATTTTTGTGTTCAGTAATGTTCAATGTTGACAGCTAGTGTAGATCAGGGGTGGGCAACACTGTAAAGTTCTGAAGGCCACAGTCCACAGAACTTTGGCAAAGCAAGTGGATGATTGCAATTAAACACAGTTACTCATGTATGGTGTAGAAGACCCAAATTAAAACCATAAAATGTCAAACAATGAGTTGGGAACGAATATATGTTTTTTTTTTTTTGTTTTTTTTTTGCGACACAAAAAATGAGGGTTCCCCCACCTGGCAAATCCCACTTTAACCACTGATTAGAGGAACATGAGCATGTCAGTTTGACATAATACTAAATAACTTTTTAAATGTTTATTAACATCAAGTGCAAGTGGTGTTGTTTTTTTTGTAGTGGCAACTAAGTAAAAATACTAAAGTATGTCTTAGCAGTATCTATACTTCACTTGAGCTGTTAAAAATCTGTCATCTCTTACATCACTTCAGTTGTTAAAAATCTGTCATCTCTTACATCTACTTCACTACATTTCCTGCATACTTTTACTTCACTACATTATCAATTGGCAGCATAGTTACACATATAAGATGAAACTGAATTAAGCGGTCAACTGATTGACTGCTGCAAAGTTTTGTATTGTAGAAGTCAATTTATCACTGATCAAGTTATGGCATGAATCAATCCATAACCTGTTGTTAAAGGGACACCAAGCAACACTTTCTACTGTTCATTTACCAGCCTCGTAGTCACTTTGATGATGGCTCTAAGGTGTGAATGATGGCTCTTTAGTCTGCCTCTACTGTGGGTTTCGATTTTGCAGAATCTGGGGTTTTATTGCCTTGTGATACCAACCTATGTACTTCCATCCAATGTACTTTTTATGACATTTCAAAAGGCCATACTTTCGGTTCATATCACATCGGCATTGTCCTCTAATGAAGATGCTGATTTCAGATTAGAAAATTGTATCATTGTAGTTTATGCAGTGTGGACAGGTTCTAATTTCTGCTGAAAACAGCATATATGAACCTTGTCACTAGAACAAAGCATTAGTGCAGTCTAAACTTTTACAGTATTCTGCGGTATTTACTTTGAACTTGATAAAACAAGTACATTCATTCTTCTTTTTTTGATGTTGCAAATTGCAATCTATATTCGATCCATGTGACATCAGCATTCTCTTTTAATGAAGATGCTGATTTCATTCATCCAGCAGGACTTGGTACCTGTCCACGCTGCCAAAAGTAGCAATGGTCTAAAGCAGAGCAATATGTGTCAGGTGTCTGGTTTTGTCTTTGTGTTTCTCTTGTGTTTTGTCTCTAGTTTCTAGTTTTTGGTTCTTGTCTTTGGTTTCTTGTGTTTCATATGTCTTCTAGCCCTAGTCCTGTGTTTCCTACACTCTTAAAAATGCTGGGTTATTATTTTAACTAAAGCCCTGGGTTAATTACCTTTCTACTTTATATTGGGTTATCATAACCCAGGATGGGTTATTTTTTATACCCAGTTGCTGGGTTAGCGACTGAGACCACAACAGAGCTGCGACCTGTACCCAGTCCCTGGGTCATTTCAACCCAGTCATTGGCATTTTCTCGAGATGGACACGTTCAAATAAAACAACATGGCGGATGTTAAAGCAACTATCATTTAAACTGTCTTAAACGTGTAAGTTTGGGGTTTATGAATTAAAGTTTTGCAAAACGAGACGAGAAATACTGTCTAATAAAACTGAAAACATAGGTCTTGTAACCAGAAAATACATCTGTGGCGATATACGATGTAGGCTAGCCTACCTATTAGCCACCTAGCAGCCCATTATACCAACAAAACTACTACAGCTTACGGCAGCAGTGCAGTCAGCTTCTGCCCTTGAGTGACAGTGGAGCTGGCGACAATCACAAAATGATAGCAGGTTAGAACTGGATAAGTCAAAGCCATCTGCCATAACAATTATCTTTCACTATAATCAATGGAACTGGCTACTACACCAGACATAGAGCAGCAAACATTGTAGGAAAAAAACAGACCATCTTTTCCAATGTATTTTTGATGCGGCTTGACTTAATGTATGATAGCTTAACGCGTAAACACATCTACAGAGGCTCAACATTGCATCACTGCTGCACAAGCACAGGACATTCATCTCAATCTCGCCCCATACAATGTACATCCACAACAGACTTGCAATACAAGTTTTCATATCAAAACAGGTCACTGCAAATCGCTCACTCATCTGAACTATGAGGCCATATGGTGTTTTGAAAGCGAAAGGAGTCGCAGGTTCTCCACTTTCGTATTATGTTATTCTGTATCTTTGGTTGTCGCAACTATGCCACTCGAAATGAAAAAGCGTTAGCTACAGATGTAAACATACCAGACTACATACCATAACATATCAGACCAGCCTACTTTCTCGCTAGCTGCTACTACTGTATCAAATGTTTGTCTGTTTAACGACCTTGGTTGCCCTGAAACTGAAAGATGTTTGAAGAAGAAAAAAAGTCCATTCTCCTGAGTTGATCTAATGTTTCTAACCCTTGTCCTGGGTCACTCTATTACATGCACCACCCAGTGCCTGGGTTAAATTATATTGAAAAGCACAATTCTCACAAGAATCCGCCTTTTCTCCATGGACAACTGAAGGAACTGCCTGAATGAGCCAGACCACCTTCAAAAAAATAAGGTTTGTATTTGTATAGTTGTGTCTACAACGTAACATGGGAATAAATGCTTACTGTTGATTTTAAGTAGTGACTTATATTGATATTTCAGATAGCGTCAGATCTATAAATATTCGTGGTTATCCTGACCGCCAGCTAGCACCTAGCACACTAGCGGCTATCTATGTACTGTGGCTCCAGCAAGGTTATCCCCGCCAAAAAATGTCCTCATCCACTCAATAGTAATAGTAGCAAACCAGCGCTTACCTGTTTAATGGTGGTGTACAATGTCCTAAAATCCACCGATTGCCAGACATCCGTGGACTGCTCTGTCTACCCATGTGGAATATTTTAGCTAACTAGCTGTGTGACCATTAAATGTTAGCTAGCTAACGCAAGTGATTTCTATTTCCAGTACAAATACATTAGCTGCTAGCTGGCTAGTGCTAAATGTTTCGCATGCTAAAGATAAGACTGCTAGCTGCGCATATGCTTAATCCTCCTCATAGGATGGCATCGATTTGTGTGTAGGGCAAACCATAAGCGGAAGCCTTTTTATATCCCTCTATGGCGGATCACAAAGATAACGGTCAGAAGTTTTGTGATTCTAGTAGCAGTACTACAATCTGATCGATAGATGGCGACAAGTGAATAAATTTGTTTTAGACATACAGGGTGTCAGGATCATAGAATTATAAACAGGATGGTAAGGTAAGGTAGGTTTATTTATATAGCGCATTTTTTATGAATACATGCATCACAAAGCGCTTAAAACACAGAAATACATGTAAGACATGACAAACAAATATTAATGAGACAAACATACACAAAACATAAAAGAGTCAATAGTCCATGGGAAATTGTGTCAGGCTGGTAGACAATGGTCACAACATGAATGAATGAATGAATGAATGAATAAATAAATAAATAAATAAATAAATAAATAATGTGCAATGCGAAGCATTTTGAGCTCTATTGTTTAGACCACAGAAACAGTATTATTTTCAGAAAGCTAGATGTAATTATACATACATTATTAAATGTGATTTTTTTTCTTCCCTGCAGTGTTCGTGTATGTGTTACAAATGGATGAATTTGTTCGAACAAAACTGACAGAATGGCAACTGGAAGACCTAATAGATAGTTTTGCAGGTATTCAATTTGATATACAATTTAATATCATTTTTAAGAATTTTTTTTTAACAATAAGCAAAATATGTGCATGCTAAGTAGTGTGTTTGTCTTCGTTTGTCTTTGTGTTTGGACTTCACCAAACAATGTTTGCAGATATGGGAGTTCCTCCAGGAGGCGGTGTATGGTTTGGGAAAGAAAGCCTTGTCCCCAGGGGTGGCAGTGGTTAAGTCAGCACTCAGCCACTGCTAACTCTGCCTCTCTACCTCTCGCATATCTAATCACACTCACATGCACACAGCCACACACAATATGCAATCCGATTTTGAGATCAGTGTCAGTGTATATTGTTTATTGAGGATCCCCATTAGCCATTGTTTTATGCCTAGTCTTCATGGGGTCTTGTTCAAAAAGTGAATTAAATAAATCAATTAGTAAATTTTAAATGGTTTTAAATTATTTAAATCAATATATTTTAAATGGTTTTTGAGTACTGAACAAAGAAGTACTGATGTGAAAAGAACATAAAATGTAATCAGCAATAAAAAAAGACGCAAAACAGTATTTTCGTTTGTTCGTACTGTACTTTCTTTGTGTTCTTTTATTTAATTATTCAATTTATTATTTAATTATGTTATATTTCAGCTTAATATATAGTGAAGTTTTATTATTGCAAATCCCTATGCAATTAAAATACCCAATAGCGGGTCAAAATATGAACCCAACAAAGAGGTCAACATGACCCAACAATAGGGTGGTAGGTCAGACCCATTTCCTGGGTCATCTTAACCCACTATTTTTGTCAGAATAACCCATAGGTTGGTTTGGAGGAATAACCCAATATGAACCCAACAAAGAGGTCAATATGACCCAACAAAAGGGTGGTAGGTCAGACCCATTTCCTGGGTCAGCTTAACCCACTATTTTTGTCAGAATAACCCATAGGTTGGTTTGGAGGAATAACCCAATTTTTGGGTTACATTTAATAACCCAGGCCATAAAGTTACTTTAACCCAACCCTAGAGTGTAGTTTCCTGTGTTTTAGTCTTGCCATGTGCTTGTGTTTATCCTGTGCCCACGCCCCCTTTGTATTTCCTGTGTCTCTGGCTTTGTTTCTCCCTGTGCTTCCTGGTTTTGTCACGTGATCTTGTCTGTTTAGTTCCTGGTTTGTCATGTGACTGTGTTTCCAGTAGCCTATTCAAAACTGACGTTACGGTGCATAACGTTGAACCCAACGCAAACGATGTCGGGCTGAACATACTGTTGTGTGTGACGGCTGCATAGGCTATCGCAGCCGTCTTCTCTTTTCCTTGCGCTCTCTGTCTGTCTCCCCCTTCAGGTCGGGTTGGCGTGGGCGTGGTCGTTGCATCCTCCTAATCAGCTGGCCTATTTAATGATGCTGGCTGTGTCCAACGAGGAGGGCTGGGCTGCGTGGTGGCTGGTTTTTTGAGAGAGCTGCGTCTTTTCTGACACACTGATATTCATTGCTGACTTAAAACACTTTATTACTAGCCTAGACTCTAGACGTACCCCTAGTGGTAGCAAATTTGAATTTGCACAGAGGTACGTCTAGAGGCCACTGATAGAAACCCGTTTTAGCCTTCCTCTGGAGGCGGATAACCAATCACAGCGCGGTATGTGTACAGGAAATCGTAAGGCGGGCTTTGTACGATGACGACAGCCCTGCTCAAACCAGAGCGGAATCGTCTTTGGCTTTAGTTTTGGACGAATTGCACTTGTCATTTTCTTTGAAAGTGAAACAAGAAAGTGCACTGAAGTTTTTCGTTCTGAAAAAGATGTCTTTGCCGTGTTACCGACGGGCTACGGGAAAAGTTTGATATACCAGCTGGTACCACTGGCCGGAACGCTAGCCTATTACGTGGAGAGGCAGTTTGAAAGACAATCTCCAGCTTCCAATCGTTTGTCAATGGTCAAATGCCAAACTCGTACACACTCGTAAACACTTGTATGAAGCTACAGTGTAGACCAAGGGGATGGCCATAGTCAGGCTAGTGTAATGCTTGTGACTTTGGAAAGTTGCTTTTAAAGGGCAAGGAGAGTGGCTTTTAAAGACCCCTTGTGTGCAGCTGCATGCAGAGTTGGTCTACAGTTTTATCTGCCAGGGAATAGCGCCTTCTTCACTGAAGTAGGAGGCAAAGCGGTCTCTCAGTGTCAGGGCCTCATGAGTGCCATTGTTCACTTCCATCCTCGAAACTCCCCAGAGACAGTCACCTATATTCCCCGACTGATGGTATTCCCCAACATGAGTTTAGAGTTTTGATGATACTTGCAAACACAAACTGTATGTGTTCCTGATGCTCCAGCAAGCACACACCATTTAGGCCACAAGGCTGCAAATGTCAAAAAGCCAACTTTTTTGTGGGAAAGGCTTGCTTCCAGGCAGCATGCGGTTCTTTCAGATTCGTTAACACCAATCTTTTTTGATGTTTAACATTTACACCATTCATGTCCCGAACACTTGCAGTTTCTATCATTCCAGGGCATATTCTAATGTTCTCGTCACATTCATAGAAATCTTTGCTTTACCCTTATTTCTGTCACACACCTAGTATTTCCCAGCTCTGCTTTGCTTTACAAGGTAGTTCGATGCCCCAAATTTCTAGCCTGACATAGCCCGCCCATAATACGAGTGTTCATCCGTATCCATGGTCTGGGAACGGTCTTCTGGGGCGTGTTTACATCGGTAGAGAGTCTACCGGCCAATAAGCGAAGCTGATTAGACGAGCTGTTCAATCGTTTCAAACCAGAAGTGAATGCCCCCCCCCCCCCGCAGTATAATCGCGTCAGGTTAAATAACCTCCAGACCATGAATACGAATGAACAGCAGTATTATGGTCGGGCTATGTCAGGCTACCAAATTTCGCCATTGTTCTCTTTATAGAGTAGGGTGACAAGGTTAGTATCTGAACTCTCTCGGCATATGTTGAATTTGTAAATTTCTCCTTCAACTTTTGCATCATTTTGTGGAACATCCTCAGGTCAGTAGGAGCAGACTCACCATCAGACCTTGAGCTGTCAATTGAGATGTCATAAGACAGCTCCATTTTTCTTTTGAGAGACTTTGATGCAGAGTTAAACTTCTGGAGTCCTCTGGTTTTCTTAGAACTAGATGCTAACTGTAGTGTCTTGATGGGTGTCTGATTTAGGCTGGCAAGAGCAACGTTTAGCTCCATGGCAGACATGTCATTGTCAAGGGGGCTGAGATGTGCTTGGCCAACCTCCTCAACATCATCTTCCACATTTTCAGGGTTTGATTTTGTACGTTTTAGATTGATGAGGCAAGAACACCACAACTTAACAGCTTGTCTCTCTCTAGCTTGTTAACGTATTTCATCTAAAGCAACGCGAGATGTAGAGTAGCTCACTATTCAGTATGTTGATCTCACATTATTTCAGATGAAACACGGCGATGGAAGCTTACAAGCTAGATAGAGACCCCGTTTACACAAACACAGATAACCATAACGACGCACATGTTTCTCTGCGGTTGCACCTCTCTGGCTATGTTCAGACTGCACTCCAAATCTGATTTTTAGCATATCTGATCAACATCAGATCTCTCTATCGACCGCGTTCACATTGCTTGTCATATCGGATCTCCATGTCCGCTAATCACCTGCCATATCCAGGTGGGTTACTATGGTACCCCAACGCATCATGCCCACAAATAATAAACAAACCCGCGGAGGGTAGAATGCTGGTTGTTTCTCTCTCAGATGGTTAAGTGGGGCCGTAGCACACAGCTACAAGTAACAAGGAAGTATCAGAGATGGAAGAATAAAGTTACTCATCTTTATTTCAGTGCATCAATGCAGTCCAGCACAGCTGTTAGTTGCCTTTCTGATGATGCGTGGTTGAAAACTTTCACTGACGTTGCTTTCCACACGCGAGGTAAACTCCAACTTGCGGCAAATCCATAACGCGCACTGACACGTTGTAATAGCAAACGACACTGTTTTTTAAAAGTAGAATTAACATTGATCTCTCACTTCCGTCCATCTGCATTCCACGTGTTGATGTTTGTGTCACGTGACAAATGACGCAAGTGACACGGTGAAATCTTATCCCATGTGGAAAAGCTGTTCAGATCGCAGCATATCCGATATGAATCGCAATTGACACCACATGGGTATGTAGGGCGTAACAGATTCGGAAAAATCGGAATTCATGTGGTTTTCTGCTGTTCAGACCACCCGAAATCAATTCTAGATACAATCTGGATATGAAAAAATCGGATTTGGGATGCCAATCTGAACGAGGCCTTAGTTACACTTATCCGAAGGTGAACACGAAGAATCTCATGAACTCCGGGCAAGGTGGAGATGTCGGAGAACCCCGTCTTCAGACATTTGTGTAACTACCCATAACCTGAAACAATGTACACTTTTTTTGGGTTCATGATGTGATTCACAAGATGTCTATTACTTACCAAGTACATCCTGTAGAGGCAAGCAATAATACCAGTTGGGGCACCCATGGTCATATTCATACACACACAACTATGGCTATGTTCAGACTGCACTCCAAATCTGATTTTTAGCATATCTGATCAACATCAGATCTCTCTATCGACCGCGTTCACATTGCTTGTCATATGGATCTCCATGTCCGCTAATCACCTGCCATATCCACGTGGGTTACTATGGTACCCCAACGCATCATGCCCACAAATAATAAACAAACCCGCGGAGGGTAGAATGCTGGTTGTTTCTCTCTCAGATGGTTAAGTGGGGCCGTAGCACACAGCTACAAGTAACAAGGAAGTATCAGAGATGGAAGAATAAAGTTACTCATCTTTATTTCAGTGCATCAATGCAGTCCAGCACAGCTGTTAGTTGCCTTTCTGATGCGTGGTTGAAAACTTTCACTGACGTTGCTTTCCACACGCGAGGTAAACCTTGCTTTCCACACGCGAGGTAAACTCCAACTTGCGGCAAATCCATAACGCGCACTGACACGTTGTTATAGCAAACGACACTGTTTTTTAGAAGGAGAATTAACATTGATCTCTCACTTCCGTCCATCTGCATTCCACGTGTTGATGTTTGTGTCACGTGACAAATGACGCAAGTGACACGGTGAAATCTTATCCCATGTGGAAAAGCTGTTCAGATCGCAGCATATCCGATATGAATCGCAATTGACACCACATGGGTATGTAGGGCGTAACGGTGCATTCAGACGGGGCGGCAGGCCGACGGCAACGCTCGGCGTTAACGCTCAAATCAGCCAGTCAAAATCATGAATCTTTTGACGCCCTGTTTTGATAGGACAACGCTCGCTGCCGCTGGCACGTCATCCGGCAAAAGTTTCAACGCTCTGTAGCCAGCGTTGTCCTATCAAAACACAGCGTCAAAAGATTCACGCTTGTGACTGGCTGATGTGAGCGTTAACGCCGAGCGTTGCCGTCGGCCTGCCGCCCCGTCTGAATGATCCGTAACAGATTCGGAAAAATCGGAATTCATGTGGTTTTCTGCTGTTCAGACCACCCGAAATCAATTCTAGATACAATCTGGATATGAAAAAATCGGATTTGGGATGCCAATCTGAACGAGGCCTATGAGTCTCATGTTTCCTATTAGGAGTTGGCAGAGATAGACGGTGGGCCGAGGGCGTTTTTCGTGTTGTTTTGTAAAAAACATCAGAAGAGTAGACAAGTTTTCATCTGTGATATAAACAAATGGTATTAAGCCTAACAAAATTTGTTGGCAGCTCTGGTTTGATCATATATCGTCAAAAACAGTAGGTTTTAATCGTTATTTTCCTCGGGCATATGCAAGGAAATCTATAGGTATAACCCAATCAAATGTCGGCATTTTGAGTCCTTGGAAAAATCAACCAATCGAGTAAGAGTTCAATAGGACCCGCCTTGGAATGTAAACACCAGCTAAGCAGCAATGTCAGAAAACGCTGCAAAATCCCCTTCAGATGGCTTATTTTAGATCATAGAACTTCAGATAATAGTTGTCAACCCACTTTTTGTATAAATCTTACCTGGTTCCTGTCTGGGCATGCTGCAGAATATTGACTTTATAAATCCAACGGTGAAATTCTTAATAAGAAACATGTCATCTGCTATAGTGTAGCCTAGCTATCAGCAGCAGAGGTTGAAGCAAATCGTAGCCTAGGCTATCACTTGTAAGTGTAGCGGCTGTACTCTTCTTTGCGTTGTGTGTTAGGCTACATTTCATTAACTCTGTTACATAAGCAAACAGTTGGCTTACAAACAATCGTTGTTACTAAAAATTACAATAAAATTGACGCTGGACCCATTGTCAGAATCTCTTCAACTTCAGGTCTTAGGAGAGGTTCGGTTATCATTAAGGTAATGCTTACACATTATAAAGGACAATGTTTCTTCACAATCTTTTCGTTGACCACAGAAAATGTGTATAATATCCTAGCATGTTAGTAATGACAGTTTACTATGCTTAACTGCAGTAACACAAACGTTTCAGGCATTATTAGGCTGTAGCTGACTGTAGCCTGTTTCATTGTTGTAGAGATGAATTGCAGACACCTTCTTGTCAATAAGATATCTTTACATCAATGGAAAAGGCAAATAGCACATGGGATTAAAAAAATGTAGGCCTACTTTGTAATGACTCTAGTGTCTATTTGCTATAATATCTATCTGTACTATTTTCAATAGCTAATGTAGCCTACCCACCTGCAATTTCTGCTCAAAGAAAGAGGTAGCTTTAGCCCTTGACCATCGAAGACTAAAGTTCAAATTTATTTACTTGAATGCTTGTTTAGGCACACGTAATGTAACAAGGTGTTGGCTTGATTGAACAGCAGAACTAGAAAGATTCAGTACATTTATTTGTCACATCATGCGTTCAGGTACAAAGAGCAGTGACATGGAGAAAATATATCTGTCAAAAATAGCTAACTTACATAGATGTCATTATACTAAACTGAATGACAATCACCAAGATAACATTACGGACATTAGTTTAAAGTCTACAGGGCATTGTATCGGTGTGTTGTTCGATATATTAAGTTATACTGAAGTCCAAACACATCAGCAGTTAGCAATAGCTCTAGCTGTGCTCTATCGTTATGGACATTATGTTGAATAGACCTTGAATAGTTCTGTTCGTTCACGCTAGGTAGGTTAACGGAGACTCTTAATTATAAACACTACACTGTCAAAATAGTAATGTGTTGGTAACATGCATCATTACACACATTATAGTGCAAATACCGTGATATCCAGCTTGCTTGCCAACCTCTCCCTGTCGAGTCGTCTTCCTACTTCCTCAAACAGTCTCGCACTCTGTCTTTCTCGAGTCTTCATTGGCGTTTCTCAAGCCACGATTTTTTGATTGGTATGCAGTACGTGTGGCCCTGATAACGCTTGCCTTCTAAAGTTATGAAACATAAAGTTGATTTTCTCAAATATATGATCGAGTTGAGGCTGCCAACAAGCAGAAATGAGCTTAGAAAAAAATATGTATTGCACATATGAAAAATCAACTACTCTTCTCCAGTTTTGTCCAAAAGTGAAAAAGTAAAGCAGATAGAGGCCTTCGGCCCACCGTCTAAGAAGAGCACATTCCAATACTGACAGCAGAGAGGGGAGACAGACTACCTCTGCTATGAATTAGATATTATGGATTAAATATATTTTAATTGTTAATGCTCATTATCTGCATCAGTGAATGTTAATTCGTCGGCACATGACCATTTCATGTATTCAGAGAAGCTTTCAGAATGAAGTAATGAGCCCCTAGAGGCCATTCTATCTTGTTGATATAGCACAGCTGAGGGGTGTTCTTGGCCTTTTTAACAGCCCTCAGCTGTGCTATCACAACGATATGGAATGAACTCAATGGTCTTATTGCTTTTCCTAGTCTGGCAAACCTTATTTTAGCTTTAGCTTAGCATTAGCAAAGAGTTGTTATCTCTTCCATTCCAGTACTTATGCTAAGTTAAACCTAAAATAAGGTTGCTGGACTAGAAAACCGCATGCAAAGAGACCAAAAAATGCTTTTACCCACACATGTAACTCCAGGTAAGAGGTGAATGACCAATTTTCATTAAAAAGGTGGAATATTCCTTTAACAACCGTTTTATCACATTCAACCAAACTTTGTTGTAAAATTGCTGACAAACCAAAAATATTATACCTCTGATTTTTTGATATTGACTACAAAACATGTTGAGCTAACTTTTTGACCAGGGGTTGCTTGAAGGTCACATGATCCACAAGGTCAAATTCAATTCCAAAGTAGTCTAAATGTATAACGTATTCATGTAATTAGATTCCTGAAGGTCTTAGCTTTCAAACTACACTAAGATTGTTGAATTTGACCTAGAAAATAAGCAAATTAGGGTAATGTCAATGTGGGTTGGTCAGCCCATTCTTGACAAAAATCTGAAAATTGGACCTGGCGTATCTCAGAAACTGTTGGTCCGATTGAGCTTAAATTTTCAGAAATTAAATGTTCTGGGGCCTCATTTATAACGTCCATCATTTCATCTAAGAACTTTTATGAAATTATCGTAAGTGTGATTCAGAAAGACTGAACATATACACAAAAAACATCCGTACGTGACCATGTCCTTTATAGATCACAAATGATCGTGAAATTGTGCGCAGAAACGCCCATTCATTAATATCATTAACATAGGACTGCTCAAATTAAAACAGTGGCCTAACCAACATGACTAAACTATCTGTATACAGCTGGGAATAAAAAGGGTTAAAACACATTTAGGCCTACTAGGGCAACGTGATTGCATTTTTTTTACCCGGTTTGAAAAATCCGTAGAGCCATAATGTTCGAGGTATGTGTAAAATTCAAAATAAATTCTGCGTGTGGGAAAACAGCCTGTCGTTACCCCAAAAAAGATTTCTTTGTAAAATAAATGTGGATATTCTGTAAACACGTCATATCATTTGGGTCTTCAATGCGCAACTTGATAGATAAAGATGCAAGTCTCTGCCCTAACTCCAATGCATTTGCAGTTAAGACTCAATGGGAAAAAAAAGTCATTCTATTCTATTCGTCTCTTCCAAACGCACATAACCGGTCAGTTAAATGCTTAAACTATCTGCAATACCAGGCATCACCACAAGGAAATGGAGCTGGATGTGTAGGTGATGTTCTTGGCTTTCCTGGCAATTCTGGTGTTGTAATGAGAGGCTATAGTGGGGAGACTGTGGCCAATGATTTTAGAGGCCCTGCGTATCACCTTCTCCAAATGTTGCTTATCTTGGCTGGTGGAGCTGCCATACCAGACCAAGATGGAGAATGTGAGCACGCTTTCGATGATAGCACGGTAGAAGTGGATCATGCTTGCTTGACTGACCCCAAATTTCCTCAACTGTCATAGTAACTATAGTCTTTGGTGGGCTTTAGAAATTATGACACTGGTGTTCAAGTTCCATGACGGGGACTGATGGATGGTGGTGCCTAGAAAACGAAGAGTCAACCCACTCCACTACCTGGTCGTTAATACAGATGGGAATATGCTGGCCTGCTCTTTTCCTGAAGTCCACTATGAGTTCCTATGGTACTCCACAACCTGAAGCAGACAACTTCTCTGTTCTAGATTTGTTGTTATCTCAGTGGCAAAATCAGACATCATTTTCACCCCTCGTTCAGCAACATCATTAGTCACCTTGACAGACTTCACAAACTTTTCAACCGATTGGTACCCATTCTTTCCAGGTTTCCACTTACCTCACTCACGTCAGATGTAGCGCTACGCGCGTTCATCTGATATTCAGCGATAGACGAATTATTTCAGGAGCCAGAAATCCTTGAATCTAACTGGGCAAACGGCTTGTCCATCAATTTAATTGACGTACACTGCAGCCAACCACATCGAAACCAACCGAAGACGCTCGTTACGTTTGTTGGATTGGTTGGATTCAAAACAGTTGCTTCTTCGCTACGTCACACCCTCTACAGCAGCCAGCGGCCCTGATTGGTCCGGTTAGAGAATAATGGCTTGAAATCTCTCTGATGGGCTTCAACATCAGATCGTTGTGCGGAAGTGCCTTACGAAAGTTACGTAGCGCATGATCTGACGTGAGTGAGGTAAGGTTTCCACTGCTTGAATTATCCAATCAATCTCAACTCAACATCAAATAATTTCTGACCTTTCCTGTCTGAAAAGTTTTACTTTTGCCTTATGCTCAAAAACTTTATCATGTCCTGACATATGGGCCAATCATTCAGTCTGCTGATCAATGTAGAAATTTAGGTCCTCTTCTTTTTTTCTCTTCAGTAAGCAACCCGTTGTTTTGTATTTTATCAATGGCATTTGGTGCCCCAATGTCAAACAGTTTATGCAGTTCCTCCACAAATGCACTTTGCATGTTGTCTGAATCACTTTCTCTTCCTTTGTTTCGGATCATCTTTCTGTGTCTCTCATGCAGATTTAGGAAATGCAACATTGCATTTTGTCTAGACATGGTCTTTATCCTTGCCATTTTCCTGAAAGAGATAACCGTATCAATCATATGATATGCAATACTGCGATTGTCTTGAAGTGGTGCCTCATTGTTTATGTGCAAGAAATATTAGAATGCTTGCCGATTGGTTGGAATCTTGGAACCACTAATAGATACAGACGGCAAGTCCGGGCACGCCCATAAAATCAGCTCCTCGTGTCCCCCATGTGGGGGAAAACAAACCCTAAATTAGTGAAGGAGTCAATGGCATGCTAAGCTACAAGTTACACTGAGCACCATCTACAAGGAGCCAGACACATTTTTGAGGGCAATGCCTGAAGGTAGTAATGATGGTCAGATGGTCCGATGTGAATTCTGAACTTGACACCCCTCCAAACGCGATACTCATGACAATTTAGATGATGTTTGTTAGCTTCATTAGCTTGCTAACTAGCCAACTTCATTGATCACCACAGTAAATGTAGCTAACTTTAGCTTGCTTAACTGAGCTAATCAGACTTGTGATTGAAAGTTGCTTTACTTTTGACAGGAGCAGAGACGGCTCATGACATTTCTGTTGGTGTAACTGCAATAAACTAATGATGGAAAAATTACTTTAGTCTAAACACAAGTAGGCAAACAGGTCATGATTAGACAAAACATCTAATATGGACTTTGTTCAATTTTACTTAGCGATCTTTTATTGTTAAGTAACTTTCTCTACCTTGTCCATTCACCATAATGTTAAATTGCCCTCTGTTATCCCCCAAGCTGACTCCACCCTCGCACTTTGGGGGCGTTAACCGTACTTGCCGTCTGTATCTATACGAGGTCTTGGATGGCCAACTAACTATATCTCATTCGAGGACCTTGTGCATGGTGAGGTAAATTGTCTTTAATTTTTACTTAGTTCCTCTGCATTAGTCACTGTGACTTCTGAACGGAGAAGTTTCCCAGATGTTATTATTCTGCTAGCACTGGTCCGCCATGTTCTTCTGCAATGTGCTGCTCCTACTGCACTCAGGAAAAACAAGCTTCATACTAAAATGATACACCTGTATTCAGATCGTTTGAATGACCAGCACTTGGAGTCTGATTGGTTGTTGTCTCGAGAAAGCTATCATGATAGGCAAGCTTGACGCATCAAAGGAACCTTTGTTTATCAACAACTGAAGCAAAATCCTACACAGTCTGGGGTCAAAATGTCATGACATGACATATGCTGGCCCAAAATGATGTTAAGCCTTGTTTTCGGATATCTTTTGATGAAATACGATGGTTAAGATTGACATTTTGGCAAACACTTCTGTTTCGAGAAATTACGCTTGTTGCTGTAGCGTCTTAACAGCAGCCTACGTATACTGGAACAATCCTTCCTAAACACATTAATAGTTTGTCTACAAAGGTATGAAACTCACTGAGTGGTCTGTAGTGTTCACTGATATGGTGACATAAATATCACCGCAAAATATGACTTTTAGCAAGTTTTATTGAAGTTTGTAGTCAAACCCCACTGACTGCTGTAAAGTAATACGTCACTCACAAGAAATCCAAAGTAATGCTAGAACCTGCTAGAAGTCATATTTTGCGATGATGTTTGTGTCAGCATATCATTATGTCAGCGATAATTGCCACTAACACCTACCCTACTATGGATGCTGACCAACGTCTCCGGAGCAACATACCAGGACCATCCTCCTTTCCTCTCAGAGGCCGTGAATGCTCTACAAATAAATTGAATTGAGTTGTTAATTCTAAAACATACTTACAGTAAACTCATGCGAGACTGGACTAGCTGTCTGCTTTCTTCAAGCTGTCCTTCTACTGCACTTTCCCAGCAAGCCACTCTGGTTCAAAGGTCATAAACTACCAACCAATGAAAATGCACTAAAAATAGAAGTTATCCTCTTTCAGAATTCAAAATAAAATACAGGTCATTAAAGTAAATACACTTGGTGTAATAATTTCAAATTTCTTCATAATTTTACATCTTAACACTTTGGTTGCCAGGTGTTTTTAACAAGCTTTGGCCCAGAGTGCCAGCAATTCAGGCCACTGTTGCCTATTTTTATAGAGCCACAGCGTATTCTGTGTTATAGCTATGGACACATACTATGGGTCATTTGAAAGGTAAGACTCTGAGCTCTCAGTGGGTGAAAACCGTTTATTTCTACATGCCTCCGTTCCTGAGAAATCCCAAGCTAAACAGTGGGTAGTTTTCATCAAAATCCTTGTTTTTTTTCTAGAAAAGGAGATATCACCGACATATTCGGCACTCTGACAAGGCCTCTTGCATGCGCGTCGCGGCCTGTCACTCACTCCACTCGGCCCTGCCCGTGGTGGAGATTGAGCTCCCTCCTCCTCAGCACGGTGTTCTGTCACTTTCTCTAAGGATCTTGAGCTAGCATGTGGCCTGCCTTTACTGTGTGGTGATCCTGGTCTACTCTGATTGTCGTGGTCGTCTCGTTTTAGTAAAAATGTGGACTCATCCAGCGTTGTCTGGCGAAAACGCACTGGCAGCGATATCTTTCGCTTAAACTTTTTCATTTCCCTTTAGCATGAGCATGAGATTGATTATGATGGAGTGTTCTCTGTCAAGTTTCGAGGAGTGACACAAGCCGAATCATGCCTGTGGTGAGACTGCCACCTAGTGACGAACCCGCGAAAGGACAACATGACATGACGTGCATTATTTGACACAAATGCTGCAATAGTAATCAAATGTTGCCTTGTGATGTGAAAATGTCCAGACAAAATGTGCAGATCGTGAGTTTTTATGAGTTTCCGATCGTAATTTATTTCAGTTCTATTTATCACAGAGTTCCAAAAATCATATATAACCTGTGTGAGGGTTTCTATTTTCGTAAATTAAAAAAAAGGCAAAAACGTAACATTACGTTTTTGGCACTCAACGCATGACAAGTTATAACGGCACATAACGTTTCTGGCATTCAAAGTGTTAATCAAAAGAAAATATAGCACAAGGACTCAGTAAGCTCACCTCTTTCACCCTGCTCATGTTATTGTCCAGTCTCTCACAACAGATGGTGACATGGACAGCCTGATGTACCTCTTCAGGGAGAATGTTTTGTGAAGCTGTGCTTGGATGTAATTGGAAATTAACGGAAGACCTGAGTTTGAATTGCTTCACTATTTGCAATTGTAAAAGAAGTGACCGAATAACAAATGTATTTGTTTGTTTGTTGCTTGAGGGTTTTCTGTGAGGATTTTTTTGTGATACTGTTACCATTATTGGTCAATACAAACCTTGAACCTGAATTGCCATTGTCCTGTGCCTTACCTGCCATCTTGACCCATAAGATAATTAAAATTCCTGATTCCCCTAATTCCTTTTAAAAGGGTAACAGGTCTGGTAGGGAAGTGCCCCTTCTTCCTCTCTCTCTCTCCGACATTCCTTTGGAGAGTCTGGTGCCCAAACATAAGAACTATCTTACTTTAAAGAGAACCTATGCAGGATCCAGTGGCGTCATCCAGTAAGCTAACAACCAAACAAAGCAGTTATTAAGCATTTCTGCCAATAATCCTCCATTTAGTATTGCATAGTCAATGGTGATAGCCGCTAACAAAATGTATTGACAGTTGAATGCGCTGAGAAGTCACAAATCGCGTTGTAATTCAAACAGTAAACTCTGGCTAAGTCACGTGACCTAGCTTGCTTGCTAACCAAAACTTACGATAGCCGGGACGCGCTCCCTGATCTTGCATAGGCGGTATCTGCCTCGAGGAGGGTCGGACAATCTCGTGAAGGGGCTTGTTTTACTCCGGAACATGTCATTTATCAAGTCTAGTGAGTTCTAGGCAATTTACATAAAAGTGTAATGAATAGGAAACGTCGAAATTTTACCTAAATGTTGCATGTGGTGGCTTTAAAGGGCGCTAAGACTCTCCTGTATGTTGGCAGATGTCCGCAGCAGACGGGAGTTTTGTATCAATCAAGCGATGCAGCCCAGACACTGGCCTCATCCAGCCAAAGCTCTTTGGCCAGATTGTTTCAGGTATGGAAGTAGGGGTGTCTGAGGGTCTGGCACTGAGGTGGACACAAGATAATGAAAAAAATAATATAGAAAATGTGCCAAACCTCCATATTTGCCGCACTTTAACATGCTCACCCAGAACATGCCATACACATAGAAAACCAGATCACCACCAAATACGTAATGTGCAGGATTGGGGTAGAACTCTGCAAGAGGAACCGAATGAAAGAGCCATCTGTGAAAAAGACAACAGTTAAGGCTAGGAGGAAGCTGAAGTGTATTACTTCACAAGGTTGATTGATTGATTGATTGATTGATTTTGTTTATTGACATTGTACAAAGCATTAAAAAAGGTATACAAATAAATAAGTCAATAAATATGTCTTGAAAAAACCTTGTACAGCATGTCAAAAGGATAACACAAAAAAGCTTAGGGAGCTTGTTTCCATTGTGGTCCTTGTGAATGAATGTATGTGCTAGTTGCAGTCAGTGTATATGAATATGTGAGCAAACCAAACACACATGAATCACAATGGACAATGACACCATAAGAAACAAACAATTACAAACACACTTTCACCCCCCCCCCCCCCACACACACACACGCCTGCACACACACACACACGCCCGCACACACACACACACACACACACGCACACACAAACCCACACTCCCACCCACACAAGAAGCCCTATAGTGCTTTACTACCAAGCCATCTTTTAACTCCTGTCTTAAAACTGCTTATTGATGCAGTACATTTGATATTAGCAGGCAACCCATTCCATAACACTGCTCCTGAATATAAGAAAGACCCCTTCCCCATTAAGCTTTTAAATCTATAAAGCACACAATCAGTAGTGCTCCTCCTTGTGGAGTACCGGTGCACCTCCTGCACTTTAGAAAAGTAATCTCTAAAATATTTTGGAGCCAGATTGTTCAGAATTCTGTGTACCATGGTCAATTTTATGTATGTTACTCTATCCTCCACATTTAGCCAGTTGAGGCTTTCTAAATGGGAAGGTAAAAGGTGGGTATGAGGGTGCAAGTTAAGGATCAGTCTAACTAGTTTATTTTGAGATGTCTGTAACTTTTTTTTGAGTGATTTAGGCAAATTGGTAAACCAGGAAGTGCACGCATAATCAAAGTAACCTTGAACCAAAGCCCCCGCCAGAATCTCCAGAGCTTTCCTATCAATTAAAGAAGAGATTCTGGCTAAGAATTTAGTTCTCTGGTTTATTTTAGAAATGACCTTGGTAGCCATGGGCTCTCCACTTAATTTGTTATCAAGATTACATCCTAAATATGTTATTGATTGTTTCGCTGTAATTACAGAATCACCCACTTTCACACTCAACAGTGGTGAGTTTCTTAGTTTGACATTTGATCCAAACAGAATTGATTCAGTTTTTCCTAAATGCAAAGAGAGCTTATTTTCAGCTAGCCAAACGCTGACTTTTTTGAGCTCTAGACTGAGAATCCTCTCAATCTCAGCTTTTTCATGGTGTGAAACAACCAGGGCTGAATCATCAGCATATAAAAACAGATCACAATCACAGGCCGCTTTCATGTCATTGACATACAACAAAAACAACAATGGTCCTAAGATGCTCCCTTGGGGAACACCACAAGAAAGAGGTAGAGGCTTGGACCGCAGACCGTTTACCTCTACTACCTGATCCCTGTCCCCTAGGTAGGACTGTATCCAATCTAAAGACATTTCATTAAAACCCATGGCCTTAAGTTTGGCTAAAAGAATACGGTGATTGACGGTGTCAAAGGCTTTTTGAAGGTCCAGCATGACCATGCCACAGTATTTACCATCATCAATCTCTTTCCTAATGTAATCTGTTAAATAGAGTAGGCATGTTTCTGGTGAAAGGTGAAAATGTCTCTCCAAAATTAGTATTTTCTGTGTGTTATTTGAGGTCTGACAACACTGCTTCTTCCGAACTGTTTTGATTCATTCAGGTGACGCTCAATCAAACCCTCAATTTGGAATGGGACCATGTCTTCCTGGGGTATAAACATGTCATGACACACACCTCACTATTCAAGTGAGGCAGATGTCTGTTGACCTTCATAAATTAGGCAATGGCTACCAAAAAAAAAGTCTGACCTGTAGATGCCCTAATCTACAGTTCTCAAAAGCTCACTGTAAGAGAATTGCATCAAATTATTTCATCTTGGGGTCACAAAGTCTCCATAACATCCATCAAGCACTATCTACAGTAAATAAAATAAAAAGTAAATAAGAAGTAAATAAGTAAATAAATAAATGCATAAATAAAAATAATTTTTACTATACAGCCAAGGCAATAGTTGGGGGTCATAATGAAGAGGACTGGTAGACTAGAGCAGCTGGCAATAGTCATAGAGGCTATAGAGCCTCGGTATAGCATCTACCTTGGAAAATGAAAAATGTTCCATTATATGCCGTGCCTTAAAATGCGTTAAGAATACACACTGTCTTTAAATGCGTTTCATGAAAAGTTCTGCTCTGCTCCGCTATGAATCACCCATCAATCTAGAACAGTGTTTCTAAAACTGTGGGGCGCAGAACCACTGATCTAGGAGTATCGGTACCTGTCCACTAACCAGATTTTCTTCAACCGATGCAGAGTACTGTGTTCAATATTAGAAACATTTGTTTTGTCGTAACCAACCAAAAGCTTTCCTGAAGTTTAGGAGGGAAAGTTGCATGAGTATAAATATCTACTGCTGTAGTTGGGTGGTTGTGGGTTTGTTTAGTGGTGACATGAATCGTTTGCAGAGGTTTCTTGTTGTTCCATTCCTGTACTTGCGGAGGAAGAGGCGCCCCCGCCGTCGCTACTGGGTGCACCCAATCATTCAGGCCAGAGAGCAGTATGGCGAATATCACCGGCTGGTGTTGGAGTTCCGACTGCACGACTCCCTTATCCAGCAGTACTTTCGCCTGACCAGGGAGCTTTTTGATGAGCTGTTGGTGCAAGTGGGACCTCGGATTGCCCGGGAGAATACTCCCTTTCGCCAGACGATTTGTCCCGCGCAGCGCCTGGCTATTTGCCTACGGTAAGATCATTACATTATTAGATCATTACTGTTGATTATGATAGTAGGCCCACTCAATAATTGTATTCAATGCTTCGTATTACAGTCAGCAAATGTTAATTAAAGATTGGCCTAAAGAAGGAATTAATTTGCTTCACATAACTTCACATTGCTTCACATACAGTAACTTCACATAGCTTATAGGTCTACATGAGGCTATAGCTCACTAATACAGGCTACTAGAATAAATGGCTAATCAGGCCTTAATAACCTTTATAGTTCTGGGGGGCTAGATTTGAGTTTTACCACCACTTGGATAGTAATCTGACACATTTCAATTTCCCTCCGCCAATATGGTGCCCCCGTAGGTCTCCTATGCCAGCAACTGGACCTGTGATAGGAAATAATGGTATAGGGCCATTCTGTGTGAAATCAACAAATGCATTCCGCCTGACCCGCTTGGATTTTCTTCAAACTTTAGGTGCCTAATGCCATTGTACCCATCGGCGATTATGCAAAATATTAACCTTGTATCTACTTTACTTTCTGAGATATTGGGCCTTAAAAAACAGGGTCTTGATCATGGAAAAATGCAGTTTTTTAACTTAGTTAAGTTCTGTTGGCCATTACTTACACATACTTCATGTTAGAAAATTGAAAATTTCAGGCGGTGTTGCATACATGTAGACATTCTGAGCTGTCAAATATTTTAGCTATGGATTCCTGAAAATGGTATGAACACAAAATGATGGCCACTTTTGATGACAATATTTCCACACTGAAGCATATGAGATCTTCGATAATTAAATATATATCACTTCAGTAATCATGTTTTCTTGAACTGGAGGAATACTTCGGAAATAATTCAAACTTTTTGATTTATGGCACTTCAAAATTGACAATGTTAATATTGGATCCAACTTTTAAGTGCATTTACAATTTTACAGGTAGAGTCAACCATAAAAACAAAAACATCAACTTAAAGAAAAGTTTCTAGACTCTGAATACACCAAATTCCAAATGGTACCCGAAAGAAAAGTACATAAAATAGTCTGTCAAAGACAGCTTTCAAGGCATGGGGTGATTTTTTTTTCTGCCTTTCTAACCATGTTCTGTTTTGTTTATGTAGCCATGTGCTTTTGGTACCTTTGCCACAGTCCCTCCCCCTCACAGAACTGAGTCTCTACCCTTTACCCAATTTTAGCAGTACTGACATCAACTATCGACTCGAACAACAAGAACAACAGTATTTTTTACATACTACTACTACTATTTATAATAATAGTAATAACCTCTTCTAGTAGCCTACCCCAGGGAAAAGTGGAATAATCAGTGTATTTAGTTGTCTAAAGCAATTTCTTTAGAATTTATTCTCATCAACTAATTTTATTTTATTTCCTCAATAAACATATGAGTGGGACACAGATGCTGAAGATCTAAAAGTTTGAGCACACTTGCTTTGCTTTATATGGAAAGCATTTTATCGTTGAGTAAGTCAAACATGCAATAGGCCTAGAGTGTTCACAACCGCCAAGGGGGTTATGTTTTTTTTGCCAGCATGTGTACAGTATGTGTACAAAACAACTCAAAACTGCACAGATTTGGATGACATTATTGGAGCAATCAAGAACTGATTCAGTTTAGATGACAGTTGTAACGGATGATGTCTGTATGATTGGTAATTCAGTACACTAACTAGAATTATAACTATATCTTTGAACCTATTGCCTTGGAAGAAATCTGCACTTTCTGAGTGCTCTTCTAGTTTAGAGATTTAATTCATTCATTGAATTTTCAGTTGCTTTGTACTGACAGCAGTACTGTCACAAAGTATGGTCTAAATGTCGTCAGGAAAATGACCAGTTTATTTTGATATACTTCTCTTATCATGGTGGCTGAGATACTAGCCATCTGAACCCAATGGTGGCAGTAATTTAAGGGCCCCGCCCTTTTACTTTTGAACATCATATTTATTTAATTGCTTATTTCATAAGAGAACGCGTAGCACTCTAGAATCTTTGGTTGCAACGTTGTTGCAAAGATCAAAGGAGATGTCTTCTTTGATGTTAGCCCCTAACTGTTAAACACAGTTAACACAGCGTTGCGAGAGTTGAGGCGAGAAAATCGCGTTTGTAAATTTACGTTTGTCACAAAATCCAACAATGGCCAACAGGAGCTTCCCAGATTTACTTAACGAGGCAGCAAATCTCATACAGGAGGCTTTAAGGCAAACACCCGGTCGCCAACCTGAGTCTCAGGTGCCTTCGCGGACCAATCGGCCTCATCATCGGAGTCCTGCCGAAGGTAGGCTATAGCCAAGTTTTCAAGACGATGTTAATGATCAGTCCTTCTGCAGATTTAACGTTAACTTATAATCAGGCCTCTCAAGTTTTGAACTCCGCTCGGAGTGAGATTTTTCTTTTTTGGCCTGGCGTAGATCTACATTACAGTGTACATGTATGTACGTGTATAAGAGACAGTAGTCTATGTAAATGCATGTATTTTAGGTGATTTAGAGACAGACAAGGTACTGTCACCCCGAAATAATGACCTCCAATGAATTCTGTGAAAAGAAATGGACAAATGCACTGGCATCAGGAGGCTGTTTTGCAAGGGCTTAAAGACAGCACTGGAAATATAAGAATTCTGCATTTCAGAAGTATTGAATCAGGTCCACCCTGTGGTTCTGTTCCAGGGTTCGAGTTAGGTGGGAGCCAGTGGGAGCTGAGCTCCCATAGAGAGAGGTCTGGCTCCCATGAAAGCAGCAAACTCAAACATCTGTGGGGGCTCTGACAATACAATAGTATATAATATTTTACTGACAAATAAAGTTATCATAAGCGGGGATCAAACCGAGGTATGGGAGGTGGAACCTTTTTATGGATTTGCGAGCGCGCTCGCGCTGGGAAGCGCTTACAGGGGTGTTTTTGATAATCTTTTCTTTTTGTGTTATTGCCTTATTGGCATGCTGTTATTATGTTCTCTGATGATAAAGGGGTACTGTATGCTTGCGCAGTTGCAATGTATAGGTTGTAAACATAAGTCAATGTCTTAATTGATTGTAAACCATGATTTGGTTGTGACCGATAGTAGTTACCGTGCGTAACAGTCGGGGTTCGCCTCTGACGCTAGAGGATCTAATGATGGTATGTTATATTGCCTAGTTTGTGGGCCTTGCCCCTGATTATTTTCAGTTTGATCAGTGTTTTGTTTGTTTAGTGTGTTTGTTAATTTGTTATGTTATGCACCCCGCCGGTGGCCTAATATAAAATAAAAGAAAGACGTCTGCATTATTCCGTTTCCATGCCTTGAGTCTACCACCCGCCGGATACAATGCCACTGAAAATTTGGCCGCTTGCTCGTTTCGGTTTTAGCCTACTTCAATAAAGCCAAACATAGACCTACTGTAGCTCCAGATAGTAAGATAATGCGCGGCTCTCCCTAGGTCAGCCTCTCTCCTAGATATTGCTTTAACCAGGCTATTCCGAACATACTGCGCATAGTGTAAACTTTATTGAGGATTTCGTGCAAGTAACATATTCACCGAAATGAATAAGTCCCAGTTCACCGTTGTGCATAACATTCAGCCAGAGGTCCGAGAGAGAGAGGGAGAGAGAGAGATTGCCAACTTGTCACATTGTAAGGTCAGTGCTTGCTTCCCATTACATTCAAAGGTCCACAAAGCCTTTACTGAACTCCTGCGCCGTTGCACAGACTGGAGAACGACAAAAAAAAAAAAAAAAAAAAATCCCTTCATGGGGATTCATGGGCTCCCACGAAGATGGAATCATAACTCGAACCCTGGAGCCAACAGAGACTAACCTGGAGATGATTGAGGAACTGTCAGTCAGCAGAGAAAGGACAGAGGATCCAGAAGTCAGTGGGATAGAGGACCCAACAGTTAGTACAAAAAGTGCAGAGTCAGAACCAGACAATGGTTTGTATGGAAATATGTCCCACTACATGTGAGCAATTGTACCATCTTGTAAATCTCGAGCATGTTGAATCCATAGATAATAATATGTTTGATGTTTTCCTGTTTGGAGTGGGACCTTTTGGAAGACTCCACCAAGGCTGCACAAGCCTACAAACAGGCCCTCTTTGCCACCCATGCTGGTGAAAGACCTCTCCATATGAGCATGGACATCCGACACTCAAAGGAGAATCGGGAACGAGCCATTCTGTCCTTTTACAAAGGTCATAGAAACTGGGCAGCCCCTTTGCAATGCACCCTTGAATGTAAGGGTTTTAATTCTGAGAATGACGGTACTAACTAAGAGGGTATGTTTATCTTGTGACATCCTTTGTGACATGTTGGCCTCAGTTTCTGATATATGTGGTGGAATTTGGCTGCATTTTACCTAGGGTCAGCCTCATAATAGGCTATTGTTATATTTCAGTGTTTTGGGGAAACAATACACAAAAACATGATCATGGTGTGGATTTTGCCTTGCCCAAGTGTTCGCATCTGCAGGAAGCAGACCGTCTTACAATGGCGTAATTTGCGGGGGGGGGGGGGGCTTACGGGGGTCATGACACCCTCAATGATCAGATCCAGCTAAGATAACCCCCCCTCAATTTTTTTTTTTTTTTTTTAAATAAATCGGATTTAAAATATTTTCTCTATCCATTTTATCTGAACACGAGAGTTGTGATTAATTATCTGGTAATGAACCAAACAGCCCCCACTCCACCCCCTCTTCCTTCACCAAAATGGTATTATCCAACAACTTGCTTTTGCTCAATGTAGCCCCATAGAGAGAGACTTTAGCCTACACAGACAGTCACTGAATGAATGGTTGAATTATGAAAAGAAAAGTAGACTAGACAGAAAGACAAGAATGAACAACAACTGCAACAATTTATCAGTGTTGGTCGGCAACAGCCAAAAGGTAACAATCTTACTGTTAAGTTAGCTGTAAGTTCTAGGTGGCTGGCTAATCTAGATGTTTGTTTCACAGTGTAACATAAAGCCAGAGGGTGCCAAGTTTAATGTACTGCATTGGTGTTCACTGAATTTTAACTCAGGTGTCTGTTTGCTCCAATAAAGTCAGACGATTTGGGAGGGGACAGCATAATTTATATCATCCATTGACACCTAAATGCTAAGGCTAGCTCACAGAGACGTTTCACAATCTCTTCCACTGTAAATAAATGCAAAATGATCCAGCAGAATTTCTAATCTATCGCGAATCCATTCCACTTGTTTGAATAGAGAACACAGCGCTGAAAATCCACTCGCGTTTTGCATTACCAACAACACCTCCCTGCATGCATTCGTCTGTCCATTTCTACTCGCGGGGTTTTAATTGTACCGAAATTATGAGGGGATCATTGTAATCTACAATCTACATAAACTGGCCTTTCCAACAGTGCTACTAGTTCGTTTCTGTGATGAACACATCACGAGATAATTAAGAGGGGAATTTATGTCAAAATTCTGGTCACCAATACAGTTCTGCGTCTGTCGTACATTGTTCTCTGTGTAATATCTCACGGATTCTTAACTTAACTATGGCAAAATAAACAGCAGATCCTACAGATTACAATGATGCATAGCAATCGTCTTTGTGATTAGCGGTTCTCGAGTAATCCGATGTTGAAATCGTATAAAATTTCTGCATTGTCTTCAACACTGTCATCCCAAAATAGATTAATCCTTTTCATAGTGAAAGTTGTTTTTAGTTCCCTGTTCGTCAGGACTAACTGTTTGTCAGGACAGGTGCTAGAAATGTTGTCTCAAGATCCAAAATAGTAATAGATTATATTTAATATTCATAACATATAATTAACTCATTGACTGCCAATGACGTCTTTAGACGTCAACTGAAATACTGCCGTTCACTGCCAATGACGTCTTTAGACGTCAACTGCGTTTTTTAATGGGGAGGGCTGCAGAAAGACCTAGGGAACCTTGTCTGTAAATATCAGAATTCTCCGTCGAAAATTGTTGTTCCAAATTGATCCTGAGGGTGGCAGTGTGTCACTTTGGATGTGAGATGAGCATAGATTCATAGGTATGGCCAAATGGGCTCTGGTATGGCCAAGGGAGAAGTAGAGAAAGCTAATGACATGGCTAAATATGCCGCTAGCAAAGTGCAGACGTAAATCGGAGAAATTTAGGCAGTTCACACTCGATCAGAGTATGTGTCACTGCCATAGTAGTTCGAGTAGTGTTCCGATCGTGGGAGATGAAGGAGATCAACCTTGGGCAAACGGAAATAGCAGTTGTGACTTGTTTCAGTGCCCAGCTAGCTCACAGTTCCGGGTCAGGTAAGAATTTGCGAGCCAGTTGTTGATCACTGAGTTTTCGCTGTCACAGCCTGTAAATAGCATATATTTACCTTGTTACAACAATGTCTATTTTATTACCAAAAGCCCCCTGTTACTGTTGTTTTTGTGGTCTTATCAAAGGAAGACATTTTCCCGATGTTTGACGTGCTAATAGACCGAAAAAAACGCGCATCCAAGACACTAACGTTGTCAAACAAAACGCTAATTTTCTCCCTTTTTTGATAAAAAACGGGTGTGTTTGGAGAAAGTAGCTTATGTTCGCCTGCTGATTTCTAAGCAATGGAAAGGGGTAGAAACGAACTTTTTTTTTTCTGGTGAAAGAAGAGAGTCTGCTCTTTCTTGTGGTAGTTTCATTGTTTATGTAGTCGTAACACATAATATTCTGTGGCTCTTTAAAAAACAGTCAAAATTCCCCAAAACCTCTGGCAGTATGGAACTCTCTATTCTGAAAACGGCTGGCAGTCAATGAGTTAATGAAATATTGTCAGCACATATTGTTGCAAATTACTTAGCCTATAGAATACCTTTATCATGATTATCATATCACCAGTTTCCAGACAATCTCCTATTGAAAAGTGAAAAGATATTTGTTCTAGTATGCTAGGCATGCAATGATGAGATATAGGCCTAATATTGAATGTCACATCTTTAGATTAAAAAAACACGCTAAATAATTATAAAGGAAATGTGCAGGTCCCTGTTAGATAAACATAAATAAGTAATAGAATACAATTGATCCCTGACATGGCCCTCCAGTCAGATAATGTTGACCCTAGTGGCCCCCAGTTCATTTGTGTTTGAGACCCCTGATCTAGTCAGTTTTAGGATATGTATCAAGCTATCTTAATGTAATGTTACGTAATGACTTTAGGCTAATTCAAACACAGCTCCTTGTCAAGAATGAGTTTTCATAATATAGCCTAAGACCCCGTTTACACAAACACAGATAAGCATAAAGACGCACATGTTTCTCTGCGGTTGCACCTCTCTGTTACACTTATCCGAAGGTGAAGACGGAGAATCTCACGAACTCCGGGCAAGGTGGAGATGTCGGAGAACCCCGTCTTCAGACATATGTGTAACTACCCATAACCGGAGCTCTAGCACCAAAGACAGTTGAGCAAACGAGAAGCACCTACATTCGCGCATAGTAGTTCTATTTTCACAAGGGGCACCACCTGGTTTTGAATGATGTCAGGACTTTTTACCAATAAATCGTCTTTTTGGAGTTATCAGGTTTTTTGGCATGTATCTCTCATATTCTGTAAGTGTTTAACATGATTTCAAGACTAATGTTGTAAACTGTTACTGTTCTATCAGATGAAGCTGCCAGGCAGTAAATAGCCTACTAAAATTTCAAGTTGTTAGCGAGCTAACGCTAGCGATCTAGCTAACGTAATGTTTTACATTTATATTTGAGATGTAATTTATTGACAGCCTGTGGGTAACATTACTGAGTTCATTTTAAGTGGACAGAGCAAACATAAACATAGTTTACAGCAATATGTTAGGTTTGAGCAAAGTCCAAAACGACTAGCTTATAGTTAGCATATAGCTATGTTGTCATGGTAACTGCCAAACAAACCCTCTCTGTCTAAAGCTAAAAAGCACACTTGGTTCATACAACATTGTTTTGCAGAGGAGCGATTGAATTGTCATTTGTTGGTTTCATTAATGATCACAGACAATATTATGGCACACATACATTATATCATTCTATAATTTCCTAAGGGAAAATGTTAATGATGTGACGTAATGTGAGACTGCTGCTAATGCAGACCGAAACACTTCACGTTTGAGGCCATCTGCTACGATGTTGCTCCCTTGAAAGATCTTTGATAAAACTGTGACGTGGTGGTTAATTGTCACCGCCTTTCTTAGACGTTTTTGATGTTTGTGTAAATGCTATTGTTTTCTTACTCGGGGGAGGGGAATATACCCGGTTTCTTGAAGACCCGGGGAAGTGTAAACTAAGCATAAGTTAAGCCTATTGATTCACTGCTTGAAATAATAAACATAGTGAGTGAATCAGGCAAATAATTGTGAAAATTGACAAAATTTGCTGATAAAAATACACCATAAAGCAGGAAATTGCATCTAATACATTAAAATTTTTCTGGGGGAGGACCCCCAGACAGGTTGTCCCCCAACATTCAAAAACCTGGTGACGCCCCTGACGCAGGACTTCCCAATTTGTGGGCTTCTCATGGGTATTATTTCAAAGAACTTAAATGGACATGTTATAAATGTTATTACCCATTTTTTCAAGTCAGAATGAGGGATAAACTCATTTCAATAATAGAATGTTCAGTTTACTACCATGGAATGTCAGAATGTTCAGGTGTGAAATAAGCCCATAACAAACATAATGTCAGGCTAATGACTACATCTCTCTGTAAACATTCTAACAGGGGAGATAACATGTTAACACACACACACACATACACAGAGAGAGAGAGAGAGAGAGAGAGAGAGAAAGAGACGCCGGCGAAAACATAACCTCCTAGATGGAGGTAAAAAGCTGAGCATTTATGCTTAGTTTATCCCCGGGTCTTCGAGAAACCGGTTATCTTCCCCTCCCCCGAGTAAGAAAACAATCACATTTACACAAACATCAAAAACGGCTAAGAAAGGCAGTGACAATTAACCACCACGTCACAGTTTTATCAAAGATCTTTCAAGGGAGCAACATCGTGGCAGATGGCCACAAACGTGAAGTGTTTCGGTCTGCATTAGCAGCAGTGTCACATTACATCATATCATTTTAAAACATTTCCCCTTAAGAAATTATAGAATGATATTAATGTATGTGTGCCATAATATTGTCTGTGATCATTAATGAAACCAACACATGACAATTCAATCGCTCCTCTGCAAAACAATGTTGTATGAACCAAGTGTGCTTTAGACAGAGAGGGTTTGTTTGGCAGTTACCATGACGACATAGCTATATGCTAACTATAAGCTAGTCGTTTTGGACTTTGCTCAAACCTCACATATTGCAGTAAACTATGTTTACGTTTGCGCTGTCCACTTAAAATGAACTCCGTAATCTTACCCGCAGGCTGTCAATAAATTAAATCTCAAATATAAATGTAAAACATTACGTTAGCTAGATCGCTAGCGTTAGCTCGCTAACAACTTGAAATTTTAGTAGGCTATTTACTGCCTGGCAGCTTCATCTGATAAAAATACCAACAGTAACCGTTTACAACATTAGTCTTGAAATCATGTTGAACACTTACAGAATATGAGAGATACATGCCAAAAAAACATAACTCCAAAAAGACGATTTATTGGTAAAAGTCCTGACATCATTCAAAACCAGGTGATGCCCTTGTGAAAATCTACTACTATGCGCGAACGTAGGTGCTTCTCGTTTGCTCCAACTGTCTTTGGTGCTAGAGCTCCGGTTATGGGTAGTTACACATGTCTGAAGACGGGGTTCTCCGACATCTCCACCTTGCCCGGAGTTCGTGAGATTCTCCGTCTTCACCTTCGGATAAGTGTAACAGAGAGGTGCAACCGCAGAGAAACATGTGCGTCTTTATGGCTATCTGTGTTTGTGTAAACGGGGTCTTAGGCTAACCCCCCAATGGAAAACCTAAAGTTACGCCCTTGTGTACTACACTCACTTACATGTGCCACCACTGCCTTGTGTGGAGAATAATGTGTCTGTTTCAATGATTTACCCAGTGACCGTAACTTTACTCTCTAAACATCTAAAAGAAATCCCAGAAGAGTCTCCAAAAGTGACGAATTTAAAAAAAAAAAGTGTCTGCCTCCCTGAAACAGCGACTTGCACCTACCGATACTAGTAGGGCACGTAATGTTGCATACATAGCCTCATTTTTGGATCCGAGGCACAAACACCTGAGGTTCGCAACAGATGAGATTAGGAGCACTGTGGAGGCTAAGGTCAGGGACATCTTGTCTAGCTCTGAGGACGCTGAAGAGACAGGAGATGCAGTGGAATCAGATGATCATGTACCCACAGAACCACCGGCCAAATATCCACGAAATGACGGCCTGTCTGCGGCAGCAATTGCACTTCTGTTTGGCAAGGATTACGATGAGGAGAGGGCATCATACACAATTGAACTGACTCAGTACTGCCAGGAGATATTCCCACCGCTCCACTCTGACCCCATGATGTGGTGGAAGGCCAACAAACAGAAGTACCCCCGTTTGGCGAAGTTGGCTAGTGCTTCCTTGGGTGTGCCCGCGACGTCGGTGCCATCGGAGCGGGTATTCTCCGCAGCTGGGTTAATTGTCAGTAGACTGCGCACCCGCCTCCTCCCTGACATGTGGACATGTTAATTTTTTTGAACAAAAATTTGCCATAGATCTTTATCTATGACTGCTGTTTAATTATTGTTAGGCCTATTACAATTCCAGCCTATTATTAACCTCACTCACGTCAGATGCAGCGTCCCCTTGAGTGCTGCATCTGACGTGAGTGAGGTTAAAATATTATAGCCATTCAGGCTGTTTCAGTTGCGGAAAGTTTATTTTCTGAACTTTAATATAAGTTATATTGTAGGCTATATCTACAGGCTAAGACAGCTGTTTAATTGTTATTACAATTATAGCCTATTACTGGTAAATATTGTAGCCGCCCAGGCAGTTAACAGGTCGTTTCAGTTGTGCAAAGATGTTTCTGAACTTTGATTTAAGATAGGCCTGTATTGTATAGCGAATCAAAGTCTAATTAAAAAGTAGCCTACTATGCTCACAAGGCTAAAAAAGACTGTTAGCGCTGATTTACATTATGTTACGTTAAACAACAGTGTTTGATTGATAAAGTAAACACTTTGAAGGTTTACGATTCCTCTTTATTTCTTCCCATAGTGTGTGTGTGCGTGTGGCGGGGTCGATTTTCGAATAATGTTCGAATAGTTGTCATCGATTTTCGAATAGTATTTTTACCAAAAATTCCCATCCCTAATATTAACATCAGAGAACAAGGTACAATATTCAATTAATCCATTCTATGTCATCTTTAAATGTCCCTTGAGGTATAAAAATAAATAGTTGAAATGTCCCTTGTGGTATAACAATAACTACTCTAGATCATTTTCGGCCTCATAAATCAATTTATGTACCGCAAATTTTATTTAAGATTTCTTTGAATTTGGCAATCTCTCGAACATTGGCATAATACTTTTGTCGTCTTTATCACAACTAGAAGTGGAGGGAGGAGGGGGAGGGGAAGAAGTAGCACTGTTTGCTGAGTCAAGCTTGCTTAAGAACGAGCGCTCAAAAAGAGTCATCGGTGGCTCTTTTCTTTTGAGCATTTGAGGCTTTGCCTTTCTTCCTCCTGGTACCACCTTAGAGGGCTCTGCCTCAGTAGGCTCATCAATCTCCTCTGGGAGGGTGAAGGAAGATGGGGAAGATGGTGGGGTGGGGTCAGGCTGGGCGGGGATGTGGTGCAGAAGGTTGATGGGAGGTGGACCAGTGTAGGTGAGGTTGATGGGAGGTGGACCAGAGGAGATGAAGGTGGTAGGAGGTGGACCAGAGAAGATGAAGGTGGTGGTAGGAGGAACAGAGGAGGTGAGGGTGGTGGGAGGTGGACCAGAGGAGATGAAGGTGGTGGGAGGAGGAACAGAGGAGGTGAGGCCAGCTGCTGGGGTGGTGGGAGGTTGCCGTCTTGGTAGATTTGAAGACGTATTTCGTCCCTCTAAGAAAGGGGCCAGAAACCCCATGACCGTCATGAACCTCCATTTATTTGATTTTGGGGACCCTGGAGCGCAACTGCGTTTAAATTCCCTGTCTTGTTTCCTCTTCTTTATGTACACATCTCGGAGTGACTTCCACCTCTCCCTGCACTTTTTCTCTGATAAATAAAAAGAAAATGTATGATAAACATATAGTCACATCTTTATCTATTGATCTATCTTTAGCTGTCTATATATCTATCTGTCTATGTTGCTATCTATATGTCAATCTATCCATCCATCTACCTAACCATCTGTCTGCCTATCAATCTATCTACCTCAATAAATTTATTTATCTATCATCTCTTTAAACAATGCTGCAGACTCCAAATGAGTCAAAGGAATGACTGACATTAATAATCTTATCATGTCAGATTGTTTCATTCCAGTTGAGTTTATCAGGGAATCAGAAGATAAAATAGTACATCCCAAAGGAAAATCAAAATTGTTCTCCCTGCCTTCTCTAAGCACCTTAAGTCCCTGTCGTCTGTGTCATTACAGTTTTTCTCAATTGGTTTGGCTCATTTCTTGAAACTGAGATTACATTCTCAAAATAACATGGACAAATCTCCAAACTATCCTTCAGTTGTTCAAAACAGAGTTGTATTTCTCATTGCTTTCATCAAAGTTAAATTGCATTAGTACATGTCTCTATTTTCTTAGTGCATTTTGAAAATGATTAAGTTTGAGTAGTCTACATTTAGCACATTTACCAATTGATTAGATCTTGTTGATCTCAACTGAGAAGTAAATTTTCAGTCTGATGGCTTTTCTCTCCAAAATATGTCAGCATGATTTCATTGTATAAGTCATCAAATGCATAATGGTCTGTTCAATTGTCAAAATTAGTCTAGAGTAGAGTACCTTGAATACTATACGAATCTCTTGAAATACTGTACCCTAAATATAATTTTCCTTACTTGTTTTGTTCATTCGTTTATTTTGCAAGACTGTGCACTCAAAATATACATTTTCCTTTTATTTTGGTGTATTAAAATACTTTTATCATGAGAATAGTTTTTTCACAATTGCTATAACAAATTTCTCTAAACTTTTCATCATTTTCTTCAAACAGTGTCGATGAAGGACAGGCTAAGAGACATGTTGGAAATGAGTGTTATTTCAATGGTCCTCTGCCACATGAGAACATCTAAACATTTTCACTTGTAGTGCTCACACAATGCAAAAGAGATGATGCATTTTGGGGTCACTGACTATTTGAATGAGAAAGAAACTTCATTTTGGCACATGGGTGAACTGTTTTGGGAGAGATATGAGCTTTTGCTGGTGATCCATGGTGTTTTGCTGAACCATCCAATTTAGTTTAGCAAAAAGCACTAAGAGTGTGGAAAACGTCCAGTCCAGTTTCGAGAAATGTGCTCGGCAGTTGAGAAGGATCTTTGCAGTTTGGGTGCCACTGACTCTTTACATGAGAAAGAAATGAAGTCGGAAGCATGGGTGAACAGTTTTGGGAGAGATATGTGATTTTGCAGGTTAGCTATGGTGTGCAGAATTGTAAGAGTGTTATGCCAAATGATCTTAGAGTTTAGAGAATGTAATTTCTATTTCAAGAAATGAGCCAAACCAATTGAGAAAAACTGTAAAAGCATTTTATTACGACGCACGTGTGTGCATGTGTGTGGTATTTCGCTAGCTACCTAGGCTAGTTTCATTTAATGGTTCATGTCATGGTACGAACTCGGCATAAAAACACTTTCTATACATTCAAACCACCATCTTCTGCCACAATCGTCGCAACCTTGCACCAACAATCATCCCTCGTGGATGAATATCTGTATGTTGACAGCGATGGATCGTAGAGTGCTGGAAATCCGGACACTGCGATTATTAGCTTGTCCTCCATCTTTGATTTGGTTCAGGAGAGTGGAGAGGTGATGCTATTTTCACGTCACCTCCCAGTCGCTGTTTCTATTGGATAATAATGTTGCGTCCAACGGATTCATTTGCATATTGTTCAGCCAAGCCCAACTTCTTGACGTGACGGAGGCAAGAAACAAACGCGCGACCTCCCCAAAATGCTTTGCGGGACGATTTGGCGTGCTCCATTGAAAATGAACTGAAATCGCGATGCCAGTTATACTTGACATGACCAGTGGATCTCCGCTGTATGTCTAGCAGAGTCAGAAATTAACCTTTTTGAGTTTCAGCAAAATAGATGTGATACACTGTATACATATTAATATATTTTAGGGAGGCTCTGGGTGGTTTTATGTTACAGCTGTATAGCTAGATTTCTTTGCACACGGCATTTGCGGTCGGACTTGACACGGTCTGCACTAGGCCAATTTCCTGGTAAAGGAATTGCGTCTCTATGACAACAAGATCCAGCAGCATTTCCGGCTCCCCAAGGAGCAATTTGATGACCTCGTCATGTGGACCGATTCCCGGAACACCAGACGAGACACATGCGCTCCTATATTGGACCAGCTGAGCGTCTCACCATTTGACAATTTTTTTTCGCATGTATTCACACACTATATATCATCAGTGGAGATTGATATGCAGAGTTAATAGTAATCATGCACATTTTTATAGCGCTTTTTTAAAATGTCATGAATTGTGATGTGATATTGTGAATGTTTTTTGATTGTTTGTCCTCCCAGATACCTTTCTACTGGTGACCCCTTTAAGATCAGTTTTAGTTGTAAAACCGATGGGACGCTCCACAGTGGCCAACATAGTTGGAGAAGTCGCCCAATACATCTGGCACTGTCTGGTGCACGATTTCATGCCGGGGTCCTCTAAGGAGGACTGGAAAGCCACCGTGGAGGATTTTCTCTACAAATGGAATTTCCCCAACTGCATACTGTAGATTCTGTTGTTGAAGTTCTCTGTACTTCAACAACAAGCATACCTTCTCCGTAGTGTCCACTTGATATTGATGCAGACTACCTGTTCCGGATGGTTGATGATGGTGGGTATGGACGGATGTTACGACCGGCTCAAGCCGCAACATAAATGAGGCAAAGACACGGATTCAAAAATAGAATTAGATTTTATTTTAAAGTAGAAAAATGTCTAGGGGTTGAAAGTATGAAAAGTGTGTGTGTGTGTGTGTGTGTGTGTGTGTGTGTGTGTGTGTGTGAAAATCCAAAATGCAGGGAATGAGAGAGAGAAAGAGGAGGAGTCCCAAGTCGTCTTTATAGACAGGTCACCTGCCGCCAGGTGAGACACCAAACGAGGCCTAACTAGTGCCATCCCCACAACCACGGCACTGCCGGGCTGTTGGGGGCAGCACAGAGGGACGTAACACCTCCTTTCCCAAAAGAGACTCTGCAGAACAGAGTCTCAAGCTGAACAAAAGCGGTCACTCTGGTCACTCCCGTCCAAATACCACTATCCAGTCCTCTGTAACCTCTGGAAGTACCTCAACAGGAAGTGCAACTGGGTCTGTGAGAACACACTGGTCAGACATGACAGAACTCGACATAGCAGAAAGGCTAGGAAGTACATTTGAGCTAGCTAGGTCATTACCTATAATAAAGGTCACACCAGGCACAGGGAATGAATCGCAAACACCAACCACCACATCACCAGTCACAAGATCAGACTGGAGATGGATGTTGTGCAAGGGAACCTCAGCAAGACCCATCTCAAAACCTCTCACAAGTACACTCTTACCAGTCGCAGTATGAGAACTGAGTGGTAGAAGACCTTTAAGAATCAAGGACTGATTTGCCCCTGTATCACGCAACATACATACTTGCACATCCTCACCACCTGGAGACAAAGACACAGTCCCATGAGTTAGGAAAGGCAGATACTCAGCACTGCACTCAGCTTGAAAAGTCTGACATCCAGAGGTCACCACAGAACGAGCATCACTACTTGGTTGCACATCTACAGATGGAGAAGCATTGATTAGTGCAATAATTTTGACATGCTCACTCTTCTTGTACAGAGTACACTCACTGATTTTGTGGCCTGGTTTCCTACAAAAGAAACAGATAATGTCAGACTTCTTTGATGGAGAACGTTTCTGACCAGATTGCGGAGATGTAAAGAAACCTTTGCCAGCCTGAGGAGACGGGGTGGTGGAACACTCCGGACCTGCCTGAAAAGGAGATGAAGAATGTGAACTGGAACCATTATTAATGGCACAAGAACTCCACTTGTATTGAGATGAATTATGAAATCTCTCCTGCTCACTGTTGTCCCTATACACAAAAGAACCTCTATGTGTTAAGATGTATTCATCAGCCAAGACCGCTGCATTGGCTAGGGTAGTCACTTTTTGTTCATTTAAATAGGTGGCAACAGAAGCAGGAGCACAATTCTTGAACTCTTCCAAGAGCATCAGCTCCTTTAACTGATCAAAAGTGCGGGCCTTCTGGGACAGACACCAGCGATTAAACAGTCTCCTTTTCTCGCGCAAACTCCACGAATGTGTAGCTTGAAGGCTTTCTGAAGTTTCGGAAACGTTGCCGATAAGCTTCAGGTACAAGCTGGTACACGTGCAATATGGCATTTTTGACAGTATTATATTGTGCACACTGCTCTGGACTCAAAGCTGTAAAAACCTCTTGTGCTTTACCCGTTAGAACACATTGCAGCAACAAAGTCCACACATGCTCGGGCCATCCAAGAGTAGTGGCTACTCGCTCAAAATGTGCAAAATATTTGTCCAACTCCTTATCAGAGAAAGGAGGGACTAGCCTAATGTTCTTAGCAACATCAAAAGAAGGTTGAGACGATAAAGGAGGGTGTTGAAGTGCAGCTGGAGATGCAGTTCTACCACTAAAAGGTGAATCAGCCCGTTTCACTTCCAGCTCAAGCTTTAACCTTTTAAGCTCTAACTCTTTCAAGGCAACCTGTTTTTCCCATTCTCTCTCTTTTAATGCCATCTCTTTTTCCTTAATTACCAACATTGCTTCTGCTGTATCTATTTCAGAGGCTTCCTCTGTTTCTTTAATTTGCATTACCCCTTTCCCAGCTAATTGTGATCGAATCACCTGGAGTACAGTCTTTAAGCTTTTTGTCACTACTAGTCAATGTAATTTCATAATGCTGTGCAACCTCATAAAGCTGGTCTTTACTCAGTTCCTCAAGCAAGTCTAAAGAGGGCTCACTAATAAACTGTTCAACAGCAGACGTCATGATTGAAGTTATTTATCAGCCAAAACTCACAAACAAATATAACAGGCTACAATCAATGTGTAGCCCAGAACAAACTCAAACTACAATAAATCAACTTTTAAACACTTACCATTTAAATCACTTCATGCACTCAGCAAAGGGCAAGTGAACACTAAACACTAGACAATGAACTAAACATAGGCTAATCACAAAAGCCACCACACTTGTGAAATTTTACAAGCTCACTAAGGGAACTACACAGTCACTTAAATTAGACCACCCAAGTCTCAAACAATATTTAAATGCCAAGCTAAAGATAACTCTAGATAGGCTACCAACAGCGTCACAAACGCAACACATTTGTGGCACGTCAAAACCAGACAGTACTTTGCAACATTGTCAGTCCAAACACCAACAATGTAACAAATAAGGCTACTGGCAACAAGTAACAATTACAGCCTCTTAATGTTACTATCAGTCACTTTCTCCACTGGAAGATGATCACAACAATAATTGAAAGGTTATTGTTAAACTATGATCAAAAAAAGAGCCAACGAAAAGGAAATTACGTTAGCGCAATTCCAGTGAACTGATGCAGGCCGTAGGCTACAAAAGGCCTCAATACACACTTGGCTTTCAAAGTAACAAAATAAGATTAACAAAACAAAAATGCTCTCTCTCTCTCTAAACAATCTTGGTGGGGGAAAAGAAACTCTACTCACCACGGTATGAAGTCTTCACACTCCAGTCCTTTAAATTAAACTAACTTCACCTAATCCTCACGCTTCGGGAATGTGCCGGGCTTGAGGTGTGATTGCTCTCAGATGAGTGCAACCGTATCCACGAACCCCTGACAGGAATCTTGGCTTTCAAAGTAACAAAATAAGTAGTGCTGGCAAAATTAGCTGATTAATCACGTGATTAATCGAAAAAATTTAACTCGGATTAAAAAAATTAACTCAGATTAATCCTGATGGATATGGTTCCACTTTCATGGCATGTATTATGTTAAATTTCAGACAGAAAATGGAACGGTTATCAAGTCAAAATATACAAAGATTATGGCCTAGCTCCTGAATGTCCAACAACATGTTTGGGGAATCATGCGGGGTAGGGGACAGGTGTGAATTGCCCTATTTGAGACAAACAAAGCCAATTATTCAGTATCAGGGCCTTTACAGGGCAAAATAAGGATCCAATATACCCTAGCATCCAAATTCTTACTGGAGGAAATGAGTTGCGATTAAAAGTGATTAATCACGATTAATCTTTGAAAAATTTTGTGATTAATCAGATTAATTTTTTTAATCGTTTGACAGCACTAAAAATAAGATTAACAACAAAACAAAAATGCTCTCGCTCTCTAAACAATCTTGGTGGGGGAAAAGAAACTCTACTCACCACGGTATGAAGTCTTCACACTCCAGTCCTTTAAATTAAACTAACTTCACCTAATCCTCACGCTTCGGGAACGTGCCGGGCTTGAGGTGTGATTGCTCTCAGATGAGTGCAACCGTATCCACGAACCCCTGACAGGAATCTTTATATTCCCACCCAGAGTTGTTCCCAACGACGAAAAGGCAAAATACAAACACGAAAACAAATCAAACCGCAAAACAACAAACCAGTTCCCGTAGGAAGGATCCAAGATCCAGCTGGGACACTGCTTCCAACACTGGAGTGCTCAGATTAACGAAACTGCAAGTAGAGGGGGAAAAAAAACTTATGACTGAACTGTGCACAACGCAACCCACGCTTCTTTTCAAAAATGACTTGGTCTACAAAAATTATCCCGGAGAGCACCCACTTATGTTACGACCAGCTCAAGCCGCAACATAAATGAGGCAAAGACACGGATTCAAAAATAGAATTAGATTTTATTTTAAAATAGAAAAATGTCTAGGGGTTGAAAGTATGAAAAATGTGTGTGAGCTGGGTGCGTGTGTGTGTGTGTGTTGTTCAGTGTGAAAATCCAAAATGCAGGGAATGAGAGAGAAAGAGGAGGAGTCCCAAGTCGTCTTTATAGACAGGTCACCTGCCGCCAGGTGAGACACCAAACGAGGCCTAACTAGTGCCATCCCCACAACCACGGCACTACGGCCCAATCTCAATTCACCCCTTGGCCCTACCCCTTACCCCTACCCCTCCGTTTTGCGCGTTCACGTGTAGGGGTAGGGCTATCCCAATACTCGTTAAGGCAGAGGGGTAGGGGTAAGGGGGAGGGCTATGTAGCCCTCGAAACGTAGGGGTACGGACAGGCATACTCCGTTTGGAGGGGTACGAGATATTTCCCAGAATACAACGCGATTACCTGGCAACGCGAAACATTTTACAATGGCGGCGCCCGACAAGAGAAGAACACAAATGTAAGTAGCATTTTTTTTGCCATAATTTAACTGTTTTAACCGTTTTAGATTGTGATAACTGATCTATTGTGTGAGGTTACGATGGTGGCAATGTGTAGTTGTTTCTGATATAAACGCCGTATGGGGAAAATCGCCGTTATTTACGTTGGAGTAATCAGTCACTGCACGCGAAAATGCCGTGTTGTCTCTTTAGAAATTGTATTTATTTGTATTTTTCTATAATGGATAAAAGTGCATGCTATAATGTCATGTCGTGTCTTGTTCCCCCAGAACAATGCTGAGCCCAGCAACTCCGATGTGCCATGCACCTTCCTTGATCCTGCTCCGGTCACCTCATCTCGTTCTTGATGATTGCACTGTTGCCCGTTTATGTTCATATTGTTAATTGACTGCACTGTTATTTGCACTATTTCTGAAAATAAGCTGCCTTACGAGTCTGTAGTGTGAGTAATGTAATAAAAGAAATTAGCCTAAGGACAAAAGGTTTATGAGCATGATTAACGTTATCACATCAACATCATATGAACGACAGGAACGGATATTGGTAAGAGATTTATTATACAAGGGATAAGAAAAAAATGGGGACCGTACATTCACAAACAAAACATCTTAACAGATCATTTTAAAATATGTCAGGCATGTTTAAGCATCTTAGAACAGGCATGTTGTGGTCCAGTCGGCAATAATTTGTAGGATGACCCGGCGTCTGCTGGAAAGAAAAACATGGAAAGATCAGGCTTTCATCCTCCCAAACCAACACATCGATGGCACACACAATGCAGTGCATTTATTTACCTCATCAAATCTGAACCTGGTACAAAGAAAACCGCTTCAAAAACGCGTGAGCTGCATGTTTATCACAAACGGAACAAGGCGAGTAACGTTAACGTTAACAAAGGCTACGCGTTAACGTTAGCTTATGCTTTCAGATAGGTTAGCCAGGTTACGATACTACTCCAATCAATAAATCAGCAAATCCAACGACACAAGCAAATTGTTTCTATATTGCACGATATCACAAATGTACAGTTACAAGCAGTTTCAAACACACACATTATGATATCCACACGCGCTTTACATGCGTTATTTGCATTAATCTACATACCGTAAGAAGCTCCAGCAATCCCAGATGTCGAAGACGCCTTCGCATGATGGTATTCCTTCTATTCGATTCAAATATCTGGGTCAGTGACGTGACGCCTACATTTTTCCTTCCAGGAGCCATTAATTTCATATTTTTGTAAAATAATTGTGTAATCTTGTTTAAATGCATTTATCCCGCATCACTCTTCTAAATACAAGTCATATTTGTGTGAAAAATTTAAAACTGGCTGACTTTTATAGTGATAAAGGGGTAAAATGTCCTTCGGTAAAACGGCATTCGCTTTATGTCAATAAAGACAAAGGCAATTAAAATTATGAAAAATATTTCTAAATCATAAAATTTTCTCTTTGGCATATTTTTTCAAGTCTGTAGATAAACATTGCAAAGTATTTGCAAGATACATCATTTAAAAGCATTATTAATATTTAAAACACTTTGTTCCGCAAAGACACATTTCCCCAAATGTCATTCAGTAAAACAAAGATAAGAAGCCATTTTAAACTGTAGACACATGGCTCAAGTCATGTGGCATGGGATGTCATCATTCAGAGGACCCCTGAAGACCACCCAAGCTGGAGGAAAGTTTAAAATTTTGCTCCTAAATATAAGTTAATTTCACATTTTGTAAGCGTTGTACCTTGTGTCACAGATTTGAGTGTCATTTGGTGAAACATGTATTTATGTGTTTATAAAGTTTGTGATTTTTTAAAAATGCATTTAAATATGAAATTTGAAGTTCAATAGCCAAGGTCAAAGTCAATGTTGATAATAGGTGGCCATCATCTGCCTGTTAGTAATGAAAAAATAATGAAAAAATAAGAAATTTGTCACTCGGCAAAACGAAATGGCATGCTGTTTTCCTGAATGACATGCATTTAACTGAATTAGAAGTTGAGCATTGGCCGTCATATCTCCGCATTGCTTTGACACATCAACTCCAAAGTTGGCCAGTATACTTGGAACCCCTTCCTGAGGGGGCCCAACCAATGGTGACCTTGACCTTTGACCTTTGCTTATATCTTTGACCTTTGTTTATATCTTAACAACTTAATTTGCTTAAATCTCAACAACTCTCATGTATTTAAACCATATTTCTTACTTGGACTCTTTGACCCAATTCTGAGAATACACTAATATGATGACCTTTGACCTCTAGGGGGTATCATATTGGATTCTTTTTATCAAAAGTTAGACTAGGCCTAATTTATCCTAGGTCATACATTTTGACCATTCTTAAAAAAAATGGGCAGAAAATGGGCAGAAATGGTCTGTAGACCATTCCTAATAAAAGTTAGTTATTGATGTTTGCAAATTCCAAAGCATTCACCCAATGCAGCCAATCAACAAAATAGGAAGTGTTCCCTACAAACAGGAAGTAAACAGGAAGTAAGCTTATATCTCAGCAACGCTTCCATACATCAACTTCAAAGTTGGTATTTGGACTTTAGAAGTCATCCTGAGGAGGATACAATTAATTGCTTGACTTGACCTATGGGGGGCGCTATAATTTGCTTACATAGCTCGTATACAGTAAGTGATGCATTGGCAAATTGCATCGAAACTTGGTAAATAGATGAAAGACCTCCTTCTAAGGACGCTTACAAGTTTGGTTATGTTTGACCACTAACAGGCACTAACTGTGCTGCTTGCAGCTAAATTTAGGCCTAATACATAAGTTAGCTGCCTGAACCATATGCAAAGTTTATTAAAAATGCTCCAACTCAGCATTGCTAGTTGTAACACATACTTCTTTTTTAACAGATGCCTCTTTCCAACAAACAGAGGGGTGCACGTTTTTGTGCAAATATACTATAAGGGCAGCTGTTTCAGTGCAGCTATGGAAGAGCGTAATCTAAAGCTTATTAAAATTTAGACCAAAGATTTAAGACAACATGAGGCAACTGCAGTGGTGTGAAGTTTTCATGTAGTTGCAAGTAGTTACAAGCCGCTAAACATTCAACATGTCAAATCACAGTTTCAAGGTTGCATAATGTCTTTCTTTGGAAACTGTGATGAACCTCACACCAGTGTCTGAAACTGGAATCAGTATTTTTTTCTCAATTAAAAGTTCACTTAAGAAGCCTTTTGTATCTAATGCTAAGCAGTATCACATACTAACTGATTCAACTGGTGTCTGATTGGGAAATGCGCCATATAATGACAGCTGTAAGGGGGATTTTACAATTTACAACTTTACAAACAAATGATAATGCAAGTTATGATTTGAAGATCAATAGTCACATTCCTCATTCTTGAACCTCTTTAGATGTGGAATTAGCCTATATCAGTGCACAAGTTCAAAAGTCAAATAGAAAACTGAATCAAAGCAGTCTTGTCATTTGGTAAAACAAAATGTCATATGGTAAAACGGGGAAATTATTCAAAATTGAATACAAAATCTATAACATATTGTAATAATTCAAATACACAACAAAATTACTGTATGAAGTGTTATATTATATGAAGTTTTACATAATTTGGCAGCATTTTTTACTTTTTATAGGAATAATGCTGAAAAAATGTTGACAGATGGGGCGCTTTATCTTTAAAAGACAAAATTTTATATAAATGCTTTAATAATATGGATATTTTTTTGCTAGCCATAAATTCAGTATACATCAACATCTTCATTATGGATTTTTTGTGATTGGGTCATTAATGCTGATTTTAATATCTATGGAAAACAATCTGTTTTACCGAATGACATTTTTATGGTGTAAATACAATTAATTGCAATAAAAAGACAAAAATTAATATATTTTTGAGTGGGCACATACTAAATCAAAAAGTTAACATCTTAAAGTATTCAAAAAATGTTGAAATTGACTTGCTGTTGCATTTTTATTTTTTTGAGGTTTTGGAAACCTAAAACGTCACTGACCCATCTGTAAAAATACCCGAATCGCCCAGGACAGCGCTACAATACGGCAGCAGGCATGTTTGTTTATTTCTGGCTGATGTAGCTGTCGCTTTTGGTTACGTTACCAACTGACGGCGAGGACCTATGACGTACGTGACTGTGAAGTGTTATCCCAATTCATAGGGGTACAATTTCAAGCCCTACCCCTTACAGCTCCGTTTGAAAGGCCGAGGGGTAGGGGTAAGGGGTAGGGGTAGAAAAATAGAATTGAGATTGGGCCTACCACTGCCGGGCTGTTGGGGGCAGCACAGAGGGACGTAACAACGGAACAGTGATAGTGAGACCCTGAACAACTAGCAGGACTTGGTGTGATCTCCATCATTGGCACCCTGAGATGAAGATAATCTTCTCCGCCGTCACCCAGCATTGTCAATGGAGGTCCACAGACCCGAGGAAGATTGACAGGTCCTGGTCCAGGTTCTGTATTCTTCATCTTGTGGGGAGTTATGGGAGATAATTAAGCGCTGACTTTTTTATTGGGGATCCCCACCCCCTTTAAGTTTTCTCCCACCTCCTGGGGAAATATTCAATGGGCTACTATACAGCTACCTTAACAAAGGCCACAGCTGAAATGTTGGTTAAAAAAAAAAGACCGCAGTGTGTACAAAATTTTTCATGTAGAGTTAATTGCGCCTAGTTGCACCTCAAAGAGTGTGCACTCTAACGTATTTCACTATCCTACTCCCTGTCACAAACATTAACCATGGCCTCCTCACAGTCATATACATCAGAAACCAGCGGTCGTCACGTTTTGAAACGTTTGACAGTTCCCATTCATCCCTATGGATGACGTATTAAACGTTTTGTAACGTTATATCATCTCGGAAATGCCACTGTTGTCTTCCAGGCGACTGTGGGCGGAGTTGAGGAAGACATTGAGCTCAAGTCATTGGAGGCCAAGATTGAGTTTGTTTACATTTACAGTAGTTGCACTATTTTTTTTTAGAAGGCCCCCTGGCTGCAATGAGCCCTCAAGTTCACAGTTTCTCAAAACACTAGCGGGTGGCAAGCTGTCAATTTCAGGATAAATCAGGTGTTTTAAAAGAACTGATGTTGGCACAATATAAAATGTTTAATTTGAAAGACCAACAGATCATTTAAAAGCTGTCTTGGTTTGGCCACATCTGTGAATATTTACTGAACATGTCCCTGGATTGGCCCTGGGGTTAAAATAATGAAAATATTACAACTTGTTTTCATGTTCATTGCATTACTTATGATTTTATTGTTTGTGTATCATAACAACACTAAGTAAAAAAAATGTGCTGATTCACACTAAGCATATTCACATAAGCACAATAAGTTGAAATCACTGTAACCACATGTGGAGTGTACTCCATTGAGTCCTTAGAGATTAGGAGTTTCTACAGCTTGATTGCCTAATGAACTGCTAGCTCTCTGTCTATTGTAATGCAAAAACAGGCTGATAACTATACAAAAAACATTTGAGTTGTCCATTGACATTTAATTTAGTGTGGTTTTCTTTAATATAAGAGGTATGTGTATTATATCTCCCTTAAATGGTTTCATGGGTCCTTAAGTAAAATACTAAATTATTTAGTTAGGCATCAATTAAAAATAAAGAAACATAAACTGAATTTCTGCCACTGTGCATTGTACTCTTACACCAGATCAGATTTCCATTTTCATTATCAAAGATGACTCAATACAGTTACAGTTAGAAAGTAGGTCTAGATAAAGTAAATAATATGAAATATGCACATAACACACCCTGCCTGGCCAAGGCCTGAGCATGTTGTCACCTTGACCATAGAATGACACTATTTTCTTCAGAATTTGAAAGAACACAAGGGTCAGTATGGGAAGGTGACAACATGTTCAGACCTAGGCCAGGTAGGGTGTGTTAAGTTTAATATACACATTAACATACCCATACTGGCCCTTGTGTTCTTACAAATTTTAAAAGACAATAGTATCATTCTATGGTCAAATGAGGTGGAGGTTGGGGGGGGGGGGGGGTAGTTCACGTGACCAGTAAATGGACCAGGAATTCTAGTCCTGATAAACATATTTGAACTAACATATTACTTAGGCCTACACATCAGAAAAAAAATCCTAACATTGACATTCCTTACATACTTTGAATTAAAACAACACTTGTACTGTATCTGCACATGTTCATATGTTTTCATAGTGGTCTCAGTGTGAGAGAGCATAGTGTGAAACAGCAGGGGACACGTTGAAGAAATAAGACACTATACAATACACAAAAGAAGGTGCAAATAGAAGTTTGCAAAAAAATTAAATAAAAAAAGTGACTGTCCCAAACAACTCCTGAGTACTGAATTATTTGCCCTATAGGGGAACCTTAGGGTTTTAGGTACTTGGTAACAACTCTCCTCACTCGCTTTCCACCTGCATCATTGCAGTCTGTGACATACTTGTTTGTCTGTGTGGGGGGCTGCAGGTCTCTTTCAGCCAGCATAGATTGTTTCTCTGCATGCTGATCCACAGCATGGTTATGGATCTCGCAGTAGTTATGAAGGACAAAGCATGCATAAATCACACTGGGTAGATCTTGCATGTTTATGTCCATCGGACGCCGCAGGGCTGCAAACCTAGCCTTGAGCCGTGCAAATGCACGTTCAATAACCTTGTGAGCTTTGGACAAACAAACTCCAAAATGCTTTTCTGATGGAGTAGAGCCTCCATTTGAGTACTCCTTCATCAGGTAAGGGAGAAGGGGGTAAGCCAGGTCCCCCAAGAGAAAGATAGGGATGGACTCCTCTTCTTCCACTATCTGCTTGTCCAGTGAAGGGATTCTCCCAGTCTTGAAGTATGTGTTGACTTTGGAGTTGTCAAAGACAAACGCATCATGAACACTTCCAGGCCATTTTATGACCACATCCATGAATCTGTTAAGCAGGTAAAATGTAGCATCTTTCATTCTCAAATTCGTCACAAATACAAAACAAACACAGAGAAAAATACATGGGATTAACAGATTCAATAATTTCCTATATCCATAGATACTTGTAAAACAGTAAAATAAAGTTTGTACGTCTGTGTCAAGGAGGGAGAGTGTGTAGACCTGTGTGTATATGTATGAATGAGTGTGTGCGTGTGTGTTTGTAGCCCATGTGTAAGACCTACCTGTACTTGTGGTCGCACGCAGCTTGGACATTGAGGGAAAACTTGTTCTTTTTGTTCAGGTAGTCCATTGATCTGACAGACGGCTGTTTTATTTCTATATGTGTCCCGTCTACTGCTCCCAAACACTGGGGCATTCCGTGATCCTGCAGAAATCCGGACACTAGCTCCTCTGCCTCAGGCACAGTAAATGGCAGCTTGATATATTTAGGTCCGAGGTGAACAGTTATGGCATGGCATGTTTGCCTGATTACGACAGACACAGTTGACCGCGATAAACCAAATGCATTTGCCGTTTTACTTAACCGTCCCTCGTCTCTTAAATAATACAACGTGCAAGCTACTTTCTTCATAACTGGAACAGGCGCCCTCATGTTGGTTGTTGCACCCTCGATGTAAGGACGGATTTCCTCACTCAGGGCAAGGAGAGATTGTTTGGACATGCGAAAATTCACAAGCCATGCTCGGTCGTCAACTTCTCCATTAATGAATCTGTCCCACCACTGAGATGTCCTCCTTCGCGACCACATCAATCTAGTTCGCCTCCGCTGTATTGGTGTATCAAGAATTTGTTGAATGTAGTTCATTCTTCTTCTTTGTTCTCTACCACTTTCGATGAGGTTTCTTGTCAATTGCTGAAATGACTCTTGCATGTAAATAAGAGCGGCTAAATCGTCTGGAAGGTCCGTCGCCATGCTGATGTTTCGTGCGAAAGCGTGCACTTTCAAAAAACATCCGGTTGTAGGCAACTGCAACGAGAGGTGCACGGCGCGCGCGATTGATGAGCTTCCTTTTTCCCTTTACGCTGACAAACAAAAGTCTGACGTAGTCGCTAGGTTACCGTGCATAGTCACGTAACTTACGCAAGTAAGACAACTGGATGTACGGCAAGCGAAATGGTTCAAAAAGGATCATCTTCACACGCGGAGGACCAACTCGAGGCTTATGTTGTCTTTTATGTTTGAACTTAGATGAAACAGCCTACATACACTATTACGCTTAGAACACATTTATTTTTATTTTATTTTTTTTAAATGCAAAATGTCTTTGTGTTGTTCATTTGATTTTGAAAACCAATTAATAGCCTCAATTATTTTAGATTTGTCCAAAGAGAAAACACTCACTCTCTCTCTCTCTCTCTCTCTCACACACACACACACACACACACACACACACACACACACACACACACACAAATAGAAACACTGAAATTTTATTGGCAACCATGTGGCAAATGTGACACACAGGGGTGTGTCTTGAGCCCCTTTTCTCATCACCTTACATAATATCTGTTGCAGCCCCATAGTTTTACAGTAGGCCTACATACGAGGCCTACTCTGATGACACTCCTTACTGACAATAACTCAAACACAGCATGTAAAGACTCCATCTCTCACCTCACACACTGGTGTACAGACAACTATTTGCACCTAAATATAAATAAAACCAAGGAACTGACTAACCCCAGAGCAACAATAAACATGAACCACCCACCCCATCTTATCAATAAACTTGTTGAAATGCTAGACTGTTGTAAATATATCTCCTTATAAGTCTCACCCTGGGCAACAAACTGAACTTTGACCAACACATCACCAACATTCAATTTCAATTTATTTTGTAGAGCGCTAAAATACAATACATTGTCTCGCGGTGCTTTACATTCATAAGTGCAGCCAGCAGACAATCTCAGCCATTCACAAACTCAAAGCACTCTCAGTCAACCTTTGCCATTTATTGTCACAAGACAAGAGCATATTACTACCAATTCTGCTTGCACAATGCTTCATCAACATAAGATCCACCACCAATAGAAATAGGCTCACACGCATCACCCACATGGCCTCCCAGTACCTCAGACCGCAACAACAAGGCTACCAACAACAGCACAGTCAATAGCACATGACATAAACCACCCTCTCCATCCATACTTCATGCTGCTCCCATCCGGTCACTGTCATACAAAAAGCTGTGCTATGGGAAAAGCTTTGTCCCATCTGCCTACAACTCTGCATTACGGACCCAGCAACAACTGAAAAGCAACAACTGAAAACAGCACCATTTGTCAGAATTTCAATCTTAATCATTATATTTCATTCTGAAAACAAGGCTTAATGTCATCTTGAGCGAACTTTGATATGTATGGTGGTGTTTAAATGTGTATTTTTCTGTCTGTGAGGCACTGCATTGTATTGACAGGAGTAACAAATATCCTATATGACCCAATATGGACTAATAAATGCTATTCTATTCTACATTACTACCTGAACCAAAGAACACACGTACCAAAGAAGTTTTATCATGTCTAGATTAAGAACACAGGCAGACCACCCGGAAGTCAACGAGAGGTAGAGGTCACAGAACAGCTTGCTGGTGCCTGCCTACTGTTGACCCGCCCTCCAATTCCAGAATCTAATGAGGCCGTAGGTGAGAGTCAGGTACATTGATATCGTAGCCCAACCGGCTACAGGAATTTGTACTCTATCCGGATTCGATGCAACTAGTGTTATTAGGCCATACAATACATGCAGTTTCGGTGTGGCGCACAGAGTTGTAGAAAGACCCCGCGCCCCTCGTTTTTTTTTTTCTTTTCAAACTTGCCACATTGAACATGGATAACAACTATCCATGTCTGGGGGTTGTCAATCAAGTTCTCAACTTTAAACATTTTAAACTGTGCCTTACAGCTTTGGTATCCAGTCCAGAAATCATTCAACAGGGAAACAGTGCGAAAATTAACATCAAAACAGAGGCAGACCCCGTTTACACAAACACAGATAACCATAAAGACGCACATGTTTCTCTGCGGTTGCACCTCTCTGTTACACTTATCCGAAGGTGAAGACGGAGAATCTCACGAACTCCAGGCAAGGTGGAGATGTCGGAGAACCCCGTCTTCAGACATATGTGTAACTACCCATAACCGGAGCTCTAGCACCAAAGACAGTTGGAGCAAACGAGAGGCACCTACGTTCGCGCATAGTAGTTCTATTTTCACATCATTCAAACCTGGTTTTGAATGATGTCAGGACTTTTACCAATAAATCGTCTTTTGGAGTTCTCAGGTTTTTTGGCATGTATCTCTCATATTCTGTAAGTGTTTGACATGTGTAAGTGTTTGACATTTCAAGACTAATGTTGTAAACTGTTACTGTTGGTATTTCTATCGCTGCCAGGCAGTAAATAGCCTACTTAAATTTCAAGTTGTTAGCGAGCTAACGCTAGCGATCTAGCTCACGTAATGTTTTACATTTATATTTGAGATGTAATTTATTGACAGCCTGTGGGTAACATTACTGAGTTCATTTTAAGTGGACAGAGCAAACATAAACATAGTTTACAGCAATATGTTAGGTTTGAGCAAAGTCCAAAACGACTAGCTTATAGTTAGCATATAACTATGTCGTCATGGTAACTGCCAAACAAACCCTCTCTGTCTAAAGCTAAAAAGCACACTTGGTTCATACAACATTGTTTTGCAGAGGAGCGATTGAATTGTCATTTGTTGGTTTCATTAATGATCACAGACAATATTACGGCACACATACATTATATCATTCTATAATTTCCTAAGGGAAAATGTTAATGATGTGACATAATGTGAGACTGCTGCTAATGCAGACCGAAACACTTCACGTTTGTGGCCATCTGCTACGATGTTGCTCCCTTGAAAGATCTTTGATAAAACTGTGACGTGGTGGTTAATTGTCACCGCCTTTCTTAGCCGTTTTTGATGTTTGTGTAAATGCGATTGTTTTCTTACTCGGGGAGGGGAATATACCCGGTTTCTTGAAGACCCGGGGAAGTGTAAACTAAGCAGCACAGTGACGCCAAACAATTAATTGAAGCCGGGCTAAAACCAAATGTGGTTTGGAGGAGGCCCCTGGAGAAATCTAGCCTAGGTAGCTCCAGAAGCCTACCATCCTCCCCATTTAAAAAGCTAAAGCGCACAGCTGTTGGTGCCTCCAGCAGCCATGTCGGCAGCCCGTGCCGGCATGCGGAGGCACCAACAGCTGCTCTGGAGCTTCTTGTAATTTTACCCTCTTCACCACACAGCGTACAAGCATGTGTTGTATATGCCGTCTTTTGAATTTGAGATGACTGGTTCAAATCCCGACTGAGGCAATTATAATTTTCTCTGAGTCAATAGGCAGGATTTTTTAATCTGTGAAATAATGACAACAGACTAATACGTCAAATTTGTTATTGTAGATAGGAAGATGGGAGATTAGGCTCTCAAAATTATGTCATTTTTAAGGATTAAAAAGAATCTAGCGTCATCATACAGCCCTCACCCAAAAGCCAAGCTCAGTTTCAATCAATCAATTAATTTGGGGATTAGGCTAATGGAATAATTTCATTGTACGTGCCCACACTATTTAAGGCCATGAGGGTTGGGCGACCATACATGCAACAGTGAGAAAACCACATTTCACAGCGCAAGAATTGACCGTATTAGTGGACGAGGTGGAAAAGTGCAAGCTAATTTTAATGTCCAAATTAAAAAAGATCATTACAAAGATCAAGGCCGCAACCCTTAGGAGGGAGAAGGCGAAGACCGGTAGTGGCAGGTGCAGTCTTCCTGACCTAACCCCTCTGAAGGAGGCTGTCAGTTAAGCCTAGACTAGGCCTATATGACAAATTCTGAGGGCAATGGCCTATAAATAGGCCCGTAGCCAACACCCAACACTCATTCTTGTAACACTGTGTTGGGCTGCAGGAATGGGGTAAGGAGGTAGGGATAACCACTGTCCCCGAGGAGCCAGGAGCCCCCAATACCGTATCCATCCATTTTAACATAATGTTGTTTGTAGGCACAATAGCTAGAATAGATAGCCCTAATAACTTCAAGATTAAATTTTATTCAAGATGTGACACATGCAACCTCACATTATCGTTAATTGATCAATGTACCAATTTATCATAGGCTGTAATCAATCCTCCGGAAACCAATGACATACATCAAGATGATTACCTATACATCCTATAAATGTTGGGAGTTCTTTCGAGGTCTAGAGGAAATGATGGCAGCGTTACAGCGCGTTATTGATTTGAACAGGCGCCGTCAGCGAAGCCAAGTGGTGAATGCTTTCATTCGAGGCAACTTCAATCCTTTGGATGTGTTATCTGATGAGGCCATCCTCAGGAAATACCGTTTCGGTAGGGGGGAAAATAGGGAGTTAGTGGAGCTAATCAACCCTTACTTGGTGCGACCAACCCGGCGCAATTTTGCACTGTCTCCAACCGTGCAGCTGCTGGCTGCTTTGCGGTTTTACGCCACTGGGAGCTTTTATGAAGTGTTATGTTGGGGGACGGGCTCGGCATGTCCAAGTCATCGATCAGTAGGTCGGTGACTGCAGTAACTGAAGTGCTGCTGCAACATCTCGAGCGGATGGCCTTTCCGTCGACGCCAGAGGACATCGTGCAGACTAACGAGGGGGTTCCACCGTGTCGCCGGTGTTTCGCGGGTCATTGGCGTAATTGATGACGCCCTCATCCCCATCGCTAAGTCCACAGACAACGAGGCAATCTACATCTGCAGGAAGGTGTTTCCAGCCCTCAATGTCCAGGTGGTGTGTGATCATCGGGGTCTCTTCACCGACATCGTGGTAAGGTGGCCAGGCAGCACCCACAACGCCTTTGTGTGGTCCAACTCTGCCCTGTGCCACGTGGCAGAGGGGGACGGTTTTGGGGGCTCCTGGCTCCTTGGAGACAGTGGTTACCCATTGCGTCCCTACCTCCTTACCCCGTGCAGCCCAACACAGAGGCGGTGGCCCGTCACAACAGGGCACATATCGCAACACACATCACTGTGGAGAGGGCGATCGGTGTCTGGAAGCAGCATTTCAGATGTCTCAGCAAGAGGGCGGGTGAGGTGCAGCCGCATCCCACGAAGTGCTGTGCAGTCTTTGTGGTTACTGCGCTGCTGCACAACATGGCCTTGAGGGCCAATGTCCAGCTGCCCGAAGAGGACCCTGTGTTGGATGCGGCAAATCTCGTCCAGCACATGGATGCCAACCCTCATGGCCCAGAAGTGCGCAACCAGCTAGTGCACAACATGTTTGCCCTCACACTCACCTTTATTTTAGTTTGTTGTTTTGCATTTTATTTTATATTCGTTTTATTTTATTTCCTTTTAGCCTATTACAGTAGTTTGCTTTACTTTTATTTTCCTTTTGATTTCTTCTCTTTATATGTGCTCATTTTAGCTCTTTATAAGGCTATCCTTTTCCTACACAATCAATCATCCCATTTAATTTGGGCAACCTCCATGATACAAAACAAATGTGAACTACTGTAGCTATTTAGTGTTTTGTCATTCTCCATCATCTTAATGATTTTGGCATAAAATCAGTCGGGTATTAGAAGAATTTACCAACTACCAACTTATAATCAATAATTTTGAAAGTCGCTTAGATAACAGCCCATGCATTGACAGCAATGTAGCCTAATAAGTGTGGTTACACAACATTCACAAATTCTAAATTCCATTTGCTTTTAGGTGACTTTTAGCCTATATGTGGATTATGGTGTTATGATTATCAACACATAGCCTTTGCTTGATATAGATAATAGCCTAATAATTCGGTTGGGCTATTAAAACCGAATTTATTTTCAATAGGCTACAGGCCTACCCTATTTCATGAGTAGGCTACAAATACTTAGTTCTATCCAAAATGTTGCTTTGTAAATTAGGCTATAAAAATATAGGAAATTACTTTCCTTAGGACATGTCTTTTTTTTCCCCTCATGAAGCTGGGGCTCAATGGTTGAATCTAAGCAACTTGAGAGGACTGTGGTGACATTTTGTTTTAAAATCTAATCTTAATTAATCTTATATAGTTTAATCTATAATACCGGTATATATATATTTTTTTTTTTCTGAAAGAACTCCTTTTCATTAGTCCAATTTCACACTCACTGATTTCAAACATCAGACAAAGACACGTGGAAAACTTTAAGTTATTGTAATAATTACCGGGCAATCAGTTACAAAAGCACAAGACACAGTTAGGGCTGCAGCTATCGAATATTTTTGGAATCGAGTAATCTGTTGATTATTTCCACAATTAATCGAGTATTCGGATAAAACTTAGTTTTGTGGTTTTAAATCGCAATATTAATGGCACAATCATTACTGAAGCATAGGCCTAATCTTATTGTGAAACATGTAACATGAATGCAATTGAACTTTACAAAATAAAAAAAATCGATTTGCCCTTTGTTTGTAGGTTTTCAAGTAGTAAAGAGGATTGAAGACCTCTCCACTATGACAAATCAATGAAGAATAGCGTGAATGCATACGGTAGGCCTATGCAAAGATGGGGAGTCAGAGGCAGGGAGCGTGCATGTCTGTGTGTGCACACCATGGAGGGAGAGAGAGAACGATTTGGCGTGTTTGTTCCCCAATTCTAAACAGCCTATGCTTTATCTGAAGTTGTGTTTTTAGCGACAAATGATTGCAAATGCTGTATCTAGCGCTAATGTTTTTTTTTTTTTTTTCCCCAAAGATGGGGAGTCAAAGGCAGGGACTGCCAGGGAGCGTGCATGTCTGTGTGCACCATGTCCATGCGCGAATGGGAGGGAGGGACAGAGAGAGCGATCCGGAGTTGTTGGCGTTTGCTCCCCAATTCTAAATATGCTTAATCATTAGTCGTGTTATAAGCAACACATTATTACAAATACCGTAGCTAGCGCTAATGTTTACAGTGGTTAACGATCGCAAATCAGCTAGTGGATTTATGCGCAACTGAAGACTACTTAGACAACTATGGTTTTCCGTGATCATTGCCGAGAAAAGGGCACTGATCATTGTCCACGTTCATAGCTTACAGGCTGTTCTCTTTACGAAACATTAAATCCGACACGATTTTAAAATCTTTGATTAATGTGTCCACCGCTGTAGGCCCAGACAGGGCGTTTACGCGCGCCAAGTTTCGTTTTCTGATATTGACAAGCAAGCATGTATCCAGTATGGCTCTGGCCAACTTGTAGCCAACTAAAAGTCTTGAATGTGCTTCAATAATAACAGTCCGTGTGAAACAACGAGACAGAAGATGTGTGGTACCCAAAACGCGAGTGACCTATAGCTTAGAGGTTTTTTTTTTTTAAGATGAACTTTATTGATAGGAATTTAACGAAGCATCGAGGCAAAGATTTCGCCTCGAGGTATTTTTGTACTCGAGTTACTCGAGTACCTCGAGTAATAGTTGCAGCCCTAGACACAGTATAACAAAAGTATACTAAATATTTCACTAAATTCATTGATAATGGCTGAGGCGTTTGCACCGAAACATATTTAAATAAGAAAACATGCATAACTGAAAAAAAATCTAAATCAGACAAACAGCCTACCTGAGTCCTCGGGTGGTTCAGGCCCAGCATCAGCGTCGCTCTCCTCCTCGGGGACAACGCACTTAAGAGGGTTTCGCCAATAATTCCAGCCATTTTCTGGTCATAGGGGGTAAGGTCCGGCACCCCCTTCCCACTGCCCGTAACACGGACGCTTTGGTGGTGTGCTGCTATTCTTTCTTTGGCGTCGACTTTTATGTCGGACCATTTGTTTTTTTACCTCTGCCAGCGTACGTCCTTCAGAGGCAACTGCGTTGACCACATTGGCTACATGCTGCCATTCACAGTATTTTTTGGCATTTGTTATGAGTGCTTTGACTCCCAAATAATATTGAATGCCGCTGTCCAACCTGATCAATAAGAATTTCTATTTCAGTCGGTGAAATTGCGCTTCTTGCTTTTGCCACTTGCTTTCACCATGGTGTCAATAGATCTCAATATTCACTGAGGGCGTTTCTCAGAACATGTATAGGCAATTATGGGTGTGTCTTGAGGTACGCACAGGTGCCGCAAGTTTAAAGTGGATTGTGATTTATAAAGGGTAATTGGCGTAGAACGTGCGTGCGCATGGTTTCATAAATCCGGATATTTCTGTGTGCACGCACATTCTGAGTTTCGTGCGTACGCCATCTTCTGGCGCACATCCTACGCAAAGTTTTATAAATGAGGCCCCAGGTCATATGCAACTTGCAGCAAATCCATAACGCGCACTGACACGTTCTAGCAAACTATACCGTTTTTTAAAATGAGAATTAACATTAATCTCTCACTTCCGTCCATCTGCATTCCACTTGTTGATGTTTGTATCACGGGACAAATGACGCAAGTGACATGGTGAAATCTTATCAAATGTGGAAAAGCTGTTCAGATCGCAGCATATCCGATATCCGAATTGACACCACATGGGTATGTAGGGTGTAACAGATTCGGAAAAATCCGAATTCATGTGGTTTTCTGCTGTTCAGACCACCCGAAATCAATTCTAGATACAATCTGGATATGCTAAAAATTTGGGATGCCAATCTGAACGAGGCCTAAGACTCTATGAAGCGTAGACAGTGATGCATCAGTGATGCTCGGACTTACATAGGGGGTCCACCAGGCAGGGGTAGAAATGTGGGACTATAGTACCTGACTTTAACTCATTGACTGCCAGCCTTTTTCAGAATAGAGAGCTCCATACTGCCAGAGGTTTTGGAGAATTTTGACTGATTTTTAAAGAGTCACAGAATATTATGTGTTATGATTACATAAACAATGAAACTGTTGTGTTAATGAATTGACTTCAGGTTGTTATGTTGCCCCCTGGGGGTTAGGCTGGGGAAGTTGTAAAGTTGGCACTTCAATAAAGCTACAATGGGACAGTGCACGTTGAATACGTCTCTCCTGAATTCTTTCTAAGGTTATATGACATAACTCTACATGGTGTCAGAAGACTTCAGCTTCTCTCTACGGATAAACATGTGATGTCGTTTACCGAGGTTGCTGGAGAGAACTCACGCATATTTTATTCAGATTTTTGTTTTTCAAGTTAGACGTTTTGGGTAGCTAGCATAGCTAACGTGACTGTGACTAGCTAACGTTCGCTGCAGTCTCACAGACAAGGACAAAATGGAACGATTCCAGATTCCACCGCCACCCAAGTTTGATTTCACAAAGCCTGAAGAATGGCCCAAGTGGATCCGACGGTTCGAAAGGTTCCGGATTGCATCTGGTCTAGAGCTACAGGCAGAGGAAAATCAGGTGAACACTTTGATCTATACTATGGGGGATGAGGCAGAAGATATAGTAACTTCACTACGGATGACAGAGGAGGAAGCAGGAGTGTATAACACCGTCAAAGAAAAGCTAGAGGGACATTTTGTGGTGAGACGAAATGTTATTTTTGAGCGATCTAAATTCAATCAGAGGCAGCAGGAGCCAGGAGAGACTGTGGACAGTTTTATCACCTCTCTCCACTGCTTGTCAGAGCACTGCGGCTATGGGCAGTTACACGAAGAAATGGTCCGGGACAGACTTGTGGTAGGCTTGCGCGATAAGAAGCTATCGGAGCAACTGCAGTTGGACCCGGAGTTGACATTGGAGCGAGCCGTGACCCGCGCACGCCAGAGTGAACGAGTTAAGAAACAGCAGGACCTTTTGAAAAGTAACTTCAAATCAGAGGCCACAGACGTTGACAGTGTCCAAACGAAACACAGATTCGACATAAGCAAAGGAAGACAACAGAAAGTGCAGGTTAAAACAAATGATAAAAACAGCTACCAGACACAGTCAGGTAACCAGACGAGATGCATGTGGTGTGGTAGAACGCCAACACACAGCAGAAGTCAGTGCCCAGCAAGGGAAGTAGCATGTAACATGTGTCAGAAAAAGGGTCACTATGCAAAAGTGTGCAGGTCAGGGGCTCTTAATGAAGTCAGCACAGCGGAGTCAGAGGAAGAAGGAATAGCTTTCCTAGGCACAGTCAGCTCAGGAGGGGAACCCTGGCTAATTAACCTTAATGTGAATGACCACACAGCTGTATTTAAGATAGATACCGGGGCTGACGTAACAGTGCTTTCTGAGGATGAATTTTTGAAAGGGCAGTTTCCAGAGCTAGAAAGAGCTATGAAAGTGCTGCAAGGGCCCGGTCAGACGCCCATTACGGTGAGAGGGAAGTTCACAGCTACCATAGGAACAGATGGTAAAAGCACCACACAGGAAGTGTATGTAGTCCCAGGCCTGAAGGTTAGCCTGCTGGGACGTCCTGCTATCCTGGCACTAGGGCTAGTAGCTAGGGTAGACACAGTAACACTAGACTCATTCAATAGAGTAAAGGAGATGTTCCCCAAACTGTTCAAAGGCCTGGGCAAAATAGAGGGAGAATACAAGATTGAACTTAAAGCTGACGCCAAGCCATTCTCCATATCAACCCCACGACGAATTCCGCTGCCTCTCATGTCCAAAGTGAAAAATGAACTGGCGCGGATGGAAGAGATGGGAGTGATTTCGAGAGTTGAACAACCAACAGACTGGTGTGCTGGAATGGTCACTGTGCCTAAGCCAGGCAAAGATGAGGTGCGTATCTGCGTGGATCTGACCAAGCTGAATATGTCGGTCAAGAGGGAGAGGCATATGCTCCCATCAGTTGAGCACACACTTGGACAGCTAGAGGGCGCCAAAGTATTTTCTAAAATTGATGCTAACTCAGGGTTTTGGCAAATTCCTCTTGCAAAGGAGTCTGCTCTCCTCACAACATTTCTCACTCCTTTTGGGAGATTTTGCTTTAACCGCCTCTGCTTTGGCATATCCTCTGCACCCGAACACTACCAGAAGAGGATGTCCCAGATACTGGAGGGCCTAGATGGCGTCCTGTGCCAAATGGACGATGTGCTAGTGTACGGTGACACACAGGCCCAGCATGACACACGACTGCTTGCGGTGCTGGGGAGACTGCAGGAGGCAGGCGTCACGCTGAGAGGTGAGAAATGTGAATTCTCTAAAAGACATGTCAAATTTCTTGGACAGATCATAGACGCAGCAGGTGTGAAAGCAGACCCTAACAAAGTGAGAGCGGTGACAGACATGGAGGAGCCTGAGGACGTGAGCGGAGTGAGACGATTCCTTGGAATGGTGAATCACCTGGGAAAGTACTTACCTCATCTAGCAGAAAAAACACAGCCACTCAGGGACCTGTTGAAGAAGCAAAATGTGTTTCAGTGGGGGCACAGTCAAGAACGAGCATTCAACAACATTAAAGAGGAGCTGAGCTCCCCACCAGGGCTGGCACTCTATAATGCAAAGGCAGAGACGGTCGTCTCAGCTGACGCGTCATCATTTGGCCTGGGTGCTGTGCTACTCCAGAGACAGGAGGAGGGCCATCTCAAGCCAGTCGCATATAGCTCCAGAGCACTCACAGACACTGAGAAAAGGTACGCCCAGATTGAGAAAGAGGCCCTGGCGATCACATGGGCATGCGAGCGTTTTTCAGATTTCCTGGTGGGCATCACCTTCCATGTGGAAACGGACCACAAGCCTCTGGTCCCGTTACTAGGCTCCAAGAGCCTGGATGAGCTCCCGCCGCGTATTCAGAGACTCAGAATGAGACTGATGGCTTTCTGCTACTCCATCTCTCATGTGGCTGGTAAAAAGTTGGCCACAGCTGATGTGTTGTCTAGGGCACCACTGAGAGACAAAGGGCAACCGGAACAGGAAGAGGAAGTTAACCTGTATGTAAACATGGTCTTGTCCACACTCCCAGCGTCAGAAAAGAGGCTCAGAGAAATAAGGGAACACCAAGAGCGTGATGAAGTGCTGAGCCAAGTGAAAAGGTACTGTAATGAAGGCTGGCCTGACAGATCCACAGTAGACAGGGCCTATTTACCATATGCACAGGTCGAGGACGAGCTCTCAGTGGAAGATGGCTTACTGCTAAAAGGCTGTAGGCTAGTTATTCCCAAGCTGCTACAGACAGACATCCTTCAGAAGCTGCACGCAGGACACCAAGGCATAGCAAAGTGTCGTGAAAGAGCAAAACAATCCGTCTGGTGGCCGGGACTGAGTACACAGCTACAGAAGCTGGTTGAGAGCTGCGACACATGCTCAAAAGAAAGAGTCAACCCCAGAGAGCCACTACTTCCTACAGAGTTCCCCGACAGACCGTGGGCAAAGGTGGGTGCTGATTTGTTTCAGTGGAACGATAACCAGTATTTATTGGTGGTAGATTACTTTTCTCGCTTCATTGAGGTAGCTAAACTCACATCAACAACCTCATTAGCAGTAGTGGAACATTGCAAATCTATCTTCGCCAGACATGGCATACCGTCTGAGGTTATGACGGACAATGGACCCCAGTTCGCTTCTGAATGCTTCACTAACTTTGCGGCACAGTGGGGGTTCCAACACACAACGTCCAGCCCCAGATACGCTCAGAGCAATGGGGAGGCAGAGCGTGCCGTACGCACAGTTAAAGGCCTCCTCCAGAAGGAAAAAGACCCTTATCTAGCCCTCATGGCTTACAGAGCCACCCCACTTGCTAATGGATTCAGTCCAGCACAGCTGTTAATGGGCCGCCAGCTCAGGACAACAGTCCCAGTCACCCTGTCATCTCTGAACCCAAGCTGGACTGACCTAACCAAACTCAAAGAGGTGGAGCAGAGGAAGAGACAGAGATTGAGTTGGAACTTCAACAAAAGACACAGAGCTCAACATCTCTCAAACCTGACACCAGGCGACCACGTCTGGGTAAAGGACACCAAAGAGAAGGGGACGGTCATAAGACAGGCAGAAACACCAAGGTCATATGTCATAGACACTCCCAGAGGCACTCTGCGCCGCAACCGAAACCACCTTGTCACTTCGCCTGTGGCACCAGCAGCGCAGACTATCTTACCAGAACCGGAGCAACTTACCTGTCAGCCAGTAAGTCCAGTCCAGGCAGAGCAGGACCAGGTTCAGCCAGGTGGTCCTGAGGCTCTGTCACGCTATCCCACACGAGAGAGACATCCTCCAGGGTACCTAAGGGACTTTGTGATTAAATAGCAGGTACCCCTGGTTAAGACTGAGTGATCTCTACGGGGCAGAATAAACCCCCACACTCAGTAGGAGGGTTGGGCAGTCCACCCCACCTCCTTAGTTTAGTTTGGCGGGTTTCTGTTCACAGCCAAGTGTGAAATGAGATGTTTTGCTATGTTGTTTTGTTTTATTATTAATTCAACAAGAATATTTCAGACTTAGTCATACACCAGTACAACTGGTCTTAGAAAGGGGGATGTTGTGTTAATGAATTGACTTCAGGTTGTTATGTTGCCCCCTGGGGGTTAGGCTGGGGAAGTTGTAAAGTTGGCACTTCAATAAAGCTACAATGGGACAGTGCACGTTGAATACGTCTCTCCTGAATTCTTTCTAAGGTTATATGACATAACTCTACAGAAACTACCACAAGAAAGAGCTACTTTCTCCAAAAACTCCCGTTTTTGAACAAAAAAGGGAGAAAATTAGCGTTTTGTTGGACAACAATAGTGTCTTGGATGCGCGCGTCTATTAGCACGTCAAACATCGGGAAAATGTCTTCCTTTGATAAGACCACAAAAACAACAGTAACGGGGGACTTTTGGTAATAAAATAGACATTGTTGTAACAAGGTAAATACATGCGGTGACAGCGATAACTCAGTGATCAACATCCGGCTCGCAAATTCTTACCTGACCCGGAACTGTGAGCTAGCTGGGCAGTGAAACAAGTCACAACTGCTATTTCCGTTTGCCCCAGGTTGATCTCTTCCATCTCCCACGATTGGAACACTACTCGAACTACTATGGCAGTGACACATACTCTGATCGAGTGTGAACTGCCTAAACTTCTCCGATTTACGTCTGCACTTTGCTAGCAGCATATTTAGCCATGTCATTAGCTTTCTCTACTTCTCCCTTGGCTATACCTATGAATCTATGCTCATGTCAGATCCAAAATGACACACTGCCACCCTCAGGATCAATTTGGAACAACAATTTTCGACTGAGAATTCTGATATTTACAGACAAGGTTCCCTAGGTCTTTCTGCAGCCCGCCCCATTAAAAAAACAGTTGACGTCTAAAGACGTCATTGGCAGTGAACGGTAGTATTTCAGTTGACGTCTAAAGACGTCATTGGCAGTCAATGAGTTAAAGAAAGGAAGAAAAAATAAACTCTTAGAAATGTGAGAATATAGGGCCGTGGGAACATAGAGTTGTGGGAACGTAGACACGGTTTGCGCTAGGTTTATTCTCACATTTTTCACCACAAAGCTCCTCCTTGCAGGCGTCCTTTCCCCAAAAGCTTCAGAAAAGCATTGCTAACCAGTTAACAACTTGTTTTCAATACAATGGAACAATCAATTTAGCATATGCGTTAGTGGGAAGGACCCAAGGACCAGCCGTTATGCGCCTTCGTTACCTCGGCTTGCGCTAGGTTTATTCTCACATTTTTCACCACAAAGCTCCTCCTTGCAGGCGTCCTTTCCCCAAAACACCCATCCGTGGTCAAAAACAAGGTCATATCATCTGCATATGCCGCCACCTTAGCCACCACCCCAGCACCCCCCGGCATATGGACACCCCTCACCCCCACATCCCACCTACGTCGGGGGAGCAGTGGCTCCAAAGCCATCACATACAGCAAAGGCGAGAGTGGGCAGCCTTGCCTCACCCCTCCCGCCTGAGCTACCCCCCTTGAATAAGCCCCATTAACCCCCACCCTGCTGACAGCACCAGCCTATAGCAGACTCAGCCAGGCCAAAAACCCTCCCCGAAACCCATCCACCGCAGGACCAGGAGAAGAAACCGGTGGCTTACACGGTCGAAAGCCTTCTCCTGGTCCAGGCTGAGCAGGCCCACAGGCAGACCCCTCTCCTACGCCCAGGTGATAACATACCTCATGAGGGACAGCGCCTGGCCACACAACCTTCCCCGGACCCCACAGGTCTGGTTATCCCCCACAACTAGCGCCTTCACAGCCCTCAGCCGTACTGCCAGAACCTTAGCCACAACCTTAAATTCCACTGGCAATAAAGTTATGGGCCGCCAATTCTCAAGGCGCACCCTCTCACCCTTCCTATACAGGAGGGTGACCAGGCCCACCGTCATAGAGACCGGCAGAGTCCCCAGCGCCAGACTCTCCTCCATCACCTCCAACAACGCCTCCCCCAACTCCCCCAGAAGGCCTTATAACACTCGACCGTTAGGCCGTCCTGACCAGGTGACTTGTCTGGCTGCATAGTCTTCAAGGCCGCCTCCAGCTCCCCCACTGTAAACGTGCAGTCTTTTGCCTCGTGGTCGGTGCCAATGCCGACCACCCCTGCACTGGGCCCGCATGTGGCCCATCTCCCCGCAACGTCTAAAGGAGACCAGCTGGCCAGGATAACTGAGGTAAACCTTGTCCGATCCAATGAAAAAGGTGGCCGGGTGGTGGTGGAAAGTACCCCGCTGGCTGTCCTGCCACAACTTGCCCGCATACCAACACTTACACGTCCAACAGCCGTCCTCATCAAGCAGTCTAGTACCCCCTCTCAAATCATCCACATGTCTTTTCAGCATGCTCACGACATCTTCAGATCTAATAAAGGGGTTAAAGACTTCGGTAACCAGAGGTACATACGTGTCCTGGCCAAAGAGTGGTCGGACGCGTAGGCCCTCCAGGGCAGGACAGCCGGCCTGGCTCCTCCACTCCTCCAAGAACTCCATACATCGAGGAAGCCTCAGGAATGTAATGTCGAAAGCTCCAGGCACCCCGGTAGCTTGGACCACCATAACCTCATCCGGTGTTAGGCCAAAAAACGCGCTTAAAGGTCCCATATTATGCTTTTTCGAAGCTAACCTTTTTAGCGCTGATGTTCAGAATGGGTTGTTTCTCATGGGGGGTGCACCAGGTAACGACAGACCACCCCTAATTAGTCAATTGATCATTTTCATTGTTCTCAGCTGCAAAGTGCCTGCCAACTTCCCTCTCTCATTTTGTGCAATTATCCATTCTCATTGCCCTAAGCTGCTTACGTGGCTGCCAATGTTGTGGGACCCCACGCACCTTACCCTGTGACATGTGTAGTTAGGACAATTCTATGCAGGTGGTTTAAGCACACAGCAGCTGAACAGTTATTAACAGTGTAAATTGCCTATTTTTTATCCAACTTAAAGTGTGTGTTGAGGCAGTATTCACCTTTTTCACCTACGTCACTATGAGGCACTAGAACGAGGCTTGGGTGGTAAAACTTCCCCAGAAGTAGCTTCTGGTGATGAGATGCCCCTCATCTGACAACTTTGCACCTGACCAACAGTAAGAGAGGGGACCAGCAGTAGATTTTCTGTCCGACATATGTGAGAAATTATTATTATATTTATAAAGCGAAGGGAGTTTTTCCTTGCCCGTTTCTCATGGATGCTTCCCGTACTGCCTGTAATATAAAGCGCCGCGAGACAATGCACTGTATTCGAGCGATCTATAAATAAAATTGAATTGAATTAAATTAACGTTTAGTCGGCACTTCCTCTAGTTTTACCACCCGAGCCTCGTTTTCATTCGGAACATGGCGGCCAGGTGAAAAAGGTGAATAGACGAATCCGACGAGCGTTTTGTGTAGGCTGCCATCTTGTGGCGACGCCATTGTTGGACTGTAAACAAAACATTTTGACAATGCACAGTCAATGACAACTAACAGCAAAGACCATGGAATACTCTGACATTATACAGGTAGTGATGAATCTCGTAAATCAATGTAGCATGATAAGAACAGATTTTTTTCTATAACTTTTATTCAACACACAAAAGATGAAACATTCCAAAAACCCAACAAAAAACACAGCCAAAAATGGTCCCTTCCATAACACACTTACAACCACACTATCATAAATACAGTTTTTTTTTGTGTGTGTCACACACAATGAACTGCATCACATGCAAAAACTGCATGCATGCACAAAAAGCACACAAAATACTCCAAAGTATCCGAAGAACAGATTTTTTTTGTTTGTAAAAATACCAGCCTTCCACATATCATCAAACCAATACATACAGACAACCCCAGCGCAGGGGGTGCATATCAGGCTGGTCAAAATTAATCCCATCCCAACCCACACACAAAACTTTATTGTCTCACCCCAAGATCCCACAGATACAAGACATATGTAAACCATATCATGAAAACAAAACATAACCCAAAACATGAAAACCAAACACCCAGAAGATCCCATGACCCCAACCATAAAAAAAAACAAAAAAAACAACAACCCAACCCCAGCTTGGTCGTGAAGCAAGCTATGTTACACGTTAACCGAAAATTGCGTATGCTCTAAACAACAACCATCTTCCACTTCCTCCAAGACAGAGCGAACAAGATGGACTTACAGGTGAATGAGCAATGCCGGTGTTCCATGTTGGATGGTTTTCCTGTTGACTGGCGATGTTTGCCTAATTCCACTTAATATGCATAAGGTCCTGCCCATGGAAATTCAAATGGGCGGTCGTGGCAAACCCCTCATTTTCACGATACACATTTCAAGGGGAAAAAACCGCAATAAAGATCTTTCCAAAAGTTTGGCTTACTGTCTAACCTTCCTGTCCTCTAACATTATACAAAATAAGTCGTAATCTGCTATGTTAGCAGAAAAACACGACGATAGATAATATCGTTTTCAGTCGTGATCGAAACCATGATCACGGGAGCAAAGAGTAAACTTCAGAAATAGTCCATGCTATCCTGTTACGCCACCAGGCTCGTCTTAATGCCGCTGCTGCACAGATATTTGACTTAATTAGGGCCTATTGTCACAGGTTAATATTAGAGGTAAATAGGCTACACCCATGTCAACTGGTGCTATCACAAGTTAACATAAACAAGCACAGCGAGTTTGATACCAGTAAACAATCCTACAGTCCAAATGGCATCAGCATTGTGGCCTACACACTCTCCTCACCACAACCTGCGTTTATAAAACTTACTAACTAGAGAAAATGAATGAAATTACTATGCAACTCGAACCTTGGCCGCAAAAATGTTCTAAACATTTCTAAAAGATACCGACCTATCTCTTTACGCCACTCATGATGGTAATACAATCGCCCCTAACAAATTTTGACACAGGCTATTTGGAGCTCAATGCATAAAGAACCCAAGCTGAGAATGTAATTTCATAAGTCTGGTTTTATCGGAAACAGGATTTCGTAGGCTATGTTATTTCGTATGTTAACTGCATGCTGCAAAACTTGATGCGTTTGAAGCGTGATCCCTTTTGATTGTCATTGCATCGATGATAATGACCCATATTTCTGTATCAAACTCGCTGAGCTTGTGATTATGTTAACTTGTGATAGCACCAAATTGACATGGACACCATATGGCCTAGGCTCTAATTAAAATGATTTATAATTTTATGTTCACTCAATGGAAATCCCTAGTGGCGTAGTAGGATGCGTATAAGGCCAAGGAAAAAAATTTCATTCTTGCTCTTGTGATCATGGTTTCGATCACGACTGAAAACGATATTATCTATCGTCGTGTTTTTCTGCTAACATAGCAGATTACGACTTATTTTGTATAATGTTAGAGGACAGGAAGGTTAGACAGTAAGCCAAACTTTTGGAAAGATCTTTATTGCGGTTTTTTCCCCTTGAAATGTGTATCGTGAAAATGAGGGGTTTGCCACGACCGCCCATTTGAATTTCCATGGGCAGGACCTTATGCATATTAAGTGGAATTAGGCAAACATCGCCAGTCAACAGGAAAACCATCCAACATGGAACACCGGCTTTGCGAGGCCAATTTACGAATTGGTGGAAAAATAGCCAATACAAGACTTATATTCAAAAGTAAGGTTGAAGATAACATTGCATCACAACTTTAAAAACTTGGTGTGCACATCGTAAACATGCCGCTCTGTTCATTCTGTGTCTGCCGCCCATGCAGCAATTTAATCGCTAAGCTGGTGAAAGACACTGAAGTTTTACAGCAATGGAAACAAAAGGAGACCGCAGCGATAGTGGAGTCCTGTCCATCGGAACATGATGGTGATGACACAACCTCTGCTCCTACCGACAAAAGAGGCCGGGAACCCACACCTTCAAAAACTCCTCAAGCACTGAAGAAGTTAAGAAGATCGACCGACTTACCAGCACCACAGAGGAGCAGTGTGACCGGGGTAAGTTAGTGACATGATATTTAATAAATTGTTTGCCTGACATTGTATTCTATACCTTTTTGTGATTTGTTACATTTACATACAGTAAATTACATCTGTAAAGCGCCCTCTTATCAGTAACAACAGTGAACTTACTTAGGCTATGTTCAGACTGCACTCCAAATCTGATTTTTAGCATATCTGATCAACATCAGATCTCTCTATCGACCGCGTTCACATTGCTTGTCATATCGGATCTCCATGTCCGCTAATCACCTGCCATATCCACGTGGGTTACTATGGTACCCCAACGCATCATGCCCACAAATAATAAACAAACCCGCGGAGGGTAGAATGCTGGTTGTTTCTCTCTCAGATGGTTAAGTGGGGCCGTAGCACACAGCTACAAGTAACAAGGAAGTATCAGAGATGGAAGAATAAAGTTACTCATCTTTATTTCAGTGCATCAATGCAGTCCAGCACAGCTGTTAGTTGCCTTTCTGATGCGTGGTTGAAAACTTTCACTGACGTTGCTTTCCACACGCGAGGTAAACCTTGCTTTCCACACGCGAGGTAAACTCCAACTTGCGGCAAATCCATAACGCGCACTGACACGTTGTTATAGCAAACGACACTGTTTTTAAAAGGAGAATTAACATTGATCTCTCACTTCCGTCCATCTGCATTCCACGTGTTGATGTTTGTGTCACGTGACAAATGACGCAAGTGACACGGTGAAATCTTATCCCATGTGGAAAAGCTGTTCAGATCGCAGCATATCCGATATGAATCGCAATTGACACCACATGGGTATGTAGGGCGTAACAGATTCGGAAAAATCGGAATTCATGTGGTTTTCTGCTGTTCAGACCACCCGAAATCAATTCTAGATACAATCTGGATATGAAAAAATCGGATTTGGGATGCCAATCTGAACGAGGCCTTAATACTTAAGAGGTCTTCTAACCTTTCCTCTCCCCCTTCGCAACAAAATGAATGTTGTCAACATGTGCTTTATCTAAGCCTACACTTAGTGTTTACGTGTGCCCCCCAGAAGATGCATGTCTTGTTTAGCCAACATTTGTGCATAATGTGTTAAGGGCTTTCAACTTCAGTGTAAATGCCAAGATGGCAGCAAGACAGCTATAATCCATGATGGCAGCAGGAGAGCTAGAAGCACTACCTTGGTTTAAAAATCTTTTCCCCCACGTTTATCCCACCATAGAATAACCCGTCTCAGCATTTTTTACTATGTTAGTGCTATACTTTATGTACGTTATTGTAATGTTAATTTCATGGAAGACTAATTGTTTGTTCATATTTCAGATTACAATTACCCATGGCAGCCACACAAAGAGAAGAATTGAATGCCAAGCCGACATAGCAGGAATAGTACAGAATTTTTCAAAGCGGAGATTTGCTACAGCTGCGCATCTAATTTCATGGAATAAAGAACTGACGGATCATTTGCAAACCAGTATGATGGACATTGTGGAGACTGTGTGGCACTATGCAATCCACAAAACCACTTCATGTTGTGGAGGGCAAGGGGTCCTGACCTTCAAAACTTTTCATTCCAACAGTTACATGATGACCTCAAGCGGCTTTCCCCTTTCCTCTTCTGCATTTTATTAAAAATTTCCAAAGACTCCATTCCACACATCTGTACAGCAGCCTCAATAGCCTTGCGTGGAAGAGAACCACGATTATCTGCCCTTGCACACTTCAACTGTGTGCTACTGTACGGTGGTGCAAAAAAGGCAGCTTTTCAGTGTTTAGCCACATTGGGCATATGCACCACACATGTTAATGCCGTCGGAAAGCAAAGAGAGCTGGCCCAGTATTGCATGCGCCCAGTGTACAGCTTAAAACAGGACCTGGAAACATATTTCGACAACAGCAGGACAGTTGACCGAGAAGGGAGTCTTCGAAGGAGCCTCGAAAACCTTTCCCTAACAGGTGAGACTGTAATCCAGTACTTATACACTTTGTAGGTATACATTTTTTTGTTGAATAGTGATGTTATGGAATAGCAATGGTAACCAGTGTCCTTCTGTTCTCCATAAAGACATGTCCGCTAACACATCCACCAAGGACAACAATGCACGGGGTGCCTTCACATTCAGCTGTTTGACTGACGAAGACTTGGCCAATTTTGGTGTCGCTCCATTGTCTGTCGCTGTTCCTCCAACCAGTCCTACACTCCAAACCTATTCCATAATCTTTGACAATCTGGACTTTTACATTCAGACACATCAGCAATCCATCTGTCAAACCAACAAGTCAATACACTGGGTCCACCACATGTGCGTCATCAACAGGGTCAACTCACTCCACATGGACAATGTCAAACCACCACATTAGTGATGCGCGGGTCAGCCCGTGACCCGCGGATAACCGCGGATAAACCCGCGAGTCGGGCGGATTTGGGTAGAACGTTTTAAAAGTATTGCGGGTGCGGGTGGGTCGGGTCTAAATGTGAAAACGCACTTACCAACTTTCATATGTATTGAGTAGATTTTGATAAAGTAGGCTAATCTATGACATTTTGCATAGTGGAATCTGTAAATCTGTAAATGTAAATCAAATGTAACATACAAGGCTGTTGACGTGACTGCCATTTCAAATGCAGGGATCACTCATTGCGCACAGCTTCCATTCAGCATTAGCTGAGCATATAATTATAAAATATTTTCAGAAATATTAAAACCTAACCTAAGAGTCCAGCTCACATTTTACTCGCTATTATCCTATATCTAAAGGGAGTTTTAAATTATAACATGTATTTTTACAAAGGTGTCCATCATCACGATTTCCCTCTCCTTGCAATGCTGGCAAGAGCAGTGCAATGCGTTCCTGCAACCAGCACATCAAGCGAATGCGCGTTCAGTTCAGCAGGTCTCTGGCATGGACGGCACATAGGAGATGATGGATCCCATCATGGGCACTCCGAAGTTTTTTTGGTTATTATTAGGCTATTTATTACGGACGCGAGCGCCGAAAAACAAAATCGCGGGTGACACAGATTTGCTTCATTGTCTTTCGGAGGCTTTAGTATGGGTATATCTGCGCCTATAATGGAGGTATTTGGTATCAAATTAAAGTAGTTAACCAGAGGCATGCATTGGTCCCACTTGTAATGTACTTGCTTGAGAATAAAGGGGTTCAATTTCAGTGTAAAGATCGACCCCATTTTGTTAAGGGAAATACCTTTATCTGGTGTTATAAACTTGCTGGAATTCCATACAATGCTCTGCTCAGCAGGCAGTTAAAGAGACAATAAACGAAGTTGATAGAAGTTCATTTAAATTTGATGGAGCTCTCAAAGATCTGATGTTAAGTTCGTTACATTTGTTAGATCTGATGTTACACGTTTACAAAACCAGTGTGTTTCTGCATAAGCGCTTGTTTGTGTCTGTACGCAAAAGAGGTGTCTTCCGTGCAATTTTGCACAATCCTCCAATAAAGAACGACATTTAAAAATATGTTGTTTGATAGGCCTAATTAATCTCTCATAAAAATGTATCACAATCTTTCCTGTGAATATAGCGCAAAATCTGGTCATCTGGCCTATGTGTTATAGTGTATTAAACGAGTTCTCTTTAGTTTCCATTTAGATTCAGTGGCAATAGGCTCACTTAATTTTTCCGCGGATCGGGTCGGATAATGGGTCATTATCACAGCATATTTTCGCGGGTCGGGCGGGGCGGTTCGGATTTCCTAATGGGTCGGGTTGGGGCGGGTGCAAAAAAACCCCGACCCGCGCATCACTACACCACATGCTTTAATCAACTATAATCTGGAACAATCATTTCCTGGACAAGACATGCAAACTTGTATGCGGCGGGAATTTGTTGTGTTGGGAAGTCGCATCCTAACTACATATCTGGAGCCATTCAAGACCCTCTCAAGTGTGGTTATTAACCACATTCCACATCAGTACTCTGAAGCAATGGCCAAGCGCTCAACACATGTATGTCCCTTCTTCTTTCACTATGAAAAGTAATATGTAATTATTGTCAAACTTCTACTTTTAATTTGCTAAATGTTTTGCTTGGTGACCAACTCTGCAACTCTGGCGCCTCGATGGCGACAGGCTCTCCTCCCTCCACTGGGAGCGACGCATCCGCCTGCAGCCCGGCAGCAGCAGAGTTGGATGCTCCTCTGGCCACAGGGAGAGCAGCATCCCCGACCCCGACCTTCCTCCCTCCACCGGGGGCAGCGAACCACCCGGCAGCTCAGAGTCAGCAGATGCATACTGGTGTTCTTCCACCGGGGGAGCTGAACTCCCGGTTTTCTGCGACTCCGCCTCCTCCACTCCACCTGGCTCCCCATCCCCCACCCGACCATGCGGCCTAGCTCAGCCGCACCAAACAAATCGGCCACACGGTCGGGATAGGCTTCCCCAAGCCTTCCTGGCTCCGGAATCGCAGCCAATTCTTCGTCCGTCGGCTCTCCCGCATTCCCACCATCCCCCTGTCATTGCTGGGGTGGCTGAGGACCGGGTGGACGACACGACCACCCCTGCACTGGGCTCGCATGTGCCCCATCTCCCCACACCGGCGGCAAGACACAGGCTGGCCTAAATAGGAGAGGTGCACCTTGTCAGGTCCAATAAAAAAGACAGCAGGGGGGTGATGGAAAACCCCACGCCGGCTGTCCTGCCTCAGCTTCCCCGCGTACCTGCGTATACAGGTCCAGAAACCCACCTCGTCTACCAGTCTGGTCCCTCCACGTGCCTCCACAGAACTCCCTCTACGTCTTCGGTCTTAACGAAGGAGTTGAATAGCCGCGCGACCAGCGGAACGAACAGGTACTGGCCGAAGAGGGGCCTGGCCTGCAGTGCCTCCAAGGCAGGACAGCCAGCCTGCCTCCTCCACTCCTCCAGAAACTCCAGGCACTTCTGGAGATGCATGAAAGTCACGTTGTACGTCCCTGGAGCTCCCGTGTCCTGCACCGCCAAGATATCTTCAGGGGAAAGGCCAGCGAATAATAAACAAACATTGGGCCTTACTGGATTGTGATCCCAATTTAGATCATTTGTCATTGGTAAAACCACAATACTGTTTTAAAAGAGGCAGAAATGTGAGGGATATGGTTGTGAGTTCTATGTACAGAGAACCTATGCAAACAAATTGGCTTTCCCAAAATGTTTATGGAAATTACAGATGTGGAAAGTGTGCCCATTGTTCAAATACTAGTGATACTAAAATATTCTACCACCCACATTCAGGCAAAAAATACCATATAAAATAATTTATTAATTGCTTGTCCACACATGTAGTGTATGTGTTAAAATGTCCATGTGGTTTAATGTATGTGGGTCAAACAAAACAGAATCTCAAATTAAGAATTGCTGAACACAAGGCCGCAATAAGAAATGGAAATATGGACTATGCAGTTGCTCGACATTACAAAGATAAAAATCATGGATCGCCTTCCACTTCGAAATTCATTGGCATTGAAAGAGTTAAGCCTCATTGTTTTATTGCCTCAACTGTTTATTGAATATGTATTTGCTATGAACATCGGTTTTGTATGGATATGACTGTGGATATGTACACATACAGTATATGGACATTTAAATATTGTAAACAATGTAATGGACTGTAATGTCAGGATGACTGAATATGATACTGAAATTGTGAAATGTTGATTATGGAATATTAAACCAGTAACAGAAAAAGATCTCTGGATTGCCTCTAGGAACAGATATGACTAGTTGAGCTGTGTGCTAGATTTACTAATTGATTAATTGATGACCTGAGTCAATGGACTATGGGAGTAATTGATGTGATGACTTGTGTCATGTGATGTATCAGTGGCCTATCACCTGTTGGGATGGGACCTTATTTTATCTCACTTGCTTAGTTTTGAATTGAGCCTGATGAAGCAACTGGCAAAACGCGTTGCTCAATAAAATCACTAAAAAGTACAACAGTGTGCGGTGGCTACCTCTTCTTATATATGAACTTTACACCTGCAACCCACCAGCACCTTTTTCAAATTGGCAGTGCAAAGGGATTTTTTCTATTTTTCAAGATTATACAAAGTCCTTAGATGTAAATAGACATAAACTGGCCACAAAAATTAACAATACGCATCATGGGTTAGTGCAAATAAGCAGGCAGTCACTAATTTATATCATCAATACAGCAAGTAATTTGTATGCATTAGCAAACCACTTAGGATTACAGAAATATTCCAACACAATTGAGAGAAAAGGGGAAAGTTCAAAGTCCTCATTGAGACCAGGATGACTTGTGGACTTCAATGTATATATCCAGTATGTTTCTCTTTGTTTAAGGAGTTTGATCTTATCCCCACTCCTGGCATCAAGCCGAATCGCTTCAATGCCAAATACACATAAACTTAAGTCCTTCCCATGTTGTGCTTCTCTATAATGTTTGGCCATCGGGTAATTCATATTTCCAACTCTGATAGAGTATCTATTTTCGGCTACCCTATCCCTTAATCTTCTTTTTGTGAAGCTTACATAGAAACAACCACAAGTGCATTCCAATCTATAAACATGTGTGGTATTGCAATCAATAAAACTTTTGATATTGTAAGTCCTATTCTTACATCTGTGCAAAAAGCTGTCTGTTTTAACCATGTTTTCACAATATTTGCAATTGCCACAAGGATAGTTGCCTTTGGGTTGACTCAACCAAGTATCAGACAAATTAGTCAAAAGCTACCTCCCTTTCATTGTGGGGGCCCTTCTGAAGCTAATTCCTGGTGGCTCAGGGAATATTTCCCGTAGAGAGGAGTCGCATTCAATAATATTCAAATTTTTCTTGATTATATATTTAATCTGAGATGCCTCTTTACTATACCGCGTCACAAAGTAGGGTTTCTGAGTTTGCTCTTTTTTAGGCTCTGGACTCAACAATTTTTTTTTTTTTCCAGTGATTGGGCTCTATTATGAGCTTGAGTGAGAATAGGGGTCTTGTAACCTCTTTGGCTGAAACGCTGCTGCATCTCAAGTGATTTAGCCTGAAAATCATCATTGGAGTCACAAATTCGTCTTAAAGGTCCCATATTGCGCCTTTTTGAAGCTAAGTTTTTAAGCTCATGGGGCGTGCACCAGGTAACTAGACACCTGCAGCCAACATATTGAGTATTTCCCGTGTAGACTATGACAGACCACCCCTAATTAGTCAATTAATCATTTTCAATGTTCTCAGCTGCAAAGTGCCTACCAACTTCTCTTTTTTTGCAATTATCCATTCTCATTGCCCTCGGTTGCTTACGTGGCTGCCAATGTTGTGGGACCCCACCCAACTTACCCTGTGACATACGTAGTTAGGAAAATTCTATTCACCTTTTTCACCTACGTCACTGTGAGGCACTAGAACGAGGCTTGAGTGGTAAAACTTCCCCAGCAGTAGCTTCTGGGGATGGGATGCCCCTCATCTGCCCAACTTTCCACCTGACCAACAGTAAGAGAGGGGACCAGGGGCGTATTTCACAAAAACAGAGTAAGTAGATCCAAGATAAGTGAAGAAGACGGGGCTTGACCAAGCCTCTTCTAGGTAAGTAAGCTCAAAATGTTTCATGAATGTCAAGCAAGGATGAGTTGAGTCGTCTAGGTCAAGCCGGGTCTAAGTAATTCTGCATGCACGCACGCGCGTGCTCGTTTTTCAACAAACTCACTCGCGGTGTGAATTTGAAACACGCATGCAATATAATAGTTTGCGTGAGGAAAAGAATTGTAATTGCCTGACGCTTACAAGAAAGCAAAACTATTTATATTAAAGACGGGAAATTCAATAACATCTGCAAACTTAAGAGAGAAGGCGTGGCAGGCAGCTCACTGCACAAATACGTATGCTCCCACCTGTGATTGCGTCCTCATCTTGCAACGCGACATAGTTTGTTTCTTTTAAAATCCATACATAATTATTGAAAAATAAAATACTTGTAAAACGAACTGCCATTTTGCAAAATGGTGATTTTCTGACAGCTTTTCGAGTTAATACAATGGTGAAAAGCTTACAGACTATTGAATCCTTCTAACACGTGAGGGTCTGTTTGGAGTGACAACTGAGTGAACCAATGAGATACCAGAATTATCATCAGAATAAACTAAGCCTGGCACTTAGCTTGGCCAGGAGCAGGCTAGCTTCCAAGCATAAATTCCCATGGTAACTTATATTTGATCTCTTCTGTGAAACCAAGTCAAGGATATGTTCATCCAGGATAACCCAGTAAGCCTGCCTAAATCCCCTATCTTGGTTTTGTGAAATACCCCCCAGCAGTAGATTTCCTGTCCGGCATCTGTGAGAAATTATTAATTATTATATTTAGAAAGCGAAGGGAGTTTTTCCTTGTCCCTGTTTCTCATGGATGCTTCCCGTACTGCCTGTAAAGAGCCACGAGACAACACACTGTATTTGGGCGCTCTACAAACAAAATTGAATTGAATTGTATTAAATTAACGTTTCGTCGGCACTTCCTCTAGTTTTACCACCCGAGCCTCATTTTCGTTCGGAACATGGCGGGCAGGTGAAAAAAGTGAATGCAGGTGGTTTAAGCACACAGCAGCTGAACCATTACTAACAGTGTAAATTGTCTATTTTAACAATTCAGGCTTTTTATCCAAATTAAAGTGTGTGTAGAGGCACTATAGACCCAAGAAACACATTCAAAAGCCATAAAAAGTGTTTTTTCGTAATTTCATCTCTGGATCTGACCATAGGGGATATTATTAATAAGCCAGGGTGGATGAAAACTATTTGCATGTAGTATAGTTTTGCGATCTGTTGTCTTTCTAAAGATGGAGGTGTGCAGGAAACCCTCATCATCTTTTGAAATCTGTAGAAAGTGTGTTGTTTGTTAATCATATTCAAGGCTTAGCTTTAAATTTTCATTTAGGCTGTTCACAAAACCATGAAGTTCATTTACAGACCCAGAGAAAATCAAAATAACAGCATCAATGTAGCGACCCCACAACCATATCTTGTCTAGAAAGGGGTTCTGGTCAGATCGATATAACGTTCCTCCCAAAGACCCAGAAACAAATTTGCATAATTGGGAGCAAAACAAGCACCCATCGCTGTGCCTTCTTCTTGCCGGCACAGTTTATCTTGAAGTCCACTCTGTCAATTTGACAATAAAATCAGTAGGAGGCATTAGGTCATCAGGTCTGGATCTGATGACCTGGATATTTTAAAGCCTCCAGACCTTCGTATAAGGATTCAACATCCATTGTGGCCATAATGCAAGGCCATAACGTCGTGTCCCCGACAAGCTGCAGCTCCACCTCCTCCTCTCCAGCAGGCTCCCCCTCCCCCGCCTGACCATGCGGCATAGCCTATGGCGCGGCTAGCACAGCCGCACCAAACAATTCGGCCGCACCGTCAGGAGAGGCCTCCACAAGTCCCCCCGGGTACGGCATCGCAGCCAACTCGTCATCAGTGGGTTCCCCGGCCTGCCCACCATCCTCTTGGTGCTGCCAGGGTGGCGGGGGACCAGGCGGGCGCCCAGCAGCCCCAGACGGTCTCCCAGTTGCCCCCGCATACGAGGAGGCCCGCCTAGGGCAGGCCCTGTACAGGTGGTCACCCGCACCACACAACGAACAACTCACTCCCCGGCGTGGTGCCCGTCAGTTGCAAGGAGAGTGTCTGTGTCATGCATAGACGTTCCTGTGTGTGTCAGCAGGACTGTGTTGCACAGACTCGTGTAAGTGTTCCAACTGTTTAACACTAAAGACATATAGCAGATGGAAGATTGCAGCTGCCCTGACATGGACAGTGAGAACTAAAATGTCATGTGTTATTGCCTCAGAATTATATTACATGGGTTGCATTGGTAACATTACCATCAATTTTCTTATGGCTTGTATGTTTCTTATGAAGATATTGTGTATCTGGTTGATCAGTGTTGTGTACAGTTATGAGTGAATATATGAAGGAATGAATAAATGAATGTTCCTTGTTGATTCAATATTGATATGATGCAATTTATTTCCTTTGATCAAAATGACATGATATTTCGCCAAAGGGGAACACTGGCACGTACATCATTCATTACAAGTGACAGTTGTCCAAAAATGAAACAAATCTGTGTTGCCTAGGACAAGTAAGCCTGCCTATGCAGCTAGCAAGCTAACGTTAGTCTGTCAGGTAAGCTACGTTTGTAAACAAATCGCGACCCTGTGAATCTGCAGAGGCAACAAACTAAATTTTACCTCCGGCACAACATAGCCACGAGTGTTACGAACAAAACCATATGTATGGTTAATCCAGTAGTGGTACAGACATGTTTAAACAAAGGACTTTGTGCAGACTGTCTACCTCTGTTGATTTGTGCTGCGTTCAAGCCGGCCGGTCTTTAATCGTTTGTGCGGGCTACGTGTATCCTAAAAGTCTTCGTGAGGGCGGCAACATATGAAGCACTTTTTAGAATCCATTTGGCCCATTTGACAAGACCCTAGTGTAGCCGGTGGCGGTCCGCACCGCACACGGGTCTCGAACCCGCCACCCCGCAAGCTACAAACTCCCGGCGTGGGAGTGGAACGCTCTAACCAACTGAGCTAAAAGCCCGAGCTTCTAACTCAGCGTGTTAGAAGCGCCCATGGAATTGGGTGATGAGGATTTACACACTACCACCGAGCTAGCAGCGCTAGCTGGCCTCCGTTACACTCACCCTCCAAATCCTCACTCCCATCCGGGTCACGGCACCAATGTAGCCGGTGGCGGTCCACACCGCACACGGGTCTCGAACCCGCCACCCCGCAAGCTACAAACTCCCGGCGTGGGAGTGGAACGCTCTAACCAACTGAGCTAAAAGCCCGAGCTTCTAACTCAGCGTGTTAGAAGCGCCCATGGAATTGGGTGATGAGGATTTACACACTACCACCGAGCTAGCAGCGCTAGCTGGCCTCCGTTACACTAGAGAGAAATCCTGATTTGCTAATGTTTTTAAAACCGGCCACAACAGAGATGTTTGCGTCGAACATGTAAGTCGCCACCTTGTTATGTAAGCTACCCATGTGACATCTATGAGCTGCCCTATTGGTTCAGCACGATCATGTGTCAAGTCGTGCCACCGCAATGTAAAATTACGCCAAGAAGCACTAGTTTTGTATGACATGCCTCGTCGTGAACATCTAGAGACATGGTGATTCACAGACTTCAAGCCACCTATGACTCGTTCTTTTTTTATGGACTGAAGTTCGTGCGGTTGGCCAGGGTCGGAGCGAGATTAAACGAAAACGGGACTGACCTCCCGGCCTAAAATTAGATAAAAGACATTTTTGTTTTTCTAAAAAGTGTTTTGTGTGCAGAGTCCATGTGTGGTTAAAAATGTGATGTTGAAAGTCCATGTAAAAGCTTGTAAAAGGGAATAAAACAAAGAACAACACGCGGTCTCCATTGTGCAGGACCAGGGTGAGCCACTAACAAGAGGCTCCACCCAGCCCCCCAGAAGAGCGAGGCAAGCGTGGTGCGCTCCAGCGGAAATCCCCCCTCGCCCGCTGCTCCTCCCGTGTTGTTAGGGTGGGGGTGCGTCGGCGGGGGCCAGGAACCGAGGGGAGCTGGGACCTACTTCCTGAGACCCCGACCCCCTCCTCCGAATGGCGACGTGCGGCGCCTCCTGCCGCGTAGATGTAACCAGCCGCTGTAACGCTGGCAGGGGCACCGTCACGCGCTTCCCCACCAGCAGGTTGCGGGAGGTCCACAGTGCGGCTTTGATGCAGTTCAGGGTGAGCCAGAGCGCTGCGAATTCGGCGGCTGGTGCGGTGTTGACGCCCTGGCCCACCCCTGCCACCACCAGGTGGTACGTGGGGTGGACCTCCCCTGCTGGCAGGCTCGGGCATTGTAGGGGGCCGGTCGCGGCCCACAGGTCCCTCGGGTGGCCCACCCACTCTAAAAACCTCCCTGGAAAGCCCATTTTTCGCAGTACCTGAAACAGGTACTGGTGCGAGACCCAATCAAATGCTTTTTCGAAATCTAAATTTAGGACTAAAAGCCGAATGTTTCTGTCTCTCTCAAAACAGATGGTGTCTCGGACCAGCACTAGGCTGTCCGTGATCTTCCTCCCGGGCACAGGGCAGACTTGATCCGGGTGGATCACGTCCTCTAAAACACACTACTGTCAACTGTCTTGTCTAAAATTGTAAAACTTCCTGTAGGGTGTTTGGGTCAGTGTTTCTGAACTTTGAAAAAACTTTCAATCACTTTTAAAATATCATTTGTTTCAGTAAAATCCCTCCCATCTTGTGTTATTTTTGTCATTGCCCTCCCTCTAGAAGTGATTTTCTTGAAAAAATACCTGGTACACTTTTCCCCTTCTTCAATATCCCGTTCTCTGCTTCTTAAAATCACCCCTCTGCTTTGTACCATGGATAAAACTGACATCTCTCTTTTAACTTCCTTAATTTCTTCACTAAAATCCAGTCCACTGCTTAAAAGGTTAAAATATCTCTGTAGTCTTTTTTGCAGCCCCATCATGCGTCTACTCTCTCTCTCTTTCTTCTTTTTCCCTGCCTTCCTAAAATTAGTCTTTGTTCGTCCTTTCACTGTCTCCCACCACTGTGCACGTGAGTCATACAAGTCTTGGAGGGTCTGCCAGAGGCTGTACTGCTCCCTGTACTCTCTAACTATCTCCTCATCCTCCAACAGGGAGCAGTTCAGCCTCCACAGCCCTCCCCCTACCGTCACACCTGTGGGGAGTGAAAGGGTGCAGGAGAGCATGCAGTGATCAGAAAAATAGAAGGGGGTCAATGTAGCATCGGTCGGCGGGCAGTCACGTGTAAAAATATAGTCGATTCGAGAGGCCCAGGGTACCATCACCACTGTGCCAGGTGAAGCCCTCCTCTCTTTGATGCAGGGATTTAAAACAGTCAACTAGTTTAAAATCTCTAACTAAACCTTGTAATAAAACTGATGACTTATCTACCTTAAAATCCTCACCTGCCCCTTTCCTATCTGACCTACTTAAAATGCAGTTAAAATCCCCTCCGACCACTAGGGGAGCCCTCCCTAGCATGTGGGGCTGCAGTTCCTCTAAAAGCTCGTGGCGGTCATTCTTATCAGTAAAACCATACACATTAAGAACATTAAAATCCCTGTCTAAAAACGTCAGGTGGGTTAAAAGAGCCCGCCCTGGCTTCACCACTGTGCTGCCCTTCACCAAGATGTGTGCATTTTTAATTAAGATTGCAACCCCATCTGCCCGGTTAAAGTTGGACCCACTCCAAATGGAGGGTCCTGGGGTCCACATCTCTTCCCACTTCTTATAACTTTAAAAAGGGCAGAGAACACTCTTGCAGCAGAAAGATATCTGCATTAAAAGTGCTTAAAAGGGATAAAATGCTATGTGCTCGTGTATGAGTCCTCACACTTCTCACATTAATTGTTGAGACTATGAGACTCATGAGCAATGTGAGTAAAAACACAGACATTAAAAACCACAGAGGTCATCTTAAAACAGGCCTGGGCAAACTAAGGCCCGGGGGCCACATGCGGCCCGCTGAGCTAGTTAATCCGGCCTGTGGAGCCTTCTCAAAGTAGAATAAATTATTTTTTAGCCAAGGAGACTTACACCTAAATTATCAAATGTGTTGTATTCATGAAATGACCCTGCATGTTAACATGTCCTCTGAAGAAAGTGGGACTACTGGTTTAACGGATCATTCAGACGGGGCGGCAGGCCGACGGCAACGCTCGGCGTTAACGCTCACATCAGCCAGTCACAACCGTGAATCTTTTGACGCCCTGTTTTGATAGGACAACGCTCGCTGCCGCTGGCACGTCATCCGGCAAAAGTTTCAACGCTCTGTAGCCAGCGCTGTCCTATCAAAACACAGCGTCAAAAGATTCATGATTTTGACTGGCTGATGTGAGCGTTAACGCCGAGCGTTGCCGTCGGCCTGCCGCCCCGTCTGAATGCACCGTAAGACTTGCCAATTTACCGGAATCAACCGGTTTATGGTGAACACCTGGCCCTTTAGTCAAAATCTAAAGGCCAATGTGGCCCTGTGGCCAAAGTAATTGCCCACCCCTGTCTTAAAACCATGGAGATCAACCGAGGTCAATCTCCTGTGACTCGAGCTCCTCTTTGATCTTCATAGGAGGATCTAGAGGGATGCTCGAGTCTGCCGCCTCAGGTTGCGCAGAGGGAATCTCTTGCGCTTCCGTCGGCGACGATGTTGCTCTCAGCGTAAATCGCAGAAAGGACACCTCATTTGGAGGGGAGTCAGAGGGCCACAGACGGTTCAGATCTTCCGAAGAGGAACTATCTGAACCCTGTTTCGCCCTCTTTTTATCCTCAGCCATTGCTGACTGAGGAGACTCCAAGGGCCTTTTAGCAACCTGCGCATTTGGGAGTGAAGCAACTACTTCACCCCCACTGGAAGCCACACTCACCTCCGGCACAGTTGCCACACTCCTCCACCTCCGCTAACTCCTCTTGCTGCTCCTGTACTTGCTCCACTACAAGCTGGGAGGGCGTGGCCTCCAGTTCCTCTGCCTGATTGTTAGCTCCGCCCTCTTCCGCCCGGCCAGTCCCCGAGGCCGGCTGGAGATTTGAATCTCCCGCCGAAACCCCAGGGACCGCCTCCTCCTCCATTTTGTCCTTCTCCTTCTCCCTTTGTTCCGGACCATGCGGCCGGGCGGCCATTTTGTTGGCTTTTAGCCTGTTGGCAAAACTTTTCGGGCAATCTCTGTAGAGATGGTCAGAACTACCACAGAGATTGCACTTTCTGCCATTGGGACATTCTTCATAAATGTGCCCAATTTCTCTACACTTCCTGCACACAGTTTCTGTACACGCTTCGGCTAAGTGCCCAAACTTGCCGCATTTGCGGCAGAGTTTGGGCATCCCTTGATAATGAATGTAGCCCCGGTTCTCTCCCAACACAATCATGGACGGCAAATGACGAAGGCCTTGGAAACTGCTCGGGTCTTCCCATTGTGTAATGGGAACTCGCCACGAGCAGTTCCAAATGCCATCCTCGTCAACTACCTTGACCGGTGGGCCTCTGACCGTGCAATATCTAGCCAGCCATACACAGATGTCCTCTCCAGTTACCGTCTCATTAAACATTCTTACAATGACTACTTTCTGAGCATTATCAGTCAACTTTTCAACATCAAACATGGAGAACTGGCCTTTAACACATTCAAACCGTTGCCAGAACAATGTGAGCAGAGAAGCCGAGCGGAAGCTAACATCAAACCCCTTGCTACCAGGCAGAGTCACCAAACAATTCAATTCTTGCGGGTTAAAACCTAGCTCCCTCTGGATGAGCTTTCTGGAGAAGTCTAGCCTAGACATCCCCAGTAGCCTACCATCCAGAGTTTTAAAATTAAAACGCACGCTATGGTGCCTCCGCATGCCGGCACGAGGAGCCGACATGGCTAGTGGAGGCACCTAGCTGCTAAAATGCTAACTAAAACCACTAAAACAATAAATAGGCTAAAACAATAAATAGATAAATAACTAAAACACAGTAAAACCACTTTGGTGCCATCCTCATTCCCCTCACATTCAAGGAGACTACCGTGAGGTGACTCATAGCTTTGTAAAGAAAAGGACTCCAAACCCCCCACCCCCCCAAAACACAACCCCAAAACCAAAAGCCCAGAGGCCGTCAGAGACCCCCGCTCCGGCCCAAAGCAAGGAGACAAAGTCAAGTCTATCTCTTCCATCACGACCGAGTCCTCAGGCATGCATTCCTGGGGAGGGGTCGAAGGAAGAGGAAGACCCCCCGAGCCCCCCACCAGCAACACCGTTGCTTGCCCCCCCACCTCCATGGGGGGAGCCACCACACGAGGAGGATCAGCAGGAACAGTAGGACCAGGAGCCGGCCGAGACCCCCGAGAGAGCATGGCCCGGGACCGCCTGACTGGCGGCCGCGGATCCTCAGGAGCAGCAGCTTCCATCAGCCCCCTCTTTGCCGCCTCTCCTGGCAGGCATAAATCCATCTGGCCGGCTCCAGCTCCATCCGATGCATGACAATGGTTTCCATGACATACGCCATCGTAAATCTGCTCCTCTGCTCCTCCATCGCATTCTCCTTCACAAAAATCCTTACAGAATCCTTCAGCCACGCCTGTGGGGCCGGCACAAATTCACGATCACGACCCCTCCTCAGAGGGAAGCAGCCTCTTGACGGAGGGGGCAGATTCAGGCATCTCCTCCTCATCATCCGCACCGCTGAAGAGGTCCACAGACGTTCCCCCCGGACTGGACACTGGCAAGGAAGACTCGAACGAGACCTCCAAAGAAAGCCCGAATGCGTCACAAGAGGTCTGTTCCAAAGCCCTCAGCGCCACACAATGTCGATAGGCCCCTCCGGAGAAGACAGCAACGATGGCACCTGCTCCGGGACAGTCGGATCCACAGCCCCGGGATCCCCAGAGGGGGCGCCGGTAGCCTTACCGGCTCCCGAAGCCTCCCCGACCGCTCCCGGCGCAACTCCGACATCCCCAGCAGCCGCCGCAGTACCTCCAGCCTCCAGCAGGGGGGTGTCCAAACCCCCCTCTCTTCCATGTGCTCCTGGAATTGTTTGGCAGCCATCTTTGCCATTGTTCCCAGCTCCATGTCCTTCATCCTCGTGCACCGCCGGTCGGTCCCGAGCCCAGGCAGAGCCCTCCGCCGAACCCCCAAAGCGACTAGGGCACTGCTTAAAGAGGTGCGTTCGCTCCCCGCACAGGGAACACGCCTTGGGGGCCGTACAATATTTTGCCTCGTGGTCGGTGCCGTGGAAAAAGCGGCACCGACCACCCCGACATTGAGCCCTCATATGTCCAACTTCACCACATCTGTAACACGACATTGGCTGGCCCGGGTACGACAAATGGACTTTATCTGGTCCGATAAACTGCAGGGGGGTGATGAAATGTCCCCTGCCGGCTGTCCTGCCTTAGCCTCCCCGCATATCGCCTCTTACAGGTCCAGAAACCCTCTTCATTACAAAGTTTCGTCCCCCCACGCAGGTCTTCCACATGTCTAAGTAAAACTCCTTAAACATCTTCAGTTCTGACAAAAGGGTTGAAAACCCGCGTAACCAGAGGTAGATATTGGTCATGGCCAAACAGAGGCCTTACCTGTAATCCCTCTAAGGCCGCGATCACACCGGGGCGGAATTTTCGCGTGTAATCCGCAAGGTTGTGCAGACGAAAGTTGAAAAAACAAGGAGCTGATTTTTTTCAGGAGCGGATTTTGTTTGCCGTTGCTAAGACAACCACAGGTTCACTCCGCTTAGCATAGCCCTCATTTCGCTAAGCAAACTGAGTAACTAAAGTTTCTATTGACTGAATGAACAAAGATTATGAAAGTAAAGATATAAATCTCACTACATATGTCATAAAAACGTTTGTTAATGACGAAGGTTTTGAATATATTGCGTTTTCTGCGTCGAGAATGGTCAATACGTGAGTGACGTGTCCGCGGATTTTCCGCACTGAGTTGAATTTTTTTCTATTCTGTCCGCCTGCAGCGGACCCGCGGAAAATCCGCGTTCCGCGCTCAGCGGAAAATCAGCGCGGAATACGCTCCCTGCCATTAAGAAACAACAGAAAAAATCCGCCTCCAGCTGAAAAATCCGCCCCGGTGTGATCGCGGCCTAAGGCAGGACAGCCAGCCTTCCTCTTCCACTCCTCCAGGAATTCCATGCAGGCTTGCAATCGTTGGAAGGTAACATCACCCCCGGAGTTCCCGTATCCTGTACTGCCGCAATGTTTTCCGGTGACAGTCCAAAAACATGAAAAATGAAAGTAAAGTCTGCACACCAAGCTCCCAAAACAGCCTTCAGCACGTCCCTTGCAAAAAATCTCCTCGAAAACCTCTCCATAATCTCCGTCTTTGCTGTTGCCGATACCATCACTCTCACTGAATTCTTCCTGCCGCCAGGCATCCCCATGCCCACAGATTTTTTTTCTCTTAGTGTTTATTACCAATCCAAATCAAACTGAAATTACATCAACACAGCACAAAAACACCCACCACCAAACACCACACAAAACCCAAGTCCAAACTTCCCACAAACCCCATCCCAAACAAAACCCAAACCAAAAACCCATCAACCCACTCCCACCCTCGGCAAACCCCCCCAAACCTCCCTCACCTCATCCACCACATCCACCACAGAGAAAACCTCCACCCTCTTCCTCACTTTCCACAAAGCCCACGAAAACACCCTGAACGGCTCCACAGCCGGCGCCTGTCTGCGAATGCAAGACAGGCGCCAGCCCCAGATGGCCAGTTTCACACAGGAAACAATAACCCACACAGCCACCCGCTTTCCATCCCTGACCCCCTGACCCCACAGCACCAGCTCAGGGGTGAGGTCAGGCCCCCCCCCCCCCCCCCCCACCAGTCCCTCACAAGGTCCCAGACCCCCCTTGCATTCGGGCACGCCCAAAGGGCATGCCGCACGGTTTCCTCCTCCCCACACCCGACCGGGCAGAGAGGGGACCGACTTTCCCCATGACGGTGCAAACGTTCCCTCACCGGCAAACGGTCCAGACCCCCCAGCCAATGCAGGTCCCGGGCCTCCCCACACACCACCGACGGTTGCATCCCCACCCAATCCACCCCCGCCCCCAACACAGCCCCCCCACGCCCCCGCCTGGACAGGAGCCCTCTATACAGGGCCCTGTGATCCAGCAGGACATCCCCCTACCTCACCCACGGATGAGCCCTGATCAATTCCGCCACCCGCTCAAAATGGGGCGGCCACTCCGCAGACCAGGGCGACCCCAGGTCCAGAGGCCTAAGGTGCCACACCACCGGCCTCAACCAGAACCTGGCCCAGACTTCCGCCTTGTGGGCCCCCGGCCCCACCGCCAGACGGCACTGAAAAGCGGCCAGCAGCGCCAAGGCCCGCACTGGCAGGCACGGCACCGCTCTCCCACCCTGATCCACCCGGAGGTACATGACCTCACGAGCCACCAGCTCGCGACGTCCCCCCCAGACGAAGGAGAAGATCTCCCTCTCCAGCTGCCTACCCCAAAGGAAGGGCATGGGCAAAACCACTGCCAAATGGTTAAGGAGAGGGAGAACATCCGCCACCACCCGGCCGGACAAGGAAAGCCGACGGGCCCGCCACCTCAGCAGGCGACCCCGCCGACGGGCCTGCCACCTCAGCAGGCGACCCCACACCTTATCAAACAAGGCCCCCCCAATTCCGCCCAGCTCGATCCCCCGCACCAAACCACACCCCCAGGACCTTGAACCCATCACCTGCCACAGTGAAACCACCAGTCACATCCTCCCGTCCTGCCCACTGTCCGAAGAAGGCCACAACCGACTTCGACATATTCACCCGTGCACCAGACGCCCTCCCAAAATCCCCCAGAACCTCCACCACCCACCCAAAACACCCATCCGTGGTCAAAAACAAGGACACATTGTCCGCATATGCCGCCACCTTAGCCACCACCCAGCACCCCCCGGCATATGAACACCCCTCACTAGAGCTTAGATCGGGCCGGAAGAATTGAGCCCGACCCTACCGAAGACCGATCATTTTCTGCCCAAGCCCGGCCCGACCCGAGAGATAACGTGTGATAATGAGCCCGAGACCGATTTAAACCCGACATGTTAAATAGCCCTAATAATGGCCTACTTTTGTAACTGCATGTTCAACAACAATTCCGGATTGACATTTGTTCAGAATATTCTTGAAGCATATTGCCTGTTGACAAGACTTCATGTCTGTGTTGAGGTCCACGTCTTTCCGTCATACCTTGTGCTGACACACAGCTCTGCGCACCTCCCATTCACTGAGATTAGATAGGCTACTCATTCATTCATTAGACTGTCATGCTGGCAAATCCACGAAAAAATGTAATAACCAGAAGTTTTCTGGCAATAGACAGAGGTTATAATGCGTTGTGCGCTGCAATTTCTCCAAATGTATCCACTTTCACTTTCGTTTCCCACGCGAAAGAAGCACGATTTTACTGACAAACAAACTTGATGTTTCCTTATGCTTTCCACTGGACTGGGTTCATTTTATTTTATTTTCCCCCCATCACATTAGAAGCGTTATATTACGTTATAGGTCTGATGTAGCCGACAGAGCGCAGCTGACAGGTGCTGCTCAACGCTGCGCAGAGCTGTCCAAACATATTTTTTTCTATTAATCACCTTAGGCTTAGATAACATTTTTTGCTGAGTTACTTAACCATAATACATACAACTTTATTGGGTGTCACACCATATAGCGTCATAGGCTAAATAAATAAATTTAAAAAACATATATAAAGCATAGGCCTATTTATGGAACATTGATCACGAGCCCGGCCCGGCCCGCCCCGAACCCGATAGAGTGACGGCAAATGTCAGCCCGAGCCCGGCCCAAGTTCGGGTAGGGTCGGGCCGGGCTCGGGCTCGGGCAGCGAATCTAAACTCTACCCCTCACCCCCGCATCCCACCGAAAACGGGAGAGCAGAGGCTCCAAAGCCATCACATATAACAAAGGCGAGAGCGGGCAGCCCTGCCTCAACCCTCCCGCCTGAGCCACCTCCCTCGAATACACCCCGTTAACCCCCACCCTGCTGACAGCACCTGCATAAAGCAGGCTCAGCCACGCCAAAAAGCCCTCCCCAAAACCCATCCGCCGCAGGACCAGGAGAAGAAAGCGATGACTCACACGCAAAAGCCTTCTCCTAGTCCAAGCTAAGCAAACCCAGGGGCAAACCCCTCTCTTCCGCCCAGGCAATGATGTCCCTAATGAGGGACAGCGCCTGACCACACGACCTCCCTCGAACCCCACAGGTTTGGTCATCCCCAATGACCAGCGCCATCACATCCCTCAAGCGCACCGCCAGTAGCCTGATTTCCATAGACTGCAAATCTTGTTCCTCGATTCTGGTCTGACCAAGACTATAACAAATAGCGTTTCGAAATGGCCTGGTTAACCCGCCTCCCTCGGCTTGCTACTGGTTGAGGCCAGAAAGGGCTGTGCCGAAGTTTAAACCAATCACACCACTATTTCCTTTGACGTATGTAACGCGACGGGAACTGGTTGAGTAACAGGAAGAAGAAGGAACCGAACCGGACACTAGTACAGACAGGCAAACAGTAAAGAGCACGACGAGCAAAAATGGAGAGAACCGACTTTTGCAGGGCATGCAAAGTTAACATGCGAGTGGCTGGTACATATTCTGTGTTGTTTGAAAGACGTAGAAAGCTGCAGTCAGTAGCCGAACGGCTCCAGAACATTGGCATCACTGTCACTCCTGACAGCACAAAATCGGATAGAATCTGTCCAAGATGTGTTACTATTCTCACGCGGCTCGAACGAGACCTGCCCGTTTATCGAGAGTGGGAAAGAGAGTTTGCGGGAGCCACCGGAGCCTCGACGGAAGCCCCCACGGAGAAAAGACCAAGAGAGCCAACACCATCCAAGACCTCACGCAAAATAAAAAAGGGACAAGGGCCAACGCTGTCAAGTAGTAGCACCAGTCCTGGAGGCCTTGTGAGCTCTCGGAAGAGCATTACCCAGGTGAGATTTTCTTAACCGGTGAACTGTGTGTAAAATGCTTACTTGTGGCGTATGATTTAGGGTTTGATTTACCTTTAGTTCGCTAACCACTGTGATTAGTTTGTAGTCACCATTGAGGCTTTTTTTACCAGCTAGGTTAGCCATCAAGTAGAAACTGAGCAACATCAAATACAACCATTGATGCATAATCGGTGAATAACTGCGTAGTCGACTACTCTAGTGTGACACGTCAAGTAATGGTACCTACCAATTTGAGACTGAAATGATCATTTGCCAGACTGTGGCTAAGTATCCACGTTATCCACGTAGATCCCAAATTGGCACCCCAGGGGGTCGCGGAGACAGGCTACAGTGGGGGGAGGGTCGCAGACGCAGACAGAATGGATGTTATAAAACGCTGGGACAAAACGTGTGGAAAGTTAACATGACTCCATTAACGAGTTTGTAATGGTGCTCACTCATAATGCCAATAGGCCTATATGTTATACTTTGTGAATATCAAATTAAAATTTAGTTCATGTACATAGTAGTATATATTTCCTTTGGGATTCAGGGGGTGGGGGTTGAGGAACGATTTGTGGGTGCATGAGGGGCTCCCTGCAGAAAAGTTTGATAGCCACTGGTACAGAGACTGCTTCCTAAATAGTGTACTATAAAGATCCAGCCTTTACATTTCTATAGGGATACTCAAAATGTGTACTCTAAATGTATTCAAATGCAATTTGATAATCATGAAATATAAACTATGTGTTACAGATCATTACCACTTACGCGCATATTGTTGGACTTGATGTTTGGGGATATTGTGTTAAAGTGTTGTCTTTGTTTTAATGTCTTTTGTAACAGAGGAGGTGGTACAATTTGAAAGTGTGCAACACAAAGTGCAACAGACGACTTCGATGTGGAGCCCATGCCCCTTCAAGTATGCAGTGATGCCCCACCCACATACACGATTGTGATGGACAACCTTGACTTCTTTGTCTCCACTCACAACCAATCCAGTCAACATGGCAATAAAAGCATCCACTGGACTCACCACATAGCAGTCCAAGACCGCATACCACTTCATTACCTACCAACTTCAAAGCCGGCATATGACCTCGAAGACTATGATTTTGTAACATCGCTCCCTGAAGAGGACCTACAACAGCATTTGCGCAGGGAGTTCATAGTTCTTGGCAGCAGGATGATGTGCCAGCACCTGTCTGCTTTCAGTTCCCTATCTGATGTTGTGGTGTGCCACATGCCACATCAGTACAGCAAGGAGATGACGCAACGTTCTACAGATGTTAGTATTTATCCAGACATTCAACCATTTTTAAAGTCTATCCCATGGTTTGCATTGCTACATGTTTATTCTGTATGACTGTCATACCCTTTTGTCTACTTGAAGTTCCCGTTAGGCCTCCTGTTTAAGAATGAGACCAACAGGGCAGATCTGATAGAGATACTGCGACACATTCAGGCTCAGTAAGTATTTCACATAATGGCATCACTAAGACCCCCACAGTTATGAAAAATCTTAATGTCTGCTACACACTAACTTGAGTCACTGTATCATTTGTCATATCATCCATGCAGGTATGTACCAAAGGGTCCTGAGGGGTACACAGTAATCGTCATTGGTGGTGACCGTCTAACAGAGGCAAACTGCCGTAATGCACAGTGGACCTTTGCTGATGCGGACACAAAAGAGGACCGAATGGATGGGCTTGTCTTCAAATTTGAAGACTGGCATGCCATCAGAGTCCTCTTTGAACTGAGTAGCCAATTTCAAAAATTTCAATCATAATGCCATTGCCTATGTAGCATGATGGACCTCAGGTAATTAACCAAAATAATTATTTTAGATTTTTTACATGTAATTGCACGACTACGCCACTGGGGGTTTTCACCCCAGAATAAACCTTGACTTCAAAAGTAAGGCACACAGGTTCGGACAGACTGGGACAGAGGCATGGACTAAACAAATAAAAATATTTTCTTTATTTATACAAACATTCAATGATCGAAGTTGGCAGAACCGGACTAGCAGGGCAAGTTACCAGTGGAAACTAATGTGTTGGTTCACACCAGGGGCCTGCAGACTGAATTGTAGGTACGCAAAATAGCCCCCCCCCCGGCAAAAAAAAAAAAAACATAAACAAAAAACAATAAATAAAAATAAAAAATGTGCGTGCGTCAGCTGTTCTTCTGTAAAAAACTACTTATACAACGTGAACTTGAAATTGAATTTTAAAATTGACTAACATGAACATTATCTAGCTGAACGATAAACTCGACAGTGAACTTTTGTTGCATTCACACACACACATGCGCGCGGGCAGCACTGCGTTACTTGATGGGGAGCACCAACTTTTTTTTTTAACCTGTCATTATATGGCAAGGACGTGTCTTGGAAAAATGGAGACTGTCACATTCGCATAGGAGAGTTCATTTGGATTTGTGAGCAGCCTATCCTGTTGAAGGTAGAGGACACATCATGCATGCATCAATTAGGTCTAAGCGCTTCGATGCTGTTGTTTTTAAGGCAAGCGAAGATTTCGCACAACCCAGGAAATTGTTTGTGATATTGTCGGGTTGGATTAGCAATATTATGAATGAAGTATGCTTATTTAGAAGGAATTACTGGCGTGGTTTAGACTTTACCAACTTCTTGCACTATAGCTGTCCGGTGTAGGGACAGGGCCTCTCCCCCAGCCTTTTCCCTTCCACTGGCGCGCGAAAGAAGGGTGCCCACTACATTACTATTATAATACATAGCCTAGAGTGATATCGGCGTGGCATGGGCACTCGCCAAAAAGGCTAACCCCTTTCGCTTTTCTCGAGCTTTCAAACAAAAGGAAATAGAAGAATAGCCTACATGAAAACATTAATCACAAATAGACGCATCATGTCGTCGATAAGTAGCCTACGGCCATGCAAGCCTATTAACTCCTAAAAATAAATTTGCCTATTGACACATTTAAAACATTTCAGTAGGCTACTTCAGAACTTGACAAATCTCTTGACAAATGACAAATCTCTCCGCCCGATTCTCGCTTGCGCGTCTTTCTCTCTCTCTCTCTCTCTCTCGAAGGTACGCACAGTGCGTACAGCCGTACGCCTGGAGGCGCCACTGGTTCACACCACTCGTGCTATGCAACAATGGCCTATGGTACTGCACGCACACTCACACATCCTCATAGGCATACCACCCTAAGCAAGTGATTCAATCAGTATAGCTACCACTAAACACAGGTGAGTCAATTCACTGCAATTCAAGTTAAAACGAGTCCTACTGGGATCTGCCCTGCGAGCTACGGGACTGGTGGTCGAATAAAAGAAAGCAAGACACAAATAAACAGAAAGGCAAACTAAATTCAGTAGGGACAAAACAGCGATGGGCAATCTGCCCCGGTGCAAACATACAGTGCCCAGAACCCTCGATGGCACCTCTGAGGAATTGGGCACACAATAAAGTAATTAGCCATAGTCCATTACACACATCACGGTTTACAGTGGATTGATAGATACAGGATCGGTTACATACCTCGTACAAGTAGACAGAAAGTGCAGTTTACAAACAGACACCGTCAGGGCACCAGGGGATCAGGTACCTGGCGATTAACAAATCAGAACATCACCCCGAGTGTTTTGGATGAAGCACATCAATTACACACAATACACAATACACACACATACCTTGAGCCTCTACAAATGTACATCAGAACCGATCCGGGCGTCACAGATCATACGGTCTGTACCAGCCGAACACCGGGCAGAACAGCAACAAATATTACCTCCAACGAGCCAACCCAACGCTGACTGCTTTTATTAAACAAACGCCTAGCCGCCACTAAATGGTTAGCCACTCATGGCTATCTAAGCCAGTGACGTCATGACAGTATGGGAGCTGGTAAGGGACAACACTCGCTTCAAGACTTGACAGGTCTACCTGTTACACCTATGCACACGATGTTGAAAAAAATGTGCCATTGACATTGATCCCCCTCAAAGAGTCGGCAAAGGACCACGGCACACTGTTTGCAAACATGACCAAGTTAAGGTATGTGTAGCCGGTGGCGGTCCGCACCGCACACGGGTCTCGAACCCGCCACCCCGCAAGCTACAAACTTCCGGCGTGGGAGTGGAACGCTCTAACCAACTGAGCTAAAAGCCCGAGCTTCTAACTCAGCATGTTAGAAGCGCCCATGGAATTGGGTGATGAGGATTTACACACTACCACTGAGCTAGCCACGCTAGCTGGCCTCCGTTACATATTGTTACGGCCCAGCCGTTTCGGCCTTCCTGCTCGTCCGTTTGTCTGTCTTTCTGTGTCTGTGTCTGTGTGCATTGCAGGCTGGAATTGCGCACAGGTTCAGCTGATTATTGGTGGGCGGTGCCATGGCCTTTAAAAGGGCCTACCTGGCTGCAGTTCGAGTTCCCTCTCTCCAGAGCAGCAAGCGTCGTTTTGTTTTGGTTTTCCATATGACTGATTCTGCACTACATTCTTATTTTCTCACCATCACATTTATACTGATTCTTGATTACTTATACTTTCTTTACATTAATAAATATTTTCATTTTTTAAGTTTTGGTCTAAGCGTGATCTCCCTCCATGTTGCAACACCAAACGAGCCTGGTGTGTAACAATATGTTTATATTCCTATAATCTTTTTTTGTGTGACATTAAACATGACATTGTACCTTTTCAATCTGATTTGTGACATTTGTGTTTTTAAAACAAAGATTATGTGCTGCAAAGTTCTCAAAGTTTGTCAATTTGTTCTTTTTCTGCATGTGAATATAACTGTTAATGCTTCCCACAGTGTCTGGTGATGTTCCAAATACAGTCAACGTGGATATGTCTGGACTCTTGATGGATTGGTCTTTATATTAGGAGGGAAACATCCACCCTGCTGATATCATGAACTCAGCAGGGTATGGTATGAATTTAGTTTTGCTTGGTGTGTCTGCTCACTAATCTTTTCATGTCCCATATATGTGGGGTATGTTGGTTTGAATGTGATAACGTTCCAGCTGTGACTGTGAGGCGTGCGTGTCTACGAGGCATGCATGTGTGCGAGGCGTGCGTGACTGCGAGTCGTGCGTGACTGCGAGGCGTGCGTGACTGCGAGTTGTGCGTGACTGCGAGGCTTGTGTGACTTCAAGGTGTGTGTGACTTCAAGGTGTGTGTGACTTTGCGTGCAAGACTGCCAGGCGTGACTGAAAATGTCTGGAAGAACTGAATGTGTGTGGGAGTGACAATGCCTTCCAATAATGGAGGGAGCTATACAGCAATATTAATTGAGGATGCACAGATGTGTCAGACCTATTTCTAATGGTATGTATTTGTATCCTAGTGTAACCCCTAGGGGGAGTATTGAGTAAATTACCAGTCAAACCTAAATCTGAATGCTAATCCCGAAGACAACCAGCAGGCTTTCCCAATAAAGGGAAATGAAATGGAGAGAGAGGGACTGGAGTATTATCAAAATTAATACAATGTTTATTATATATTCTTCAAATCACATACAAAATGACACACACACACACACAGACACACACACAGACAGACAATAGGCCTTCAGGGCAACAAATTCACAGTTGAGGGCAATAAATATCACAGCAAAGGTGTTTGGATAAACAGCACACAATACACTTCAAAAATGACTCAGTAGGCAAACACTCCCAGAGCACATCGGTCACACAAAAATTGTGGAAATTACTTTAAACAAGCCAATGGCCACAACAAAGTTATTGTCTCCCTCCTAGAATATTGCACAGACCCAATGGCCTAAATAAATAGCACATACAATAGACATACAAACATTGAACAACCAGGACAGCACTAGGCAACAAGGTGGGCTCCCGGCCCACACGCTCGCACACACACGCACTCAAACACAAAATAATACTAAAAATCGAGCACAGGAAAAACAGTGGCTAAGGCAGCGGATGACTGTCCTCCTGTAGAAACGCAGGCCGCAGAGCTGAGCCGGAAGACTATTGTGGTTTTCAAACGATCCCGTAGTGGACCCGATTTTACTTGTACGTTCACAGGCAAAAATTAACTGCACCACAAACAGCACTCAGTTGACTCGTAACGACCACACTCCTATGAAGGTGAGTTTTCGTTGGAACATACAGGCTCGCAGCCGGAAAGTTTGTCAAGGCGAGAAGCTGGATGCAAACACACACTCCAGTGAAGGATCACGCAGGCACCAAGCCAGGGTTCACTCGCACAACACAGAACTCCTGTGTGAAGCCAAAAGACGAAAGGCACTAATGAGCTACCGGAGGACGCGGCCATATTTAACAGGGCTGATCCACCTGATACAATCAAGGCATCCGTCCTACCCACTACACTAGGAGCAGCAATGCCAAGCGCGGCCCACGTGCAGACTACAATGCATACAGGGATTTGTTATCAAGGACACAACCGCACTCTTCTTGGCTGCAGCGATGTAGGTCTTTGGCTTAGATGATCCATAAGGTTAATGAACACCTCACTTCTATGTTTGGGCCACTAAGGTCACCACACCTTTCACTTAAGGTCACACATCCCAAATATATGTCAGTTTATATGCCAAGATGGTAAAATAAAGCTTGGCAATTTTATGCAGGTATCAGAGAGTTCATGCTTGTTATTGCATACTTTTTAGCGCCAGAGGGCAAAAAGTATTAATGTCACACTATTCATACTCATATCAACATTCAAGTCCAAGGTGGATTACTATTGTAAATGTAACTATTGTTAAAATGTATATTTATCTCTTCTGCACATTTTACTGAAATGTATTACATTGTTGCAGAATAATACAAATTATTTCATACTGAAATACTGATTTAGTGTTGGCTCACTGTAACAAAAATGGGGACTTCGACTTGCTGCAGTTATGGCAGTCGACTAAACATTTTCTCTTTGTCTTGACAGACAATTCAGCGTCTCTCATCCCGGAAGACATTAGGGTCGGCTCAGCTGAAGTAAGGAGGACCTGGTTGCACGCTGCTGTCTCCCAGGTTGTGGACCAGGGGTGCGTTTCCCGTACAACGATGAATGTTAGCATTCTACCATCAAAGTACGATGTTCGTGGGAACTAGGTGGGTGCTCAGCTATGGGTGTTTCCCAAAAAACGCCTACCAACATGGTAGACTACTATGTAAGTTTCTACCATGTTGGTATGTACCACCATAGTTCCTACGGCTACGACCATGTTTGCAGATGTTTTCGGAAGTGTTCGGAGACAATTCGGGCGCATTCGCGGTAGGAAGCATGCCAGTCCCGTTTATACATTTATGTTGATATAGTCAGTTAATAACGGCGGTTACATGAACCTGTGATCAATAAGATTCAATCAAGTCATATGCCAAAAGTGGTGTAGTTTATCTTCACCTTCGAGTGAAAATACAAGAAATAGTAACGACAGGAAATTATATTGGCAAGTAGTCTAATTAGATGTGAGGAACCTTCCTGTACGTGCAGCAGGTGGCTTAGTGGGTTAAGCGCACAGCTTTGACTCACATTCATTAGAGCAGTCGAAGGTTCAATGCCAGGTGATTATTACAGAATATCTTCTTACTCTGTGTCTAAATTATTATATTTAAAACAATACAAGACAAATAAACTGAAATTATTATCCATTTGCTTGGGCATATTTTACGCATTAGTGCCTATAACAATTCGCCTGTCCCCGCTTGTTCCATGCAATATTATCTTTGAATTTGAACGTCTACCGATTGATAACACTACATTAACAACGAAACCATCTAATTTCCTAATTGAATAGGCCTGCCATTACACCTGTTATCACCAATAATCACCACCTGGAAACTTTCTCCAAATGAAAATTCTTCCTAAATAACAAAGTAGAGGACACACACGTTGACTGAGGTGGTTTTGAACTCGCAGGAATCACCATTGTACGCCTCATAGGCGCACTGGCTTATCCATTTACGCCACCAGTCATCTCAATACGCTCTGTATCTCTTGCCTAATTTAAATCATGAAAATACTGAAGGAGACTAACGTGACCTATAATATTAATAATTAACAGGAAATCACATTGTCAGTATATAACCAAGTCTTACTCATCATTGAAGTGTTTTTAATCAACAATTTCGTTGTCTCCAAATTTACCCAACTATGGGATGTTCAACGCCCTCTGTTGACTACAGTGTTGTAGTAAGATACTAACTTGTTACGGGAGGAGAAGAGCTCTCGTAGGTACGGATCAAGTTACGATGTTGTTTACGATATAGCACAGGAACCATGATTTCGAGAAACAAGGACATAGTAGCTACGTACATCGTAACATGGAGGTTTCACCTCCATAGTATGGACGAGCATTTTGGGGAACACCTCTCTCGTAGTTTCATGGTTCCCACGATGTTGGTAAGCCCCAGTTAGCCCGTAAATAGCTCGTAAATGTTTGGGAGACGCACCCCAGGTGTCCACGAGAATTCACAGCCTTTCCAGGCTTTGAAAAAAACTTGTTGGCACTTATGGACTACTCACAGCTGTGGAAATGGATGAATGCCAGACTTAAGGACTGGCGTAAGATGTCAATATAAAACCCTACTGGGGGGAGGGGGAGGGATGGTGCTTGTGGTGTACAGGTCTTATTTGTTTGTAATTTTTTTTTTTTTTTAATGTACATGTATATAGACACACGCTCTGTGTGATTTGAACAATTTGAAAACGTTGAAAGCATGTTGTACCTATCTTTTGTTTGTCAACGGTCTTGTGAATTCGACTGATTTCTGTCTCCAGTAGCATTTACTGATATTCATTTATTGATGCCATTTGCCATCTCAACAGTGCAAATTGTTGTTTCCCACTGGACTTGCACTGAAAATTTGTGTTGACACTATCTGTGCTACACGATATGCTCACCACTTGGACTTGGAATTTTCTGTCTGTATACTTACAGAGGTATCAGGTGTTTCATCTAACATTGCACATTTGCATCTTGTATTGTTACTTGCATGATGTTGTGTTCTTCCAGCACAAACCATCTAGCCTTGGACTCTACTCAGACAAGATGCTGTGAAATGTCTTTGTACCTCACCAAATGACTATCAAGACTTTATACTTTACTCCATTCAATTCTATTCTTTTCTATGATTAGTGGAAAAAAGGCAAAGTGACAGGGAGGTCCATACCCGCCACCGGTTCAGCACCCTCTCCCCAGTCTTCAGCACCCCCACATGCCTCGCAAGCCACATCTCCACCTCCCTGCGAGGCAAGTGGGGGTTGTACAAGTGAACAGTAATAGCCACGGCCTCCCTCTGGAATAACTTGGTCAGGCCTATGCCTGCCAGGTTGGGGTGCCCGGACAGGTCCTCCCACATCCCCACAAAACTGAGACACTGAGGCATAGTGAAAAACGTAAAGTCTATCCAACCTGTCCGGGCGAAGTCCTGGCAGGCATAGACCCATCGCGCTGGCTCCAACTTCATGACGTGGATAACGATTGTCTCCATCACGTACTGCATTGTAAACCTCCTCCTCTGGTCCTCCGTAGCATTCTCTTTGACGAATATCCGGACTGAGTCCCTCAGCCGCGCCTGCGGGGCCGGCACAAAATCTTCATCCTTCTCCATCTGATAAGAACAGATTTTTTTTTTTTCTCTTAGTGTTTATTCACCAAACCAAATCAAACTGAAATTACATCAACACAGCACAAAAACACCCACCACCAAACACCACACAAAACCCTCGTCCCACGCCTCCCTCAAAACCCCCACCTCCCTCTCCCCCCCAACGTGCACCTCCTGTAAAAAACAGATATGAAAGGCCAAGGCCTTGGCGTGGGCGAACACGGCCTGGCGCCTGAGCGCCATCCTCATGCCTCTCACATTGAGGGACACCACCGTGAGATGACTCATGGCCAAAGGAAAGAAAGAAACCCAAACCCCCCACCCCCCCAAACCCAACCCCAAAAACAAACGCCCAGAGGATCCCAGGAGGGAAACAATACACAATACATAACCCCCCCACCCCCCAAAACAAAACCCAACCCCCCATCCCACACATAAACATGTAGAAACCCCATCACACCCACCACCCCCCAATACACAACACAACACACATACACATCTTGTCCGTACTTCATGTTCGGGGTTATTTAGAAGGGCCGGACCCCCTACCCCGGCCCCCAGAAGTACCTGCACCGGGCCCGCGCCCGCCCGGGTCAATCACTGCAGGCCCTCACGTCGACCCGGCAGTCCTCCGGACCACCGCCTCCCCTGGGTCTGTCGAGTCCAGAGCGTCCTGAGGGAGCGGCGGCGGGGCCTCCAAAGCCAGCCTCACCGAGGCCGTCAGCGACCCCCGCTCCGGCCCGAAGCAGGGAGACATGGTCAAGTCGACCTCGTCCATCATGTCATCCTCAGGCATGTGCTCCCAGGGAGGGGACGAGGGAAGAGGAAGACCCCCCCGAGCCCCCCACCGGCGGCACCATCGCGTGCCCCCCCACCTCCACGGGGGGAGCCACTGCACGAGTAGGAACAGCAGCAGGACCAGGAGCCGGCCTCGACCCCCGCAAGGGCTTGGTCCGGGACCGGCCGACTGCCGGCCGCGGGTCTTCAGGAGCAGCTTCCAGCAGCCCCCGCTTCGCCGCCTCTCCCGACACAGCCGAGACCCTTTTGCAGCCCCTCGGGCTATCACCCATCTCGTAGTCTGCCGGAACAGTCGCAGCCGTCGTGACCGCCCGAGTGGCCTGGGCCCCCCGGTACGATAGAGCAGCCGGTAGAGTGGAAACAGCCGCGGCAGCCCGACCAGCAGGGGCAGCCACAACCCCCGACGCAGCGACCCCAGCCTGGGGCGCCGCGGCAGGAGGCCCAGCCACCCGGGCCGACGAGGACCTCTCAGGAACCGGCGCCGACGATCCCGTAGGCGGTGGCCCACCCTCCAGGGCAGGCGAGGAGTCCGCAGCCGCAGCAGCCACGGTAGGCGGAACCCCCGGAGCAGCAGCGGGAGGCCCGACCACCGCAGATGGCTTGGCGGTCTCCTGACCAGACGTGACCGGTTGTGCATTGATGGCCGAGGCTGCCGGATCGGCAGCGCCCTCCGGGGCAACCGGCCTCTCGGGAACAGCGTGGCCCTCCAGGGTGGGCGGGGCCGCCAATGGCGAGGGAGACCCCAGGTCGTCCTGCAGCGCCGCCAGGTAGATCAGGGGGTCGAAATCCCCCAACACCGATCCAGACGAACCCCCCTCGTCCGCCTGGAGGAAGAGGTCGTCCGACCCCCACTCCCCAGTCGACTGCATCTCCTCACCGTCTCCAGGCTCACCTCCCTCCACCGGGGGCGACGCGTCCCCCTGCGGCTCGACAGCAGCAGCGTCGGGTTGTCCTCCGGCCACAGGGGGCAGCGGACCCCCGGGGAGAGCGGCGTCCCCGACCTCCGGTACGTCCTGCGGTCCTCCGGCCACCGGGGGCAGCGAACCCCCGGGAAGAGCAGTGTCCCCGACCTCCGGTACGTCCTGCGGTCCTCCGGCCACCGGGGGCAGCGAACCCCTGGGAAGAGCGGTGTCCCCGACCTCCGGCGCGTCCTGTGGTCCTCCGTCCTCCGGGGGCGGCATACCACCCGGCAGCTCGGTCCCAGCGGGTGCAGCAATGAAGTCGTCCACCGGGGGCGGCATACCACCCGGCAGCTCGGTCTCAGCGGGTGCAGCCACAGAGTCGTCCACCGGGGGCGCAGTGTCCTCACCAGCCGACTCCCCCTCCCCCCGACCATGCGGCCTAGCATCCGGCGCAGCTAGCGTAGCCGCACCAAACATTTCGGCCGCACGGTCGGGAGAGGCCTCCTCCAGTCCTCCCGGGTCTGGCACGGCGGCCAGCTCGTCGTCTGTAGGTTCCTCCCGACGCTGCTGGGGCGGTGTGGGACCGGGCGGGCGCCCGGCAGCCCCAGACGGCCTCCCCGTCGCCCCCGCATAGGAGGAGGCCCGCCTAGGGCAGGCCCGGTATAGATGGTCTCCTGCACCACAAAGTGAACACATTTTGGGAGCCCCACACTCCCCAGCGTGGTGCCCATCCTGGCCACAGGCCCGGCAGCGGGTGCCCGGGCACTTGTCCTTAAAATGGCCCAGGCCACCACACCGCCTACAGTACATTGGCTGCCCCTGATAAAACAAAAACCCCCTGTCCCCCCCGATAGAGAAAGTCCCCGGGGGGTGGAGGAACTCAGTCATCGAACCAGGCTTTTGCCGTAACTGGCACTGGAACCGGTAGCGGGAGGTCCATACCCGCCACCGGTTCAGCACCCTCTCCCCAGTCTTCAGCACCCCCACATGCCTCGCAAGCCACAACTCCACCTCCCTGCGAGGCAAGTGGGGGTTGTACAAGTGCACCGTAATTGCCACGGCCTCCCTCTGAAAAAGCTTGGTCAGGCCCATGCCTGCCAGGTTGGGGTGCCCGGACAGGTCTTCCCACATCCCCACAAAACTTAGACACTGAGGCATGGTAAAGAAAGTAAAGTCTATCCAACCTGTCCGGGCGAAATCCTGGCAGGCATAGACCCATCGCGCTGGCTCCAATTTCATGACGTGGATCACTACAGTCTCCATCACATATTGCATAGTGAACCTCCTCTTCTGGTCCTCCGAAGCGTTCTCCTTTACGAATATTCGGACTGAGTCCCTCAGCCGCGCCTGCGGGGCCGGCACAAAATCCTTATCCTTCTCCATAAGAACAGATTTTTTTCTATAACTTTTTAATGACCAAACACAAATCCATACATATAAACACAAAATGAACACACAAAAGATCAAAATACCAAACAAAACAAAACAAGGCAACAATTGCCTACTTCACATGATCACAAATACAATCACAATCACAATTTTTTTTTTTTTTTCACACCACACAAAAACCACCCAAAAGAAAAACAATCCACACAAACCCCAAAACACACACACACACACACAAACACATACCCCCCTCTCAACCCACCCCCACCCTCGGTAGACCACCCCAAACCCTTCCCACCTCTTCATCCCCATGAATACCCCTGTACACCCTCACCTCCCGTGCCACACCCACCAACCCAATACCAAAAACCCGGCCTGGCTCCAAACGTGGTAATTGTTTTTTAACACAAGTACCCCTCCAATCCCACAACGCTAACTTAAAAACTGTTAATAAAACCCACACCGCCCACCGTTTTTTCCCCACCCACCCAGTCAAACCCGTCCCAAACAAAATTAAATCCCTAGTTAAACCCCTTACCCACTGTTACGTGGTGTTGGGTAGTGCTTGTGTCTGTTAATTCCTGCCGGTTCTGGCAGTTGTCCTTTGTATTTCCCATATAGGTGGAGCTTGCAGAGCTTTACACTTCTAACTGGTTTTCGTTCATCAGTGGCGCCAGCCCACCAGTATAAAAGGCCTGCCCCTTTACAAGATGGCCGTTGCTCTCTCCGCTTTCACGCTTCGATAGGACAGACGCTGGCACACCCGCACTTTTTGTTGCTTTTTCCATTTTTGGCTAACTTTTCAGTTGTTTCTAATCTGTTTTGATATTCTTTGTTTTTTTGTCCACGGTGGTTATTTTCTGCACATTTTTTAAGTTTAGTTAGTTAGTGCAGAATATTTAGTTTCACGCGGAAGACTCACTGCTTTCTTTACCCCATCGCGTATTGTGCGTGGGGTACGCGAGCGAGGTAAGCGTTCATTCAATCTCAGTAAGTAAGTGGTAGGGTTTTCTTTGTGTTTTTCCTTTATCTTTCTGTGACCACCTGGCTTTTGGTTAACGGGTTTTTTTTGTGTTTCGTTGTAATCATTGCTTGAACTCACTTCGAACAAAGTAAACAAGTACTTTTTTCCGATACCTGTTTCCAGTCTTTTATGTTGCCTTATCCAACTGTTTTAAAGTTGGGAAATCGTAACATAAAAATGGGGGCTCGACCGCGATTGTTCTTTTTCGATAGTTTTTCTTGTTGACGATTTTTTCTATTCTGTAAAGTGCGCATTGATTTGGTGCTTTTTCTCACCAAATTTTTTGGGGTGTGTCTTTTTCACTTTTCACCTTTTGCGCTTATAAGTGTTTTTTTCTCGTCTACTGCTTCGTTGTCTATTCTCTCGCGGCTCCACCATGTTTAGTCTCGAGGACTTTGTTGTTTCTCCGTCGCTAGACGTCCTTCAAAGTGTTACTCGCGACCAACTAGTTATGATCGCGGGCCATTATAAAATTGATGTTACGGGCAGTCCCGCAAAAGCTGATCTGTTAAAGTTCTTAACTGAAACTTTGTCTGCTCGGGGTGTAATAAGTGTCGGCGGCGATGAGCCTAGTGAAGGCTTAAAGCCTGGCACACTTCCTACTTCTCCTGCCGAAAATCCAGCTACGTCAGCGGCTTCGCCTACAATATCTAAGAATGAACTTGAATTCCGCCGTCTACAGTTAAGAGAGAAAGAGATAGACTGGGAGCGCGAGAAAACTAAACTCGACGCAGATAGATCAATGATTCGTGAGCGGGAGCGGAGAGAACACGAACTTAAAATGAAAGACTTGGAGTTACACCAGTCTATTCGTTTAAAAGAGCTGGAGTTAAAGGCTCGGGAATCCGGTGTGATTCCATCAGATCACTTTGACGTGACGCGCAACATTAGGCTCGTGCCTCCTTTTAATGAAAGTGAGGTTGATAAATTTTTTGCGCATTTCGAGAGGGTTGCTACGGTTATGAAGTGGCCACGCGATGTATGGACAATCATGTTGCAGAGTATTTTCAAGGGCAAGGCTCAACAGGCCTATTCCTCCTTGTCCTTGGATGATGCGTCTGACTATGATAAAGTTAAGGAAGCCGTTTTACGTGTGTACTCGCTCGTCCCTGAGGCTTATCGACATAAATATCGCAATTATCAGAAAACAGAGTCATTGTCTTACGTCGAGTTTGTCCGAGAAAAAGAGGTTCTATTTGATCGATGGATTAGCTCGCAAAATATTACAACCTTTGAGGGACTCCGCGACCTGATAATTATTGAGGATTTTAAAAACTGTCTCCCTAAAAACGTTGCTACCTATTTGGGTGAGCACAAGGATTTAAAACCATCCGACGCTGCTGTTAGGGCAGACGAATACGTATTAGCCCATAAAGGCACGAATTCTTATCCTCCTAAGTTTCAAAATGTTGCGCCTCAAAAGGTCTTTAAGCCTGTTAACGAAACCGTAGCTGATCCCCTCCAAAATTTCAATGAAAAGACATTTTCACGTCCAAGAGATCAGATTTATTGTGGACACTGTAAAAAACGGGGGCATATTACCGCGAATTGCTTTAAACTAAAGCGTAAAATTTTTCCGTCCACTACCTACAAGGGTGATGCCAATTGTTTGGTTTCTGCGCTTCCCCCGACGTCTCGGAAAGACGAGAAACAATGTCAGGCATTTGCTCCGTTTATTACGGATGCGTTCATTACCTTGCCGGGTACGCAAAATAAAAGTACACCGATTAAAGTGCTTCGTGACACTGCAGCCTCGCAGAGTTTCGTTTTGGAGAGTGTGTTGCCTTTTAGTGAGGTCTCTTACACCGGTGAAAATGTTCTGGTTCAGGGCTTTGAGATGGGCATTGTTAATGTTCCCATCCATGAGGTTTCGCTCAGCTCAGATCTAGTGTCCGGTAAATTTAAAATGGGCGTGCGCCCTTCTCTCCCAGTCAAAAATGTGCACGTTTTGCTTGGTAATGATATTATGGGAGGCGTCGTTTTCCCAAGACCGGTCGTTACTGTCGCTCCTGAAACTGGTCCTGACAATTTAAGCGTGGATTTCCCTGAGGTTTTCCTCGCAAATGTTGTTACGCGCGCCATGGCACAAAAAGCCAACAAGACGCCCAATGAATGCGATGATGAGCTAGTGGATCTGTGCGATACGTTTATGGCTCGTCCTTTGCCTGAAAATAGTGTTGGGAAAACAAACAAATCTGTTTCACTATCTAGGCTACCGTGCATTTCAAAAACGTCTTTCAGTCGCGAACAACTAATCATTCAACAGAAGAATGATATCTCCCTCTCGCCTTTGCTCGCTGACGCTGTGTCTGAAAGAGACATTGAGTCTATGTCTCAGGGCTATTATTTTCGAGATGGAGTTCTGATGCGCAAATGGAGACCCCTAACGGCCTCTGCTAAAGATAACTGGCGTGTGATTAATCAGATCGTTGTGCCCTCTGTCTATCGAAGTGATGTACTGCGTTTGGCGCATGATAATCATTTTTCCAGCCATCTAGGCATAAATAAAACGTCTGACCGCATTCTGCGCCATTTCTTTTGGCCTGGTCTCAAAAGCGATGTGGCAAATTATTGTAAAACTTGCCGCGTATGCCAAATTACTGGAAAGCCTAATCAGCTTATACCGCCAGCTCCTTTAAAACCGATCCCTGTCATGTCGGAGCCGTTTGAACATGTGATTCTTGATAACGTTGGTGAGTTGCCTAGAACGAAGTCTGGTAAACAGTATCTCCTAACTATCATGTGCACGCTCACTCGTTTCCCTGAGGCCATACCGCTGGGTACTATATCCACCCCTGCCATCATCAAGGCGTTAGTGGTGTTTTTCTCCCTCTTTGGCCTCCCAAAGATCGTGCAAACTGACCGCGGCTCTAATTTTACGTCCAAAATGTTCAAACAGGCTATGCAACAGCTAGGCATAAAACACGTTACGTCCACCCCGTATCATCCTGAGAGTCAGGGATCCCTGGAACGATTCCATCAGACCTTGAAAACAATGCTGCGCTCCTTCTGTTTCGAGTATGCGCGTGACTGGGATGAGGGTGTTCCTTTTGCGTTGTTTGCCGTGCGTGAAGTAGTCCAAGGCTATGTTCAGACTGCACTCCAAATCTGATTTTTTGCATATCTGATCAACATCAGATCTCTCTATCGACCGTGTTCACATTGCTTGTCATATCGGATCTCCATGTCCGCTAATCACCTGCCATATCCACGTGGGTTACTATGGTACCCTGACGCATCATGCCCACAAATAATAAACAAAACCGCGGAGGGCAGAATGTTGGTTGTTTCTCTCTCAGATGGTTAAGTGGGGCCGTAGCACACAGCCACAAGTAACAAGGAAGTGTCAGAGATGGAAGAATAGCGTTACTCATCTTTATTTCAGTGCATCAATGCAGTCCAGCACAGCTGTTAGTTGCCTTTCTGATGCGTGATTGAAAACTTTCACTGACGTTGCTTTCCACACGCGAGGTAAACCTTGCTTTCCACACGCGAGGTAAACTCCAACTTGCGGCAAATCCATAACGCGCACTGACACGTTGTTATAGCAAACGACACTGTTTTTTAAAAGGAGAATTAACATTGATCTCTCACTTCCGTCCATCTGCATTCCACGTGTTGATGTTTGTGTCACGTGACAAATGACGCAAGTGACACGGTGAAATCTTATCCCATGTGGAAAAGCTGTTCAGATCGCAGCATATCCGATATGAATCGCAATTGACACCACATGGGTATGTAGGGCGTAACAGATTCGGAAAAATCGGAATTCATGTGGTTTTCTGCTGTTCAGACCACCCGAAATCAATTCTAGATACAATCTGGATATGAAAAAATCGGATTTGGGATGCCAATCTGAACGAGGCCCAAGAGTCGCTGGGTTTCAGTCCATCTGAACTCGTGTTCGGTCACAATGTCCGTGGGCCGTTGAAGCTCTTAAAAGAGTCATGGTTAGAGGAGGAACCTTTAAACTGCAGTCTTTCAGATTACGTTTCCAAGATTCGTTCTAGGTTAAGCCGTGCTTGCGAACTGGCAAAAGAAAACCTTGACATTTCACAGAAACGCATGAAACAACGCTATGATCAAAAGTCTGTCGTACGTGAGTTCCAGCCTGGCGATCAGGTACTGCTTCTCCTTCCTCTTCTTCGTTCAGCTCTTCAAGCGCGTTACACCGGCCCATATCGTGTTGAGCGACGAGTCAGTGATGTGAACTATGTCATCGCCACTCCTGACAGGCGAAAAAAGTCTCGGTTGTGTCACATCAATATGTTGAAACGTTATTGCGAACGTGACGTTCCTGGCGAAGTCAAAATTATGTCCAGTACTGACAGCGCGTGTGTGCTCTCTGACAGCGTGTCGCTGTCCATTACGGCCGGTGCTGAACCTGTTGCTGCGCTGCCCTTGGCTGTGACCCCGTGTGTTTCAGCACCACAGGTGGGTGGACTTCCCTCTTCTCAGTGTGAGGAGGCGGGCGTTCGCTCTCCCTCGGTGGAGGTAATTGTGGGCCGTTTAAAGAATTCGGAGGTCCTTGCTGATCTTAATTCTTATTTTTCACATCTTTCTCTACCTGAACGTGAAGATTTAATTGCGCTTGTCCATGCTTTCGGGGAATTATTTTCCGATGTTCCTAGCCGCACTACCGTAATCACTCACGACATTGATGTTGGGGATAGTCGGCCTATTAAACAGCATGCATACCGCGCCAACCCATTGAAACGTTTACAGCTTCAAAAAGAAGTCCAGTTCATGGTCGAAAATCACATTGCTGAGCCGAGTTTCAGTCCGTGGAGTTCTCCATGTATCTTAGTCCCGAAGCCGGATAACACGTACAGATTTTGCACAGACTTTCGCAAAGTTAATACGGTTACCAAGCCCGACAGTTTTCCATTGCCACGCATGGATGACTGCGTGGATCGCATTGGCTCTGCTCGTTTCGTCAGTAAAATAGATCTCCTGAAGGGTTACTGGCAAATTCCGCTGTCTGAGCGTGCGAAGGAGATTTCAGCGTTTGTAACACCCGACAGTTTTCTCCAATACACTGTCCTCGCTTTCGGACTTCGCAACGCTCCTGCCTCTTTTCAGCGGCTTGTCAATCATGTTTTGGCTGGCATTTCCAATTGTGAGGCCTATTTGGATGATTTGGTGATCCATAGTGACACCTGGTTAGAACATGTATCCCATCTTAAAGCTGTTCTTGAGCGTTTGTCTGCTGCAAATCTCACCATTAATCTCGCTAAGTGCGAGTTTGGCCGTGCCTCGGTTGTCTACCTCGGTAAAGTGGTTGGTGGCGGTGAAGTGCGTCCGGTGCATGCTAAAATTGAAGCCGTGTTACATTATCCTGTTCCTACGACTCGTCGTGAGCTCCGTTCTTTCCTTGGAATGGTCGGCTATTACAGGTCATTCTGTAAGAATTTTTCTGTTGTAGCTGCGCCGCTTACGGATCTCCTCAGTCCAAAAAGGCAGTTTCTGTGGACTGACAAATGTCAATTGGCTTTCGAATCCGTCCGAGCGCTGCTGACTTCGGCCCCTGTTCTCGCTGCCCCTAATTTCTCTATTCCTTTTTCACTCGCAGTGGATGCCTGCGACCTAGGGGCTGGTGCAGTCCTGATGCAGTGTGACAGTGATGGTGTGGAGCATCCCGTATGTTTCTTCTCCCGCAAGTTTAATTGCCATCAGCGTGGTTACTCCACTATTGAGAAAGAAGCGCTTGCTCTGGTGTTGGCCCTCCAACACTTTGAGGTGTACGTTGGTGGCGCATCTCAGCCTGTCGTGGTTTATACCGACCACAATCCTTTAACTTTCTTGGATAAGATGCGGAACCACAATCAGCGCTTAATGCGTTGGTGCCTCGTCCTGCAGGGTTTCAACATATGTATCAAACACATTCGCGGGCGTGAGAACGTGGTGGCAGACGCCCTGTCCCGTGCGTGTCTTTGATGTGCTTCAGCGCGCATTTTTCCCGCGCCTTTCCTGTGGGCCATCTGTTTACTTCTTTGAGCGTGTTTCACGCAATTTTTCCGGTTGTATTATGTACAACTAAAAAAAAAATGAATAAACTGTGGTGATTGTACTTGTCTTTTTCCTGCTAATGTTTTTTGTTATTTCCCAGTTGGACTGTGGCAGAGTTTCAGCTGGGAAGTTGATGAGTATAATTTCCTATTTATTTAATTATTTGTTTATTCATATATGTATGTATTTGTATATATTTCTACACTTTATGCACTTTATAGTGGTGTTTAACTCATTGACTGCCAGCCGTTTTCAGAATAGAGAGTTCCATACTGCCAGAGGTTTTGGGGAATTTTGACTGTTTTTTAAAGAGCCACAGAATATTATGTGTTACGACTACATAAACAATGAAACTACCACAAGAAAGAGCAAACTCTCGTCTTTCACCAGAAAAAAAAGTTTGTTTCTACCCCTTTCCATTGCTTAGAAATCAGCAGGCGAACATAAGCTACTTTCTCCAAACACACCCGTTTTTTATCAAAAAAGGGAGAAAATTAGCGTTTTGTTTGACAACGTTAGTGTCTTGGATGCGCATTTTTTTCCGGTCTATTAGCACGTCAAACATCGGGAAAATGTCTTCCTGTGATAAGACCACAAAAACAACAGTAACAGGGGGCTTTTGGTAATAAAATAGACATTGTTGTAACAAGGTAAATATATGCTATTTACAGGCTGTGACAGCGAAAACTCAGTGATCAACAACTGGCTCGCAAATTCTTACCTGACCTGGAACTGTGAGCTAGCTGGGCACTGAAACAAGTCACAACTGCTATTTCCGTTTGCCCAAGGTTGATCTCCTTCATCTCCCACGATCGGAACACTACTCGAACTACTATGGCAGTGACACATACTCTGATCGAGTGTGAACTGCCTAAATTTCTCCGATTTACGTCTGCACTTTGCTAGCGGCATATTTAGCCATGTCATTAGCTTTCTCTACTTCTCCCTTGGCCATACCTATGAATCTATGCTCATCTCACATCCAAAGTGACACACTGCCACCCTCAGGATCAATTTGGAACAACAATTTTCGACGGAGAATTCTGATATTTACAGACAAGGTTCCCTAGGTCTTTCTGCAGCCCTCCCCATTAAAAACGCAGTTGACGTCTAAAGACGTCATTGGCAGTGAACGGCAGTATTTCAGTTGACGTCTAAAGACGTCATTGGCAGTCAATGAGTTAAAATTATACCCCCCAGTTTATTCTTTAAGGGTGGGGGTGTTACGTGGTGTTGGGTAGTGCTTGTGTCTGTTAATTCCTGCCGGTTCTGGCAGTTGTCCTCTGTATTTCCCATATAGGTGGAGCTTGCAGAGCTTTACACTTCTAACTGGTTTTCGTTCATCAGTGGCGCCAGCCCACCAGTATAAAAGGCCTGCCCCTTTACAAGATGGCCGTTGCTCTCTCCGCTTTCACGCTTCGATAGGACAGACGCTGGCACACCCACACTTTTTGTTGCTTTTTCCATTTTTGGCTAACTTTTCAGTTGTTTCTAATCTGTTTTGATATTCTTTGTTTTTTTGTCCACGGTGGTTATTTTCTGCACATTTTTTTGCACATAAGTTTAGTTAGTTAGTGCAGAATATTTAGTTTCACGCGGAAGACTCACTGCTTTCTTTACCCCATTGTGTATTGTGCGTGGGGTACGCGAGCGAGGTAAGCGTTCATTCAATCTCAGTAAGTAAGTGGTAGGGTTTTCTTTGTGTTTTTCCTTTTATCTTTCTGTGACCACCTGGCTTTTGGTTAACGGGTTTTTGTATCATTGCTTGAACTCACTTCGAACAAAGTAAACAAGTACTTTTTTCCGATACCTGTTTCCAGTCTTTTATGTTGCCTTATCCAACTGTAAAGTTGGGAAATCGTAACACCCACCCATCTCCCACACCACCCATCCACCATCCCCCACACAGCCCTCGCCCCCTCACATGCCCACAAGGCATGCTCTATCGTTTCCTCACCCCTGCGGCACACAGGGCACGCAGGAGTCCCCCCCACCATGCCTATAAATCCTTTCCCTGACTGGGAGCCGACCCAGGGCACCCAGCCAGTTCAAGTCCTTACTCCTACCCCCCATTCCTGCAGGCTGCAATAAGCCCCAGTCCACACCCACCCTCATGCCCCTTTCCCCCTCCACCCCTAAAGCCCTCACCCTACACTCCCTATATGTGTCCCTGTGCTTTAAAACCACCCCATCCCCCAAACACCACCCATGTGACTTTACAAACGATCCCACCACCACATAATGGGGAGGCCTCTGCCAAGACCATGGTGGTACACCCGCAGGCAGAGGCCTCAACCCCTAAAAACAAAACCTAACCAAAACCTAGCTAAAAACACCGCCTTGTGCTCAAAATCACCCACCACCAACCTAGCCTGAAAAGAAACAAACATAACTAATAACTTAACAGTGAACCAAGGAACCCCCCTACCACCCTGTGCTACACCCTTGCGCATAACTTCCCTGCTGACCAGTTCAGTCCTACCACCCCAAATAAAAGAAAACACCTCCCTCTCTAAAGCCCGTGCACACCCCGCTGGCACTGGATAAACCAGTGCCAGGTGGCCAAGGCCTGACAAAATGTCAGCCTTTAAAGCCACCACCTTCCCTGTCACTGACAGTCCCCTGTCCCTCCACATATTTAAACGTGTCCTCACCGCTGTGACCTTCCTCCACCAGTTCACCTCTGCATTCAACCCCCTCCCAAAGTGCACCCCCAACACCTTCAAACCTCCCTCCGCCACAGTGAAACCCAAACCTTCCCTCCTCCCAGTCCACCCTCCATAAAAACACACCTGTGACTTGGCCCTATTCACCCGTGCCCCAGTAGCCCGCTCAAAACCATCCAAAATCACCCCCACCCTCTGAAAACTCTCCTCCGAAGTCAAGGCAAGGGTGATGTCATCAGCATATGCCATCACCCTTGCCTCACCACCCCCTGCACCTGGCAAGTGTACCCCACACAAACCCACATCCCTCCTAAAACGTGCCACGAGGGGCTCCAGGCTGAGCACGTAAAGGAGGGGAGACAGGGGACACCCCTGCCTCACCCCCCCCAACTGCTGCACCAGCCCAGTGCTCCACCCGTTCACCCCAAACGTGCTCCCTGCTCCCCTATACAGTGCCTTAACCCTACTAATAAACCCCGTCCCAAAATTCATTCTACCCATCACCTTAAACAAAAACCTGTGACTCACCCTATCAAATGCTTTCTCCTGGTCAAGGGCCAGCAGCGCCAACGGCAATCGACGCTGCTCAGCCCAAGCCAGGAGATCCCTCACCAGTGACAAATTCAGTGCACAACTCCTCCCCGGCACCCCACACGTTTGATCTGACCCCACCACCATTCCCATCACTGTTGTCAACCGTCTCGCCAGTACCTTCGCCAACAATTTATAGTCGGCGGTCAACAAAGTGATGGGACGCCAATTCCCCAGATCCCTACGCTCTCCCTTCTTATACAGAAGAACCACACACCCTGTCCGCATTGAGGCAGGGAGCGCCTCCCCCCTCCAAATGGCCTCCAACACCTCTCTAACATCACCCCCCACTAACCCCCAAAAAGCCTTATAAAACTCAGCCGTAAGGCCATCAACCCCTGGCGCCTTGCCAGCTTTCATAGAGGAGAGCCCTGCAAAAAGCTCTTCTGGGGAGAAAGGCTCCTCCAGTCTATCACGCTCCCCATCAGGCAACCGACTGTCAACCTCCCCCAACCAATCCTCCTCCCCATCACCACCTTCCCGTGCACAAAACAGAGATTTATAAAAACCCTCCACCACACCTAACATGTCCCTACCTTTTACCTCCACCCCCCAGTATCAAAAAGCCCCTCCATCACTACCTTCTCCTGCCTACGCTTCACTGACTTGAAAAAATACCCACTAGGCCTCTCACCCTGTTCCCTCTCCTCTAGCTCCGCCTCCACCCTCAACCTGTGAACTTGCCCAACATAAAAGCCTCGGATCCTGTCATCCAAGACCCTTACCCTAATCCCATCAACTGCAGTGCCTCCCACTGAATGTGCCCACAACTCCTGCAACTCCGCAGAAGCAGCTTCCACCTCAGCCCTACTCTCCTTCCTCCCTCTCCCAAGCCCTTAACCCCAAATCCACATTAAAGTCCCCCCCATCACTACCCTCCTATTAGTAACCAGAACCGGAGCCAGGCCTAAAAAGAACCCAGCCCTTTCCCCCCGCACACTAGGTGCATAGACATTAATAAACCTCAACCTTACCCCCCTCCACCTACAATCCACAACCAAGACCCTCCCCGGCACCACACACACAGTAGATTCAACAATAACTTCCCAAGAACAAAACAACACCCCCACCCCATCAGCATGAACATTCCCCACACCCCACCGGGACATACCCTTAACCCACCCCTTAGAAAACAATTCCACATCATCCCCATCCCGCAGATGACATTCTTGAACAAAAATAACATCAACAGACAGACCACCCAAATAACGAAAAAAAGCTTCCCTCTTAACCCCATCCTTCAACCCTCTAATATTAACTGAAACCACCCTCAAAACCATAACACAAAAAGAAAGGAAAAGAAAAACCCCAAACACACAAAAGATCCACAAAACCCCCCAAAACAGAAACAAAAACCAAAACAAAACAAAAATGAAACCCCAAAGAACACACACAGCACACACACTCAAACCACACACACCATATACAAACAAACACACTCACACGCGCACACACACACTCACACCACCCACTCCAAACACAGACAAACACACCCACACACTCACACTCAGAAATCATCATGGTCACTTTGTCGTACCCCCGCCCTCATCCCCCTCCCCCTCAGGGCTCGAACCAGTCTATCAACTCTCCTTCAACAAGCCCCGCCTCCCAGCCCCGAAGTCCCCCGCTGGAAGATGACTCCGAAACCCGGCCCGATATATCAGGCCTGGGAGTGAATCGGCGCCGCACAGTCACTGGAGTCCTTGGAAGCCGTTCCTCTCCCCCCGTATCAAAAACGGGGGAGAGTCCCTCACCCCCTGATGTAAGGGGCACACTAGCAGAAGGCGAAACCTCCCACTCTCGTCCAGCAGGAACAGCCCCGAGCGATAGACAAGTCACAGAGCCCTCAGACGAGGACGAGTCCACCTTTCTCTCCTTCCTGGCTCCCTCATCCGACCCCTCCTCAGAGGGAAGCAGCCTCTTAACAGAGGGGGCAGACTCTGGCATCTCCTCTTCATCGTCCGCACCACTGAAAAGGTCTCCAGATGTACCCCCCGGACTAGACACCGGCAAAGAGGAATCAAACGAGACCTCCAGAGAAGGCCCAAAAGCATCCCCAGAGGTCTGCTCCAAAGCCCGGAGTGCCACACCGTCCAAAGGCCCCTCCGGAGAAGACGATGGCACCTGCTCCGGGACAGTCGGATCCACAGCCCCGGGATCCCCAGAGGGGGCGCCGGTAGCCTTACCGGCTCCCGAAGCCTCCCCGACCGCTCCCGGCGCAACTCCAACCTCCGCCACCAGGGGCCGAAGAGCCCTCTCTCCAGCAGCCACCGCAGTACCTCCAGCCTCCAGCAGGGGGGCGTCCAAACCCCCCTCTCTGCCATGTGCTTCCGAAATCGTTTGGCGGCCATCTTTTCCATTGTTCTCTGCCTCACGTCCGCCATCCTCCTGCGCCGCCGGACGGTCTCGAGCCCAGGCAGAACCCTCCGCAGCACCCCCAAAGCGAGTAGGGCACTGCTTAAAAAGGTGTGTCCGTTCCCCACACAGGGAACACGCCTTGGGTGCCGTACAGTCCTTTGCCTCGTGGTCGGTGCCGTGGCAAAACCGGCACCGACCACCCCGACATTGAGCCCGCATGTGGCCAACTTCCCCACATCTGAAACAAGACATTGGCTGCCTCGGGTAGGATAGATGAACTTTATCCGGCCCAATGAAAAAAACAGCAGGAGGGTGATAAAAAGTCCCCTGCCGGCTGTCCTGCCTTAGCCTCCCCGCATATCTTCTTTTGCAGGTCCAAAACCCTTCCTCATCGCACAATTTTGTCCCTCCACGCAGGTCTTCTACATGTCTCCTTAACACCCCTTCAACATCCTCAGTCCGTACAAAAGGGTTGAAAACCCGCGTAACTAAAGGCAAAAACTGGTCATGGCCAAACAATGGCCTTACCTGCAATCCTTCCAAGGCAGGACAGCCGGCCTTCCTCTTCCATTCCTCTAAGAACTCCATGCAGGCTTGTAGTCTCTGGAAAGTCACATCAAAAGTCCCCGGGGTTCCAGTGTCTTGAACTGCAGCAATGTCGTCCGGAGATAATCCAAAAGTTCCCTTGAGCACATCCCTCGCAAAATAACGCCTTGAAAACCTCTCCACAACCTCCACCGCCGCCGAAACATTCACTCTAACAGAGTTCTTAAGCCGCGCTGTAAAAGCCGGCATCCGACCGCCAGGCATCCCCATGCCCGCGGAAAAAGTTTTAAATTGTATGTAAACTGATAAGAACAGATTTTTTTTCCTTTGAAAGGATTTTATTGTCACCATATTCATTTTAAAAGCATTTTACATTTGGTTTTAAAACATTCACATCACATCATTTTTCTTTCTTTTTTTCCACATTGCACATATTGGCAAGTGGGGGTTGTATAAGTGCACTGTAATTGCCACGGCCTCCCTCTGAAAGAGCTTGGTCAGGCCCAAGCCTGCCAGGTTGGGGTGCCCGGACAGGTCTTCCCACTTCCCCACAAAACTTAAACACTGCGGCATGGTAAAAAAAGTAAAGTCTATCCAACCTGTCCGGGCGAAATCCTGGCAGGCATAGACCCAACGCGCTGGCTCCAGTTTCATTATGTGGATCACCACAGTGTCCATCACGTACTGCATGCAGAACCTCCTCTTCTGGTCCTCCGAAGCGTTTTCCTTCATGTAAATTCGAACTGAGTCCCTGAGTCCCTGAGTCGAACTGAGTCCCTCAGTTTTGTGCCTGCGGGGCCGGCACAAAATCGTCGTCCTTCTCCATACTGATAAGAACAGATTTTTTTCTCTTAGATTTTATTACCAAAACAAGTCACACTACACCATCAAACACAGACAAGCACCACCACCAAACACCACACAAACCAAACAACACCCAAAACACACAATCAAACCAAAACCAAAGCCAGTCCAAAACAAGACCAAACCACCCAAAACCCCAAAGTCAAGTCCGCCGCAAAGCATGCGAAAGGAAGCTAAGGGGCCGAGGCACCTGCCTCCCCCTCAGCCCCCCCCCAGGGTCCTCCGGAGGTGCCCCCCCAAGGCGGGCAACCCCTCAACCACGGAGCCCCCTACAGGCCCACCAGCACCCACAGTCCCGCCCGACCCACCTTCGACCAGCAAAGGCCAATCCAGAGTGTCCCTCGCCGCACTCAGGTCCACCGACGCCGGGAGGGACCTGACAGCGGTGGAGCCCGACAACTCCACCAAGCCACTGACCGCCCGCTCCACCAGCACATCGACCTCCTCATCCTCCTGCTCCCCGGACTCCCGCTCCGGACGCCGATTGACCCGAGACTTCTTCCGGCGAAGGTCGGAGGCCACCGGTAAACCCCCGTCCTCCCGCGACCCCCTCCGTTTCGGGGAGAGGCAGCCCATCACCATCGCCTCGTCCGAGGAACCCGCCGACGACACAGCCTCCACATCCGCAGCATCCGACCCCGCCAATCCTCCAGAAACGACCAGGGCCCCCGGGTCAGCAGGCGGCGGTCCTCCAACCGGGGGGTCCCCGACGGCCCCGTCCGACGCTCCATCCGACACACCAGCGCCACCAGCGGCAGCCCCGGCGTAGGACCCAGCCCGCCCAGGGCAGGCACGGTAGAGGTGCTCCCCGGAGCCGCAGAGGGAGCACAGCCCGGGGGCCCGGCACTCACCCGACGGGTGGTCCGGAGAGTGGCAGAACCGGCACCGGGCCCCCGAGCACGCCGACCGCACGTGCCCCTGACCTCCGCACCGGTGACAAAAGACCGGCTGCCCCGGATACGAGAGCAGGAACCGATCCGGCCCGATCCGGAACACGCCGGGCAGGTGGACGACGCCGCTGGGGTGCGCAGAGTCGCTCCTGAGCCGAACAGCAAACCGGCGGCGGAGGGTCCAGAAGCCGTCCTCATCCAGAAGCCGGGTACCTCCGCGAACCTCCTGGACCCTCCGCTCCAAGCAGGCCAAGACCACGTCGTCCGTCACGAAGGGGTTGAACGCCCTCACCACGACCGGCACGAAACCCATGTCGTACAAGGGCCTCAGTCGAAGCGACTCCAGGGCCGGCACCTCCAGCCGCCGTCTCCTAAACTCCTCCACGAACTCCAGACACCGCCGCTGCTCATAAAATGAGACGTCGAAGGCCGCCGCACCACTGGTGTCCTGGACGCCAATAACCTCCCGGGGGGTAAGGAGGAAGGAGCCCATCAACACCGTCCTGGTGACGAACCGCCTCCCGAACCGTTGCCGAACCTCCGCCGAAGCCGTCTCCTCCACTTCCAGCCGAACCGTAGCTCGAAGCCGCACCACCGGGGCCGACCTAGGATAGCCCCCTTCCATCTAGAAAGACCAAAGGGGACACGTTAGCTATCTGATAAGAACAGATTTTTTTTCTATAACTTTTAATGACCAAACACAAATCCATACATATAAACACAAAATGAACACACAAAAGATCAAAATACCATACAAAACAAAACAAGGCAACAATTGCCTACTTCACATGATCACAAGTACAATCACAATAACAATTTTTTTTTTTTTTTTTTTTTCACAACACACAAAAACCACCCAAAAAGCCAATCCACACAAACCCTAAAACCACACACACACACACAAACACATACCCCCCTCTCAACCCACCCCCACCCTCGGTAGACCACCCCAAACCCTTCCCACCTCTTCATCCCCATGAATACCCCTGTACACCCTCACCTCCCGTGCTACACCCACCAACCCAATACCAAAAACCCGGCCTGGCTCCAAACGTGGTAATTGTTTTTTTACACAAGTACCCCTCCAATCCCACAACGCTAACTTAAAAACTGTTAATAAAACCCACACCGCCCACCGTTTTTTCCCCACCCACCCAGTCAAACCCGTCCCAAACAAAATTAAATCCCTAGTTAAACCCCTACCCACCCATCTCCCACACCACCCATCCACCATCCCCCACACAGCCCTCGCCCCCTCACATGCCCACAAGGCATGCTCTACCGTTTCCTCACCCCTGCGGCACACAGGGCACGCAGGAGTCCCCCCCCCCACCATGCCTATAAATCCTTTCCCTGACCGGGAGCCGACCTAGGGCACCCAGCCAGTTCAAGTCTTTACCCCTACCCCCCATTCCTGCAGGCTGCAATAAGCCCCAGTCCACACCCACCCTCATGCCCCTTTCCCCCTCCACCCCTAAAGCCCTCACCCTACACTCCCTATATGTGTCCCTGTGCTTTAAAACCACCCCATCCCCCAAACACCACCCATGTGACTTTACAAACGATCCCACCACCACATAATGGGGAGGCCTCTGCCAAGACCATGGTACACCCACAGGCAGAGGCCTCAACCCCTAAAAACAAACCCTAACCAAAACCTAGCTAAAAACACCGCCTTGTGCTCAAAATCACCCACCACCAACCTAGCCTGAAAAGAAACAAACATAACTAATAACTTAACAGTGAACCAAGGAACCCCCCTACCACCCTGTGCTACACCCTTGCGCATAACTTCCCTGCTTACCAACTCAGTCCTACCACCCCAAATAAAAGAAAACACCTCCCTCTCTAAAGCCCGTGCACACCCCGCTGGCACTGGATAAACCAGTGCCAGGTGGCCAAGGCCTGACAAAATGTCAGCCTTTAAAGCCACCACCTTCCCTGTCACTGACAGTCCCCTTTCCCTCCACATATTCAAACGTGTCCTCACCGCTGTGACCTTCCTCCACCAGTTCACCTCTGCATTCAACCCCCTCCCAAAGTGCACCCCCAACACCTTCAAACCTCCCTCCGCCACAGTGAAACCCAAACCTTCCCTCCTCCCAGTCCACCCTCCATAAAAACACACCTGTGACTTGGCCCTATTCACCCGTGCCCCAGTAGCCCGCTCAAAACCATCCAAAATCACCCCCACCCTCTGAAAACTCTCCTCCGAAGTCAAGGCAAGGGTGATGTGACAAACACATGGCAAGTTGTAGGCACCTTTCCCAAATCAACTGCAACATCACTGTTCTAACTGCAACATCAGTGTTCAAACTGCAACATCAGTGTTCAAACTGCAACATCACTGTTCTAACTGCAACATCACTGTTCTAACTGCAACATCACTGTTCTAACTGCAACATCAACTGTTCTAACTGCAACATCAACTGTTCAATTTCTTTTCTTCGACAATCAAAGGAATGTGCACCGTTCCTGGAGGCACTGCAATACCGGGTCGATGCGTGGAGCGGACGGAGCAAGCCCCTATTCCGTCTCCCTGTTCTAAAAATCCATTTAATATATAGTCCTCGGGTAGAGGACGTATCAGATATTAAACTGATAAGAACAGATTTTTTCCTTTGAAAGGGTTTTATTGTCACCACATTCATTTTAAAAGCATTTTACATTTGGTTTTAAAACATTCACATCACATCATTTTTCTTTCTTTTTTCCACATTGCACATATTTTCTTTTAAAAACACAATAAATTAGTTAAAAGGCATTTGTTTTTCTAAAAAGTGTTTTGTGTGCATAGTCCATGTTGTGGTTTGTAGTAATTTTTTACCACGAAACAATAGAGACGGCCCGACAACAAGTAGTTGAGAGACAACTCGAGTTTAATGCAACACAGTTCCGAAACCGGGAGCTCAACAGCCGCAATGCACACAGGCAAGCAGACAAGATTCGAACTCCCCGATCGTAGTAACAGTCAGACATTTATCTGTACACAAATTGCCCCTCATAAAACATATGGATGAACCATAAACATTCCAAACAGACTGAACCACAATAGTATAGGAAGCGAACTTTTCTTTGAACCTTTTGTGCGTGCTTTTATGACCGTCATTGGGGATGCTGCGACAGCGTGTTTCCCAGGACTTGGTTCCGCACCCCCGGAACTTTGCCAGCACAGGTGGACATCTAATTGTGCCGATTCCGGACTCAGCTGTCACGACACTGGCGCCGGATCCGGACTCAGCAGTTTATGACTAGTTAATTATCTTCTGCCGCAATTTAAAGACGCGACTGACTAAACATTTTAAAGTCACACTTAGTTAGTTGCGCATTCCTGAAAATTTTCCCACATCCCCTCCTTTTGAAAGAATTACTTTCAACAAAAATCTACTCATTGAAAACCACACGCAACGTTAAACGTTCTACAGCTAATACACGTCTATGAAAAACATACTAGTAGAAATACTTCATCATGTAAAAATGTTAACCTAAAAATTGAAAAGTCAAAATATTGGAAAAAATCGCCGGGATTCTCTGATAGGACAGACTCTGAACATAACTCTCAACACTTTTGTACGCTTTTCTTTTCTTTTTCCTTTTTTCCCCTCCTTTTAACATTTTTAAATTACTCACAATCATCACAGCATTCATCGTCATCATGAAAGGGAAATTCGTCAATGAAACTGTCAGTGTCACTCTTATGAGTTTTGACGGACATTAGATTGCTCGCTATAGATTTGCGTTGCATGGTTTTGCACACCAGTGTCAACACGCAGTTTCCCACTAGAAGAATTATCACTACGACTATTATCGGTATTAGAAATGGCAATCCATATCTCAATATTGCCATTAGAAAACTTGAGGCGGTTGCCCCGAATCGCTCACTGAAATCATCAAGGAACGCATCAACTTCAGAAAGTGGTGGTGGGTTGGGTATGGCTTGTCGTAGGAGCTGTACATATTTATTGACATCTTCATACTTGTCTGGTATGAGGAAGCAACAGGACGTTGCCACCACTTTACACATGCCTCCTTCTTGTGCGAAAACTAGGTCTAATGCCAGTCTTTGGGCCACTACTTCTGTTCTGATGTCTTTAATTTCAGTGTTCAATATGGCCATTGCGTCAGCAGTGTCGTTGGTTATTCCCTGTACTTCATACGCTAATCCATTGATCTTTTGCAGGGCCGCTACGACTCCTCCCCACAACGAGATAGTGAGACCAGTAGTAGCGCCTTGCCCCGTCCATGGATTGGCCAAGACGTAACCATTGTATTTTGTCATACCGCCAGGTGTATATGCAAGGTCTCTTTTTAGTCTGTGTGATTTGTGACTAATAAAGTGTTCCTTGTGTAAGTCATACATTGCTTGTGAGACTACCGCTATGTAACATGTCCCTGTGGCCCGGGATGGCCAGTATGAATACGCTGTTGTACCGCAAACCCAGTACAATCCCATGGGAAGAGCAAAGTTAAAATTCTTATGTGGGACTGAGCTAAATCTGACACGCGGAAAATACTTTCCTCCTAGATACATGCCTGTAGTGAAAGTACGAGTTAATCCGCTAATCTCAGTTCTGATGTTGTCGGGTTCTTCCCAACCATATGTAGCATTCAAGTAATACTGGCATTCACTATGTCCTAGTTGTTCTCTAGTACCATTGTCACGTGGATGCGCTTTGATTGACAAGCAAATGTGTCCTACGGTTTTAGGTACCTTTTGTGTCTCTAGGTTTTCGCCAGATTGTCTAAGTGGGATGTCATTGTTTTTGCAGACAGTAAATGGTTTAACTATTTGCGTGGTCGGATGCGCGGTCATGGCTGCTGGCCATGGATAGTGATCTTCTGTTGTATTACCTGTTGAAGCAATGTTACCAATTTGTCTATCTGACGCTTGCTTAGTTTCATGTAACCACACAGAATCCATCACAGTCAACATAACATTCAATGATAACCCATGGACATATTTCTCGGAATCTTTCGCAGTCTCTGCAAGGCATTGTTGAGTAGTGCACAGACGCGACGCTGCGCACACTGAGTCTTTGGTGGTCTGATAAGGGAACACACGTAGCTGGAATGATTTTTCCTGGCAAACCCAGCATGTGTCGTTGTTTCCTGTGAATGCCTTCCCTGCACGGAATGCAAGTTGACATATCTTGTTGGTCCCGCAGAAGTCTTCGGCGGGGGACGCCCATGTGTTCGTTAGGCACACAATCATTATGGCAGCTGTCAACATTCTTGCTCAGTTGTCAAAACAGAAATAAAACTCTAAACCCTAGTCTTCAACAGCACTACTGTTACAGAAGTTAATCTGCTCCAGGCCACTGTCAAAAATAATAGAAATAGAAAATAACAAACTTGTAACGTTTTCACCTTATCTAAACTGAGCAAGTAGCGTAATGTGACTTTTGCTGCCTATGTCTTGAAAGCGTGTGTGTGTGCCTTTGTCTCACGGCTGCTGTGTCGGGTCTATATAGTGAGCAGGATCCTTCACGCGCCTGCAGTGAGAGAGATGAACCCAAGTATCTCTCTCCGCAATCCTCACAGCAGTCGGTGTTGACAAGATGACTTGGTAGGGCCCCCTCCACCTCTCTTGATGCCAATGTTTCCTTCTCAAGTCCTTGACGAGAATCCAGGAGTCTGGTTGGATTGGGTGGTCAGTCAGGAAGCTCTGCGGCAACGCGTTCTGCACCTGTTGGGACAAAGTAGACAAAGCAGATATCAGTCCTCGCATGTAACTCGCTATAGCACCATCAACATTTTCCAAATTAGGGGGGTAGGGGAGGCTGGGAATTGGGAAGGGACGACCGGTGAGGATCTCGAAGGGGCTTAGCCCTGTAGATCGCGCCGGCCGTGCACGGAGATGAAGCAAAGCCACCGGTAGTGCCGTCACCCAGTCCATACCAGTCGATGTTGTAATCTTTGCCAGCTTGGCTTTCAAAATACCGTTCAATTTCTCCACTGCTCCAGCACTTTCTGGATGGTATGCGCAATGTGTTCTGAAATCAATTTGCAATTTGTCAGATATCATTTTTATGACTCTGTTGACGAAATGTGCGCCATTGTCGGAGCTCAAGCGCTTTGGCACGCCCCATCGACAGATTAAGTCTCTCATCAGGGACTTGGCCACAGACAATGCGTTTGCGTGCTTCACTGGATAACATTCTGGCCATTTGGAAAACATGTCAACTAACACCAAACAATATTCATAACCTCTGCATTTGTCCAATTGTATGAAATCCATCATAACATGTTCAAAAGGTCCCTGTGGAGGTGGGTGATGGCCACGGCTGACTTTGATTGTTGGTGCAACATTGTATTTCAGACATACAAGGCATCTGGAACAATAAGCAGTTGCTGTTGTGGTAAACCCTGGCGCAAAGTAAAGTTTATTTACTGTGCCTATCATGGCGTTCGCGTTCGCATGATCTACCCCATGTGCCAATTTCGCAACGATGTGAAAACATGATTTCGGGAGCACTGGCTTTCCCGTAGGCGTATGTCTCCACAAGCCATTTGCGTCTGGTTTGCAATTTTTCCATTTTCGTTTTTCTTTGGTTTCAACCGCCAATTGAGTTTCTTTTAACGCATCGTTTGTTGATATTTCGTCTGGTATTTGCAAATTTGGGAAATTTTGTTGAGTCTGAGCCAAATTCAATAATGCATCTGGTATCATCGCCCCTCCTTCAGCAGCATTCTTGGCCGCTGAGTCGGCTCTGGCATTGCCCAGGCTGACCTCGTCTTTGCCTGCGGTGTGAGCGGCGCATTTTATGACAGCTATAGCAGACGGGAGCATGACAGCTTCCAACACTTTAGTGATTAATTGCTTGTGCTGCACTGGTTTTCCTGAAGCTGTTAGGAAACCCCTCTCTTTCCAAATTGCACCGTGATCATGCACAATGCCCCATGCGTATCTGCTATCCGTGTAAATGTTGGCTGTCTTCCCCTCTGCTAAAGCGCACGCTCTGTAGAGGGCAACTAGTTCTGATGCTTGTGCGGAGAATTGACTAGGTAATGCATGAGACTCGATTGTGTTATATGGGTTCACCACAGCATAACCACTTTTCACCTCTCCGTTCCCAGCACGAAATGAGGACCCATCTACGTACAGGATGAGATCAGGGTTAGTTAAGGGTGTTTCAGAGATGTCAGATCGTGGTTTAGTACACATGGCAACAATATCACAACAGTCGTGTTCATCCCCGTCCTCTGGCGTTGGCAACATTGTCGCCGGGTTAAGTGTGGTGCATCTCACAAGTGTTACGTGCGACAGTGTTAATAGGACATGCTGGTAGGACAAGAGTCGGGCGGGGGTGAGGTGCGAGGTTTTGGCTTGAAGCAATAAAGCTTGTACTTCATGTGGGACATGCACTGTTAAAGGATGGTAGAGGACAACGTCTGCGCACGCCAATACTGCGCAGGCTGTCGCTGCTACGGCTTTCATGCATGGAATGAAACCTCTCGCCACTGGGTCTAGCTGCTTTGAAACATATGCCACCGGTCTGTACTGACCGCCGTGGCTCTGTGTTAAAACCCCAGACATATAGCCTGATCTTTCACACACAAATAAATGGAATGTCAAATCATAATTCGGCAGTCCCATTGCTGGGGCTGATGCCAGTGCTCTTTTTAAGTCAACAAAGGCATTTTCACATTCGTCAGTCATCGTCAGTTTGTCAGTCAACTTTTTGCATGCATTAGCGCACGCTTGTAACGGCCTGGCTCTTTCTGCGTAATTTAGAATCCACATCCTGCAATACCCCGTCATTCCAAGGAATCTTAACATTTGTTGCTTTGTTTTGGGTCTCGGACATGAAGTGATAGCTGTGATTCGTGATGTATCCAGCGCTTTGTGCCCAGGTGTCAAAACGTGACCTAAGTACTTAACTTCCTGCTGTACGAGTTGGATCTTTTGTTTGTCGACTTTCAGGCCCACGCTGGCCAGATAGCTGAGAAGCGCTATCGTGTCTTCTACGCATGCGTCTTTTGACGTCGATGCAACGACTACGTCATCGACGTAAGAGATGACGCAACTTTTGGCGGGAGGTATGAATTTTGATAAACATGAAATTAATGCCTCACAAAATATGCTGGCCGACTCACAATACCCCTGGGCGAGGCGACAGAAGGTATAACGCTGCCCTTTAAAGGTGAAAGCGAACCAAAATTGTGAGTCTGGATGTACAAGGATACTATGATATGCATTCTTCAAATCAATGACCGAAAAGTATGATGAGTTCGCGGGCATGCTCGCAAGAATTGTGCGTGGGTTGGGTGATATGGAGTGTCTTGGTATTACACACTCATTTACTTGTCTCAAGTCACAAACAAATCTCCAAGTGTTGTCTTTTTTCTTAACAGGCAGGATAGGTGAATTGCACGGAGAGTAAGGGCATGGCGCAATTATTCCGTTTTTTAGATATGCATTGAATGTAGGTTCAATGCCGTCCTCTGCCTCTTTGGATAACGGATACTGTGCCTTTGGATGGATAACGGGTTGTTTTGCCCTTAATTGTCATAGGCGGAGCCGTAGTTAACGTGCCCACGTCATAACTGTCTTTGGCCCACAATGTGTCTGGAACAGCTGCGTAAATGCTTTCCTTTTCCTGAGGAGACAGAGTTACAGTCTTCCTCTGCTGTTTGTTTTCAGTTTGCACAAAAATAGGTCTGTATGTGGATTTAACTGCAACGGCGCCGTGCTTCTGTAAGAAATATGTGTCATGTAATGCAGAATAAAACATGTTATCAGTGTGGTGTACTGGCGCCCAATCATCCGCTTTCACACACTCACACACCCAATGGCCTATGTCATCCCACATCCCTTTTGTTTTAGCCAATGCAACATGCGGATAAGAATCCGTTTGATCAAACAATTCCATCAGCGTTGGTGACAAATCCACCACACCAGCTGAAAAGTGTTTGCTGGTCAGTACACCAACAATGTTAATTGAGTCGACTTTATCTCCAACTTGGTACCATTTCTCTAAATACTCTAGAGGTGGAGTCTCAGTAAAGTTTGCCAACACGCAACGGAGGTATTCAGGCGTAGCTCTCTCGCCTTGGGTCGGGACCGGGGATTCAAAAACGTTAACAGGGGACATGCATTCGTAACCTATCCATGAGGGGTTCAATTCCTGGTAAAATAACCTAACAGGGCCTTCTAACCCCACCCCTTCTGATGTTAGTGTGATAGTGAGATTTAATTTACACAAAAGGTCTCGACCAAGGAGGTTTTCCGGGCAAACTTTGGATAACAGAAATGAGTGTTGTAATTCGCTATCTTCATATCTCACCGTTAACGGTTTGGACATAGTCTCAGATATGAAATGGCCCGAAGCTCCTGTTACATGTACTACGTTGTTACTTTCATGGTTAATAAACCTATTGCTATCTCTTTTCCCCAATGTGCTTATATCTGCGCCCGTATCCACTAAAAAAGAATAACGTTCCCCGTTCAGAGAGAGTGACAATTTAGGCTGCGTTGTTGAGTTAGACGTGAGTTGAGGAAACAGTTCATAATGCAATTCAGAAGTGTCAGTGTCAGTTTCAGGCTCCGGCGACGCCTGGATCAAAGTCTCCTTATCCTATGCACGGTTTGCATTGTTAGTCCACACTGGCTTCTGGCTAGGCTGTTGGGACCCGTTGCGTTGATTGCATTTTTGTGCGAGGTGTCCTTTTCTACCACAGTTGTGGCACTGCCGCTTCGGACAGTCGCGCACCCAATGCCCTGACTGCCCACAATGAAAACATTTGTCACGGTTGCCATCACTGTTACCATTGCTGTTACCATTTCTGCGCCCATTGCCATTTTGGTTTCTATTGCCTCGGTCGCTGACTTGCGCACAATTTTGATAGAAGCTGAGCGCTGCATTGTGGAAGTCATCTTGCTTTCTCTGTTCATTTTTCTCCATAATTCTCTCGAAGTTTTCTGCATATTGCAACAGTTCATTAGGGGCAGCAGTGCTCCATGTCACTAGATGATTTTTAATATATTCCACTATGTCTTTTCTCCCACCCAGAATGAAATACTGCCTTATGAGAGCCTCTTTCTGCGCGGGCGTTGTACCTCCTCCACTATGTTTGTTAACTGCCACAGACACCCTGCCAAAGAATTCCCTGGCTGTTTCTTTCGTACTTTGAGATATCGCCATTCTAGTCCAGTCCTCAGTGGCCGTGTAACAATTTCTGATGTCAGTGAACAAGTCATTCAATGCATTTTGATAACGGTCTTCGCCCGACGCCTGGGCTGCCACAGCGGGCGGACCCACGACGGCTGCTATTGCAGGGGCAGTCCTGTCTATGTCAAGGGGTAATCTTTCTCTTAACTGTAACCAATGCGGGAGACATTTCTTGGACAAGATAGCTGCCATTTCAGCCGTGGTTGGTTTATATATTCTGTCCATACGCCTTACGGCCTCAATAAACGCTTCTACGCCTTCCTCTGGCTTAGGTAGGGCTGAAGCTACTGATTTCATCTCCTCAGGTAACCATGGCCTGGCTACACTGACTAACGCTCCATTGTGCCCTGGGATTTGTATGATTGGGGCTGAAAAAACTGTTTGGGGTCTCTCCTCCTCACTCGAACTGCTGGACCTACTCGAGCCACTTGACCTATTGTCGCTGTCGCTCTCTGTACACAGCGGTGTCACTCTATAGACTTGTGTACCGGAGCTGTCATAGCAGAGCCTCTCTACGCCCTGTCCTCTAGTGGGTCTGAACTGTCTTCTGTGGTCAGAAGTGTCGGGTGTCAGACCTGATCTTGTGGGCATGGTGAGCTGTGCAGGGGCTGCTGCTGGGGAGTGTCCGGTGGCTAAACCAGTCTGTGAGGGTAGGGGCTGCGTGAATGGCCACAGCGGGGGTGGTTGTAGCAGAGTCGGGGCCGTAGCTGAGGGAGGGGAGGAGTCAATGGGCAAAGCTGAAGCCGTGGCTGGGAGGGTGTAGGGGTTAGCAGGCATAGGCTGGGGCGGGGGTTGGGGCAGGTGAGGCTGGTGCTGACCTGGGGGTTGGGCGGCAGCTAGGGGCTGGACAACGGGCAATGGCGGATACAGCGGATAACAATCATCATAATTCGGTGGTTTTCTCCTCGGTAACACGGAAGCCGATGGTTCGGTCACATGTTGCTGCACATACACTTCTGCTTCGGTATTTGTCCCACTCTTTGCAGCCTGTTTCACTCTCTCTCCCCCTTTAGTGTGTCCCCTCTTACATTGCTTTTGCTTTCCTTCACTTTCCTTACTCTGCCGGCTTTTAGCCTCATTTTCCCACTTTCTAAACAATTCAGGTCTGTACGGCCTGGCTTTCAATTCCATCATATCCCTACATTCTTTTAATCTCTCTACGCTGAACGTCCCTGCCACGGGAAATTTTCCCTCAGTCCATCTATTCCACTTTGCCAACATACTTTCATCAATACATTCCGTCCCATACTTCCTACACATATCCCGCAAACACCCTGGGCCGTCTTTCGGGGTTGTCTTACTATTGTTACTTCCCATTATTGCAATGTAATAAACTAATCTAGTTCTGTATCCAAAGGCCCTCGATATTTTTATTGCCAATCACCTCACGCAACTTATATCACCATGCAATACACGATTTACGTTCTGGCAAACTTTAGTGCAACTCCGCACACACACAAGCACAAACACAGACACACGGACACACACAGTCGAGGTTCTCACACCCCGATACACAGCTGACAGCTACACCGCACTCAACAATAATGGCCACAATATTCAGTACTGATACAGATGTTACAGTGTACACTTGTGTTAGACCCCTGCTATTCTCCCTGAGAATGCGTCTAACACTCCCTCAGAGTCGCTACTATTCTCCCTGAGAATAGCCTGGATAATCCGCTGAACAACAGCGAAAAACCGTCACTGCGTGGATTCCCCTCACGCAGAGGCTGTCGATTATCTTTATAATAGGTGCCTCTGCACAGTGATAATGACATGCGACTCCTCACTTGCTCCCTGAGCACGCGCCGCTCCTAGCATGCGCAAAACACCCCTCTTTCGGGTACAGACGTCACACGCTCCTTCCTCAGAGCCTAACAAACCACACTGCCCTTCTAAGAACAGTTACCCACAGGCCTTATCTGAATTAATCACAGCAATTAAATGTGAAATTCAGCGCTCTCACTAACCTTTGTCAGCCGCTCTCACACGTCCGGGATTCCGTCAGTCTGCTCCACAGATGTCGTCTCGGACAGCGCCAAGCTGGGTGCTGGGTGCGCGGTGTTCTCACGTCTTTCCAGCCTTCTCCCAAAACTTCAAGTCAGTTGCTCCTCTTCCGCGGCGGAGAAGCCTCAGCGATGTCCAAGACTCCAGTCCGTGGTGCAGAATTATGGAATCCTGTTCGTGACGCCAACTAAATGTAGTAATTTTTACCACGAAACAATAGAGACGGCCCGACAACAAGTAGTTGAGAGACAACTCGAGTTTAATGCAACACAGTTCCGAAACCGGGAGCTCAACAGCCGCAATGCACACAGGCAAGCAGACAAGATTCGAACTCCCCGATCGTAGTAACAGTCAGACATTTATCTGTACACAAATTGCCCCTCATAAAACATATGGATGAACCATAAACATTCCAAACAGACTGAACCACAATAGTATAGGAAGCGAACTTTTCTTTGAACCTTTTGTGCGTGCTTTTATGACCGTCATTGGGGATGCTGCGACAGCGTGTTTCCCAGGACTTGGTTCCGCACCCCCGGAACTTTGCCAGCACAGGTGGACATCTAATTGTGCCGATTCCGGACTCAGCTGTCACGACACTGGCGCCGGATCCGGACTCAGCAGTTTATGACTAGTTAATTATCTTCTGCCGCAATTTAAAGACGCGACTGACTAAACATTTTAAAGTCACACTTAGTTAGTTGCGCATTCCTGAAAATTTTCCCACAGGTTAACTCATTGACTGCCAGCCGTTTTCAGAATAGAGAGTTCCATACTGCCAGAGGTTTTGGGGAATTTTGACTGTTTTTTAAAGAGCCACAGAATATTATGTGTTACGACTACATAAACAATGAAACTACCACAAGAAAGAGCAGACTCTCTTCTTTCACCAGAAAAAAAGTTTGTTTCTACCCCTTTCCATTGCTTAGAAATCAGCAGGCGAACATAAGCTACTTTCTCCAAACACACCCGTTTTTTATCAAAAAAGGGAGAAAATTAGCGTTTTGTTTGACAACGTTAGTGTCTTGATGCGCGTTTTTTTCGGTCTATTAGCACGTCAAACATCGGGAAAATGTCTTCCTTTGATAAGACCACAAAAACAACAGTAACAGGGGGCGTTTGGTAATAAAATAGACATTGTTGTAACAAGGTAAATATATGCTATTTACAGGCTGTGACGGCGAAAACTCAGTGATCAACAACTGGGGTGCGTTTCCCGTACAACGATGGATGTTAGCATTCTACCATCAAAGTACGATGTTCGTGGGAACTAGGTAGGTGCTCAGCTATGGGTGTTTCCCAAAAACGCCTACCAACATGGTAGACTACTATGTAAGTTTCTACCATGTTGGTATGTACCACCATAGTTCCTACGGCTACGACCATGTTTGCAGATGTTTTCGGAAGTGTTCGGAGACAATTCGGGCGCATTCGCGGTAGGAAGCATGCCAGTCCCGTTTATACATTTATGTTGATATAGTCAGTTAATAACGGCGGTTACATGAACCTGTGATCAATATAAGATTCAATTAAGTCATATGCCAAAAGTGGTCTAGTTTATCTTCACCTTCGAGTGAAAATACAAGAAATAATAACGACAGGAAATTATATTGGCAAGTAGTCTAATTAGATGTGAGCAACCTTCCTCTACGTGCAGCAGGTGGCCTAGTGGGTTAAGCGCACAGCTTTGACTCACATTCATTAGAGCAGTCGGAGGTTCAATGCCAGGTGATTGTTATAGAATATCTTCTTACTCTGTGTCTAAATTATTATATTTAAAACAATACAAGACAAATAAACTGAAATTATTATCCATTTGCTTGGGCATATTTTACGCATTAGTGCCTAGGCTATAACAATTCGCCTGTCCCCGCTTGTTCCATGCAATATTATCTTTGCATTTGAACGTCTACCGATTGATAACACTCACATTAACAACGAAACCATCTAATTTCCTAATTGAATAGGCCTGCCATTACACCTGTTATCACCAATAATCACCACCTGGAAACTTTCTCCAAATGAAAATTCTTCCTAAATAATAAAGGAGAGGACAACAGAAACAAATCCCACACACGTTGACAGGTGGTTTTGAACTCGCAGGAATCACCGTTATACGCCTCAAAGGCGCACTGGCTTATCCATTTACGCCACCAGTCATCTCAATACACACTATATCTCTTGCCTAATTTAAATCATGAAAATACTCAAGGAGACTAACGTGGCCTATAATATTAATAATTAACAGGAAATCACATTGTCAGTATATAACCAAGTCTTACTCATCATTGAAGTGTTTTTAATCAACAATTTCGTTGTCTCCAAATTTACCCAACTATGGTATGTTCAACGCCCTCTGTTGACTACAGTGTTGTAGTAAGATACTAACTTGTTACGGGAGGTGAAGAGCTCTCGTAGGTACGGATCAAGTTACGATGTTGTTTACGATATAGCGCAGGAACCATGATTTCGAGAAACAAGGACATAGTAGCTACGTACATCGTAACATGGAGGTTTCACCTCCATAGTATGGACGAGCATTTTGGGGAACACCTCTCTCGTAGTTTCATGGTTCCCACGATGTTGGTAAGCCCCAGTTAGCCCGTAAATAGCTCGTAAATGTTTGGGAGACGCACCCCTGGGGGTGCGTTTCCCGTACAACGATGGATGTTAGCATTCTACCATCAAAGTACGATGTTCGTGGGAACTAGGTAGGTGCTCAGCTATGGGTGTTTCCCAAAAAACGCCTACCAACATGGTAGACTACTATGTAAGTTTCTACCATGTTGGTATGTACCACCATAGTTCCTACGGCTACGACCATGTTTGCAGATGTTTTCGGAAGTGTTCGGAGACAATTCGGGCGCATTCGCGGTAGGAAGCATGCCAGTCCCGTTTATACATTTATGTTGATATAGTCAGTTAATAACGGCGGTTACATGAACCTGTGATCAATATAAGATTCAATTAAGTCATATGCCAAAAGTGGTCTAGTTTATCTTCACCTTCGAGTGAAAATACAAGAAATAATAACGACAGGAAATTATATTGGCAAGTAGTCTAATTAGATGTGAGCAACCTTCCTCTACGTGCAGCAGGTGGCCTAGTGGGTTAAGCGCACAGCTTTGACTCACATTCATTAGAGCAGTCGGAGGTTCAATGCCAGGTGATTGTTACAGAATATCTTCTTACTCTGTGTCTAAATTATTATATTTAAAACAATACAAGACAAATAAACTGAAATTATTATCCATTTGCTTGGGCATATTTTACGCATTAGTGCCTAGGCTATAACAATTCGCCTGTCCCCGCTTGTTCCATGCAATATTATCTTTGCATTTGAACGTCTACCGATTGATAACACTCACATTAACAACGAAACCATCTAATTTCCTAATTGAATAGGCCTGCCATTACACCTGTTATCACCAATAATCACCACCTGGAAACTTTCTCCAAATGAAAATTCTTCCTAAATAATAAAGGAGAGGACAACAGAAACAAATCCCACACACGTTGACAGGTGGTTTTGAACTCGCAGGAATCACCATTATACGCCTCAAAGGCGCACTGGCTTATCCATTTACGCCACCAGTCATCTCAATACACTCTATATCTCTTGCCTAATTTAAATCATGAAAATACTCAAGGAGACTAACGTGGCCTATAATATTAATAATTAACAGGAAATCACATTGTCAGTATATAACCAAGTCTTACTCATCATTGAAGTGTTTTTAATCAACAATTTCGTTGTCTCCAAATTTACCCAACTATGGTATGTTCAACGCCCTCTGTTGACTACAGTGTTGTAGTAAGATACTAACTTGTTACGGGAGGTGAAGAGCTCTCGTAGGTACGGATCAAGTTACGATGTTGTTTACGATATAGCGCAGGAACCATGATTTCGAGAAACAAGGACATAGTAGCTACGTACATCGTAACATGGAGGTTTCACCTCCATAGTATGGACGAGCATTTTGGGGAACACCTCTCTCGTAGTTTCATGGTTCCCACGATGTTGGTAAGCCCCAGTTAGCCCGTAAATAGCTCGTAAATGTTTGGGAGACGCACCCC
>JAODXP020000017.1:3682544-3696715 GCA_027497455.2 Sardinella longiceps
AATTATTACTAATAAATGACAGAAACAAACCGAATGAATGTGGCGGTTGGCTGGCCTTTTGCTGTAGAGATATTCCATTTGCTACATACAGTAAACTCTCTGAATCCATGTATGGGGCACATATAATATATAATAATTTCAAATCTATTCCTGGACATCACCTTCCTAAATCCAGGTGCTGCTATTTGCCAATATTCAGCCCAATAATCCATTTTGACTTCTCTACATACCCATACCCAAATACAGAGCTTTTTTTGTTTGTTTGTTTTTTTCTAGATACGGAGAAAAGAAGGCTTTCATTATAGAGACAGTTGTCAGAACATTGATAAAATCTTGAGTGTGCCTGGAGTTGATGAGAAGCTAAAACTGTTGGGCACAGAGATATATTCCAAAAATCATCAGAGAGAAAGAGTGATAGAAAATCTAGGGGAGAATTGTCATTGGAGAGTTATTTTCCCCTCAGATAACCAATTGGCTAATCAAAGGGTAGGCTACTGATTCTCATTCGCCAAGTACTCAAAGCCTGTATTCCCATATTGAACTAAAGACGTCATGGCACACCGTCTTTGACCCTGCTGCGCGCAGCACGGCCGGGTTTGCCTTGCGCACACGCAGAGTGGAGAGAATTTGCACAGCTACATATTCTGACCTCCCACCCTGCCTCTATGTTATCCCCTAACTCTCCTACGAACACTATGACCTCGTAACATCCCCAGTGGCATTAGAAAAAAGGCTCCAGCCTCCACCACGTTACTGTCGGATTGTGGAGAGGCACGGTCAGAAGGCAATAAGCTAGCTGGCTAGCGCGATAAAAACACTGCACTCCCACATAAATTCCCTGATTTCCCACACCACTAATACGCCTCCTAAATTCAAGATGAATAATGCGACAACGTGAAATATTGTTCCCACCACTAACATTGGCCAAGGGATTCAAAGTTTGTGCTTGGTGTGGGGCTAAACTCTCAACTTCGTCCAGCTGCATCATAACAAGGCAGGGACGCATCTAAAGCGGGATCGCTAAACTAATCACCATCATCTTCTGAAGGCAGATATCCCCCTTCAGAATCAGGCTCATGGAATATAAAGCTCAACACTTCATTGCAGGTAGACTTTCCTGATGTCAGTACACGATCATGTAATGTAGATACTCGCTGATGCTGACTATACCGCTCTGACAAAATGGCTCACACGCTAGTTTAGCTCCGGTATTGTTTGCATTGATTCAACGTGGTCTTCCTCGAATATTTTTGCATTGGACCATGACGTTTTTCGAGTCAGTGATGACGTATGACATGTCTGCCAACTAGTGGTGTGGAGATTAAATGATATATGACACCCTATTTGTAAAAATCGGCCGTTTTATTCAGTACCGCTGCTTGTCGAGTAAACTCGACTGTGGCGCCTAGAGGGTTAATAGTCATGTTTTGACACACCAGTGCTGAATTCAACTGTATTTACATCAAACTAAGATATCCCGACATTAAAAAATATGTATACATGCTTAATTGCAAGAGTAGCTATCTTTTTGAAGTCTAAAGACAAACTGGAAGAGGAATTCAGCAGAATGAACACAAAACAAGCATTTCAAAAAGTCAAACAACTCACCGGCCAGGATCAAAAACAACACCACCTACCAAGCTCAGACCCTCTCCACTTTGCAAACTCCCTGAACAGTTTCTTCAACAGGTTTGAGAGCCAAGACCACACCAGCACCTGCGAGGAACTCCTCAGAACCCTCCCCCCACCCCCCGGAGAACCCCACAACCACATACCCTTCACACAGGAGGATGTACAGTGGCAGCTGGCCAGGTACAAAGTCTCCAAGGCATCAGGACCAGATGGCATCCCAGCAAGGGTGCTAAAACACTGTGCAATGGAGCTAGCACCCATCTTCCACTCCATCTTCCTGGAATCATTCACAACAGCCACAGTACCCACCCTCTGGAAGACTTCAACCATCATACCCATACCCAAGAAACCCCGCCCCTCAGAGCACAACCACTTCCGCCCAGTCGCACGCACACCAATAGTCATAAAATGCCTGGAGAAAATCATACTACACCTCATCCTACCAACCGTCAACCCACAACTGGATCCCCACCAATTTGCATACCGGCCGAAAAGGGGGACAGAGGACGCAGTGGCATGCCTCCTCCACTCCCTCCTCCACCACCTCCAATCCCCCAAAAAACTCCGCCTCAGTTCTGTTTGTCGACTTCAGTTCCGCCTTCAACACTATCCAGCGCCACCAACTCATCAAGAAATTACAACACCTGGCTGTCACCCCTCCCCTCATTCACTGGATATATAACTTTCTCAGCAACAGACCACAGACAGTGACATCAGCCCATCACCATCCATGGCAAAACAGTAGAACAGGTCAGTACTAGGGCTGGGACGGTTCACAAAATTCACGGTTCGGTTAGTATCACGGTTTTCAGTTCGATTCGTTAATGTAGCATAACCTGGCCCACCTGTATCAAAAGTGATGTGGCCCTTTTAAGACATTGCCCTTTTAAGAAGCTACCGGTGGCCCTTTTAAGAATCTATGGGTGCAGACGATAGTTCTTGCTGGGTAGGAGCAGCGTAGGTGAAGAAGCTAGATGCTGGAGACTAAAATATCATACGGCAACAAACGTGCAAAAATTAAGACATTTTAACAGTTAAGCGCTGCGTGAATAGGCTAAAAGGCATCTTTCGCCGTCAGGCGGAAGGCGTTAGGACAGTCTGGAAATGTAACAGAATGGCAACATGCCATCTCCTACACACGAAGGAGAAATAATTTTTTAGTGAGATTGCAGTGGAATGTATTGCATTTCCCAGTGCGGGGAAATCCATGCCTATCGGCGCATAAGTGAACGCTTAGTTGCATTTCACTATAGCTAAGCGGTCACCGTCAGGAAACTTAGTCAGAGCTACATGGTCGGTGCGGGAGAGTTCCTCAACAATTTCTCCTCGTGTCTCTTCATATAATTTTGGAATCACAACGGTGCTAAAATGTTTACGGCAGGGAATATGATATCGCAGCTCGAGTACTTTCATCAGAAATTGAAATCCTTCACCCTCGATCACGCTATAAGGCAACATGTCTTTAGCTATCCATCCCCACTGTTCTCGTTATGGCTGTCGCCAAAATGCTCCCACACTCCAGACGTATATGACGCTGGCGCATCCTCTATCTCAGGTCGGCCTGCCATTTGTCTCCCACTTGCTATTTCCACGTTTCACCGTCAGGTAAACACACTGAGATCAGGCACATGGCCACATTGCGCATGCACCGTCGAACCGTGCGGTTCACGCACGTGCCGAACCGTGACGAGCGTACCGAACGGTTCGGGTACAATACATGAACCGTCCCAGGCCTAGTCAGTACTTTCAAATACCTTGGAATCACAATGGACAATAAACTAAACTTCAATGAACACCTAACCACAACACAGAAACGTGCACAACAGAGACTGTATGTCATACGCAAACTTGGATCACTATCAGTTGCCCCCCCCTTCTGCTGTTGCTGTACAAAAGTATCACCCAACCCATCCTACTGTACTGGTCCCCCTGTTTCTTCACTCTACTCACTGTCACCAACAAGAACAAACTCACTAAAATCTCACACATAGCATCCAAAATCATAAACCTCCCCACCCCCAGGCTGACTGAAGCAAACAACAAAGCCACCATACGCCTTGCCCGTACCATAGCAAACAGTCCTGACCACCCCCTCAACCGCTTTTTCACTCTGCTACCATCTGGCCGTAGATACAGAGTTTTGGACTGGACTAAAGCACATTACAAGAAAAGTTTCATTCCCTCAGCCATCACTGCACTCAACAAACTGCAATAATTCATTCTGCCTCCCTGCTCATGCTGGTACACTCAGTTTTATGTCTTGTGTGAGGTGTGGGGTTCTGTGTGGGGTTTTTCTGATGTCTTATGTTAAACGTGTTATGTGTAATGTGTTAAATGTTGTGGGCTGTATATATGGGATGGTGAGAGGGTGTGGAATAATGTATGTATAATGTGGTGTTGTTTGCTTGTTGAATGTTTTAAATGTCACATGCCGCTGACTGCTTGTTGTGTGAAAAAGAATATCCCTTTGGGGACAATAAAGAAATCTATCTATCTTATCCAGAGCTGAGACAATGGGACACATCTTGTGCATTCGGACACAGATCGGGTACCAACACGCGCACTTTGAAAAATATCGATCTTTTCAATAGTCATGTTTTGACACACCGCTGCGGAATTCAACTGAATTTACATCAAACTAAGATATCCCGACTTTGAATCCAGCGATCCGAGTTCAAATCTCGGTGGAACCTTGGCAACTCTTTTGCCGTCTGTCCCGAGCGGCAGTCCCTTCAAGTAACCTTGGCTGGGGAGTGTGTCTATGTTCCCACAGACCTATATTCCCACAGCCCTATATTCTCACATTTCTAAGAGTTTTTTTTTTCTTTCTTCAAAGTCAGGTACTATAGTCCCACATTTCTACCCCTGTCTGGTAGACCCCCTCTGTAAGTTCAAGCAAGATTCGATCTTTGGTATTATTTGCCCTCAATGGTGCCTTCAAGGTAGTGGGGTTTAGATTTGCATCCACATTTCACGACAATTTTATATTCATCCACCTCAGCGATCATTTTTGAAATCGACCTCAGCAATCATTTTTGGAATCAGTTTCATAATCCTCCATTCTAATGTGAACGGAAGAGCTAACTGGATAAATATTACCTGTGTTGGTGTAAACATGCCCTTATCGGAACATATTGCTGTGGGAAAATAGGGTCTAATTTCTTTTTTAAAATCTTTGTAATGTGAGAGTATGCAGGGCTGTGGGAACATAGGGTCCAATTTCCCAAATTTCCTAAGAAATGAGGGAACATAGGGCCTAATTTCCAAAAATTCTGTCAAAAATAAAAATTCCTAACAAATGTGGGAACATAGGGCTGTGGGAACATAGAGCTGTGGGAACATAGAGCTGACCCCGGTTTGGGAAGTAGCCCGATGTTCGCTGCCAGACGAGGAATTGGAATGTGTGTGGAAGGGTCTTTGTATTTTATGGAGGCATCCAGCCTTCTTTGGATTACCTCCTCTGTGAGTTCATCCCTGAACTTCTGTGTTGTTGGCATGTAGACCGGTCTGGCAATCCACTGTTTTGATTGTTTTTGATAAATTACACTGTGTTTCCCGAGACCTGTGGAAATTTTTAGGAATGTGTAGTTTCACAAACTAGGGGTTTAAAATGTTTGGTCAGTTGTGCCATAGGGTAATCATCAAGCTGAGTCCAGCCCAAAATGCACGGTATGTCCACCTGTGCAGATAGGAGCAAGATACTGCGGCGCCAGACGAGGTTATCACAGCACCCTAAATATTCGTCACATAAACAGGCATCTACTCTGTTGCAACCTGTTTGAGTTTGGAATGTTTATTGTTTATTGTGCAACTTGTGTAGGATAAATGTGGGACCATGCTCCATGGTCGGGGAGTTCGATCTGCCTGCTTGCCTGTGTGTACTGCGGCTGTTGAGCTCCCGGTTTCGAAACTGTGTTGCATTAAAGCTCGAGTTGTCTCTCAACTACTTGTTGTCGGGCCGTCTCTATTGTTGCGTGATTATACGCATAAAATTACTACAGACCTTTAATTAAAACAATCACTTATGATTTCTAATAACTTAGTGAAAAGCACTGCTTTAGGTAAAACAAAATAGTACCACAGTGGTTACTAATTCAATAAGTAAATTTTATAAACATATTTCATTTCTTACCTGGTGATGTTGTTGGCTGTTTACATGGCTGGCTATGGTTTTCATTGTGGTCCATAACAGCGAGCATCGTCCGTGCCTGCATGGATGGGTAGGCAAAGTGCAGACGCTTCGGGCACTACTTCAACAGGGCGTTGTGGAACACCTCTAGTTGTCTTGATAAAATACAAAGCAAAGTTGACACAAAATTATTGTAGACATTCAAAATTGTAAGTGATGTGCTCATCACCCGTTCTGTAATTGATTTATGAGTATTGATCTGTCTAATGTGTGTGTCATGGTGGCAATTTGCATTCATATTGAAACGGCACTGTGCATGTCCATATCACTTCATGTCTGACATACCTGTGTGCTTGAAGAGTGTCATATGATCCAGATCTTTGAGTAGACGCGTGTCCGTCACAATTTCAAAGAGGGCTTTGTAAGCAGGTGAATCATGTGGCAACCACTTCTTTATCCTTTGTTCATCTGCTGAGAGGTCATCATGGTAGCATCTGTATTGAGCACCATCGTCCTCCCATCGATGGACACCACGAATATGATGAAGGATGGATGTCCATCGTCTCTGCAACTCCTATATTACATTTGAGCAGAAGGAGGAAGCATATTTGTATTTCATCATCTTCCTTACTGTCTAAAACAGAAAAACATCATGCCATAAAGTTATCAATGCCAATTGCCTGTGTGGAAAACAGCCAACAGGTTCACTGCATTCCATAGGTGTTCAATAAAATTCCTACATATGTCTTTATGTTTGCAATAGTGCATGCTTATACCTTTGCATCTCCTTCACATGAGCTGCAGCTCCACCACATCTGGTTGCTGACACTCTTTGTCCATGGAGCGAGGTCCTGGCAATTCCTTTTGTTTCCTTCCACAACCAGTTGATGTTTAATCCCTATATCACAGCAAAGATTGAAAAGAGTGGTTAGAGTAGACTGTGACAGACTGTGATAGTGTGCTCAGGTTGATGACAGACAGACAAAAAAAATTACTAACCTTTTGTCACGTGCCATGGATCAAATTGGTGAGTTATGTTGGGATAGTCCTCTCGCATTATTTTTCTAATGGATGGATGTCTATCCGTGGTAACCACTTTCACCGCAATCCCTTCGTCCAAAAGCTTATCAAGCCCTTTTTTGAAGCCCATTGGCTCCATGGCGACAGAACTTTTAGCTTGAGTCACCTACAAAGCACAGGATAACATATAAAGACTTTTCAGGCAATATTTATAGATATATAGACTGCATTATTGATTTTCTTTGTTTATTTGTTTACCTGTATCAAATCGAACCAAACAATCTGTTTGGTAGCATCATCCATAAATTAATATGTGGTGTATTTAGAGGAATGACCTGGGCTGTCACTCCTCCCATCTCCGCAGATTTGTACTTCCTCACCATCCAGCGTCTGACAGATGAGTTTGGCTTTTATTATATTTTCCTGCTTCTTGTAGGTTTTGCCAATGGTTGGAATGAGATATGTTGACTGAATGTTATAGTAGGTTGTTTTTCTGGAAGCTGTAGATTCAGAAGTCCTGCCCAATCTGCAATATCGGTGTATGTTGCACCTGTAAAGAGTGTGGCTGCTGATGTCAATATGTTATTTTCTGGCATTCCTCGTGTATCGGGACAGGATTGCCATTTCCCAGCATGTCCAATTGTTGCATTTCCACTTTATTATTTGACTGCCAATGTGTTTCTGAGTTTGGTTAACATCACACATTGGAGCTCCACACTTCAAACAAAATTGGAAAAGTTCCATAATTTTGGACTCATTGACGATCCACTTTCTCTCCTTCCAGCCTCCTGGCTGTGCAGAGATGCTTGTAGAGCTTCCGGTTGTAGAAGTGGAGGGGGTTGAATATGGAACAAAACTTGTGTCTGATGGATCAGCAGCCAGTTCTGACATCATGCTGATGTCCAAGGCAGAAGATGCGCTGATATCCATCTCAGCCGGTGCACCCTCAGCCTGTGCTGCACCAAGTGGTTCCTGTATTTCAAAAAACATACCAGCAATGCATACCAGCATATAAGAGATGTTAGTTGCCTCACGCAATCAAGACAGTAACTAGGCCACACTAACATCATGGTTTTCTATGACAACATTATTTTATCCTACATATATTTGCCAGCATTATACCTACCTTATATTATACCTTGTAAATTCTCATAACTTAGATACTTGTGAAGTTGCCAACTCGCATCAAAGATCAGACTTTTCCTTGGACTTCTCACATCCGTCACCGTGATCAAAGACACTATGCCCTTCAAAAAGAATAAAAGCAAATATTCCCACTTCCCACTCGCCCAAATTCACCTAGGATACCCGCATATAGCCTACCTAGCCTAATGTAAAATATTACGCAAGGATGTCTAGGCTGCAATGCCTAGTTTATCTTGCGAAGAGTTAGATCAAATGTGGAGTAAGACGGTGAGACAAGCTAAGCGTTTTACAGAAAAAAACGTCCTGATTCCTCTCATCAGGCTCAGCTATTCTAACATAAATGCAAGCTTCTTTGCAGCAGTGTTGTAAAGACGCTAATAGTAAACTCGGAAATTAACATCTGAAGTTTTGGATGTCATGCAATGCAATGTCACGCAGACTGTTTCCCTTAAGTGTTAGGGATAAAGGCCTCTCATTCGGTTGCGTTGGCTACCAGCAGCACTTGAAATCAATGACGTCTTTTCTGACAATACTTTTCCTATAGTGAAACTATGTCCTAATTTGGAAATGAGCAAATAATAAAATAGGCCTAGACTATTGGAGAATATTTACTGGCTCAGGACATTTCATAACATTTTAAAAAATATTAATAATGATGGCCTACCGCAATTGTTGGTTTTATTTTATTCTGTCTAGTAGCCTATCTTCTAGGAAGCAGAACTACTCAATTTTATGAATGAAAGAAATCAAATGAAAATTGCAAATAGACTGAGATGGTTGATAGTTGATAAAGTATGTATTATATAACCCCTTTTTTGTTGGAAAACACCGAAACTGTACCGTCACCGTGGCCCCAAAACCGTGATACATACCGAACTGTGGGCACCCTGTACCGTTGCATCCCTAATATTTTCCGGTCTAAAAAACGCATGCCCACCACTGAACGACATCCCCTCCCTCTTCAAAGCTGGGTAGCGCCTGGTCCACATTGTATTGCAGGACATCCTGTTCTCCATCAGTGTCGCCTGGCAGCAGATGGCTCATGATCTCCAGCAGTTTTTTCAGATGGACAGCTGTTTGGGAGTGCCCCCTGACTACTGGGTCCACAGCAGACAAAGACTGCAGGACCATACTTAGGGTTAGGCTAACCATAACCATACTTCGCAAAGGAAGTTTCCGTTGCATGTACTTCGCACCAGCATTGTATGCTTCGGATACCTGCAGCAGGAATGGCTTGAAGGAACTGTAGACTACAGCACACTTACATACCACATGAAGGAACTGTAGACTACAGCACACTTATATACCACATGAAGGAACTGTACCTTGATCTGACAACGGCTGATCCACAGCCACTTCTGGACACTTGGAAGCCATAACTATGGAATTGTTCCAGAAGTGCAAGTACAGTGAAGAGATTCTTTCTCCTGTTGCCAATGTTGTGGGAGAACATTCAGAAAGTATTGTGAAAGTAGCTGAAGGATTTCACAGACAGCGCGCAGACATCTTTGGATTTGGAGATTTTGACAAAGACAGTGCACTCCTTGTCACCAAAAAAGACCAGACCAAGCTACAGCATGAGCTGTCAGTGCGTGTGGCTTATCGATTGGATGCTGCAAGCTGCAGCATTGTGAAGGCAAAGTCAATTGACCTCATTGAGCTGAAGCCAGCATGTGACGGGGCGCATAGCTACCGTCACGGTAGCGTGCGCTACCGAATATATCTATCAAAGACTGAGTACAGTTGATGCCTGTATATGTTTGTTTGTCATGCCCATGTTTTCAGTCATTCACTATGTCTATTTCAAAACACCTGTTAACCTAGTCATTCATCGGTAGGAAGATTAAGTCACACTTGGTATATCCTGCGAGATTGAAAGTCTTCACTAATGGTGGAGAGCAGGTGTTTGGCACGGCAGCTGAGGCCACCGCGGCTCTCCAAGCCCAAGGCATCATTGGAACGCACAGTCAAGCGCATGGCGAAAGGCCGGTGCCTCTCAAAGATCAGGCAGCGCTGGATGCACAAACATCAAAGACTTCTAAAAGGGGCGTGAATAAGAAGTTGGATGATAAGACTGCTAATCTATTAAAGAAGCTCACGGGAAAAGACAGTGACTGGTGGACTTAAGGTACTTTGATGGACTAAGTCATTTCTCCCTCTTCACTTCTCATGCGGGTATTGGTTTGGTGTAAAATAGTTTGACACATTTAGGTCTATAGCATAATGATGCTGACCGGAATGGCTTTAGTGGAACCAGGTGTGAATTAATGTCTTATTTTATTATGAACAAATGAAACCCTGGTAAATTTTGGCCTATTATTTAATTAAGAATGATGAATTAAGAATGAAAAATATCTTGGTTATGAGTTAATCAATAGGCCTACATTTTTTGTAAGGAGTTCAGTACTAGAAAATAAAGGGGCAAGCCAAAGTATAAATTTGATTTTGTTTATTCATTTATTTATGCATTTATTTATTTTGTTTGGTTATTTATTTATTTATTTATTCATTTATTTATTTTATTATTTTTTTTTTTATTATTATCATTGTTATTGGTTAGGCCCTTTAATGAATGGAGGATAAATAAGTGAATTAATAAAAAGTTGAGGGAGAGAAGGAAGAAAAAGGAAAGGGGGAAGGAAGGGGAAAAATTAATTAAAAAAAATAATTAAAAAAAAAAAAAAAAAACACAGCCACTTCCGCAAAAGGCTGATGACAAATCTATTTCAATGCAAAATTTATGACACACAGAAACATCTCACACACTGACAAAAGTTTACATAATGTTAGCCTATCAGAGGATACTTGTGATATAGTGCAGCTAATAAGAAATTATGATGCACAGTTGAAGACATCTCAATACACAGAGCACAAACACCATGACTTAGAATATGACATAGACCCTGAAAATAATTTTCTCTTGGACATTAATGAAAACTGCCGTTATTACACTGAGGATCAATATAATCAGATAATTGTTAAAAAGGACAATGTGTCAATTATTCATTTCAATAGCAGAAGTCTAAATAGAAATTTTAAGGATATAAAGGACTATTTACACTCCTTCATTCAACCATTTAACATTATTGCAATATCTGAAACCTGGATTAGTGGGTGTACAACAGAGTTTGAACTAGACGGTTATGAATTATTTTATGTAAATAGGCAGAATAAGGGGGTGGAGGAGTAGCGATTTATGTGGATAATTCTATGAGATACAAAGTCCTGAATGAAATGACAACTGCTGTTAATAACTTATGTGAATGCTTATCAATTGAATTGTTAATGGAAAAAAGTAGAAATATCATCATTAGTTGTATATATAGAGCACCAGGTACGAGTATTGAAGGGTTTACAGAATGGATTGAATGTATGTTTTCAAATAAGGGTAGCAAATCTGTATTCATTTGTGGAGACCTTAATATTGACTTGTTAAACCCTAGTAAGCTAAAAAATATAGATGACTTTATTGACACAATGTATAGTCTGAGTTTATTTCCAAAAATCACAAGACCTAGCCGAATTACATCCCACTCTGCCACACTAATTGACAATATTTTTACTAATGACATCCAGAATAAAACTGTAAGTGGGCTATTGATCAATGATATTACTGATCATTTACCAGTGTTTCTTACAATCAATGGAAATTATAGGACAAAAAGACCGGACAGGCCTAAAAAAATTCAGTACAGAAGATTAAGATCTGAGGAATCCATCAGCCTATTCAAGCAAGACTTGTTAATGCAGAGATGGGAGGCCATTTATGAAAAGGGTGATGTTAATAGTGCATATAGGACTTTTCTAACAATCTTTAGTACGCTTTATGATAAATACTGTCCATTAAAGGAAAGTAAGACTAATAGAAAGGAAGCTAGTTGCCCATGGATCACAAAAGGATTATTAAATGCTTGCAAGAAGAAAAACACACTCTATAGAGAATTTGTAAGAGTAAAAACAAAAGAAGCAGAAATCAGGTATAAAAAATATAAAAACAAATTAACTCAGATAATAAGGGCCAATAAGAATGAGTATTACAAGAAATTGTTAAAAGATAATAAAAATAACATTAAAGGGATATGGAAAGCATTAAATAGTATTATAAGAAATGGGACCCCAACAAATAACTATCCTAACTATTTTATTGAGGATGGTGAAGAAAATTATAATATAGAAAAAATTGCTGAAAGTTTTAACAAGTTCTTTGTTAGTGTGGGGCCAGATCTTGCGGAACAAATTCCAGATCCAGGGGCAGCTGGCAAAATTATGGAAGAACTGGTGGAGAGAAATCCTAACTCAATGTTCTTGTATGAGGTAGATGAAAATGAAATACTGGATATTGTAAGGAATTGTAAGAGTAAATTGTCCACTGACTTCAATGATATTGATATGGCACTAGTGAAAAAAGTGATTACAGCAATTTCAGAACCGTTATGTTATATTTGTAATTTATCATTTCAAACAGGCACCTTTCCAGATGACATGAAAAGAGCTAAAGTTATACCCTTATTTAAAAGTGGAAGTAAACATCAATTCACTAACTATAGGCCGGTCTCTCTGTTACCACAATTTTCAAAAATACTAGAGAAAGTCTTCAATAAAAGGTTGGATCAGTTCTTAGAAAAGTATAATTTAATTGACGAAGGACAGTATGGGTTTCGCTCAAATAGATCAACTACATTGGCATTAATAGAATCAATAGAGGAAATTACTATGGCTTTAGATAACAAGAAACATGCAATGGGAGTATTTATAGATTTAAAAAAAGCATTTGACACTATCAATCATGAGCTATTAATTAATAAATTGGAAAGGTATGGTTTAAGAGGAGTGGTTTTAGATTGGGTGAAAAGCTATCTAAATAAGAGGTGTCAATTTGTGAAATTAGGGGAGTTCTCTTCGACATGTTTGGACATTGTATGTGGTGTCCCACAGGGGTCAGTACTGGGACCAAAGCTGTTTATCCTATATATAAATGATATATGTAAAGTATCTAAGAAGCTAAAGTTGATTCTTTTTGCTGATGATACAAATATTTTCTGTTCAGGAAATGATTTAAAGCAATTACAGAATGACATTTCTAAAGAATTGGTTAATTTGAAAATATGGTTTGATTATAATAAATTGTCTTTAAATTTGACAAAAACTAAATTTATATTATTTGGGAAAAATAGGAAGGCTAAAGAGGTGCATATTTCAATTAATGGGGTGGGTATTGAAAGAGTTGGTGATATAAAATTCCTTGGAGTTATTATTGATGAACATATAAGTTGGAAATTACAGATAAAGCACTTACAAACTAAACTATCAAGGAGTATTTCAGTTATAAATAAGGCAAAATTGTTTCTTGATAAAAATTCACTCCACATGTTGTATTCTTCATTAGTGTTACCATATTTTACGTATTGTGTTGAAGTATGGGGTAATAACTATAGAACATCTTTGCAATCACTAACGGTGTTACAAAAAAGGGCAATTCGTATTATCCATAAAGTTGGATATTTGGACCATACACATTCACTTTTTTCACAATCAAAAATAATGAAGTTTACTGATATTGTAAATTTTCAAACTGTACAATTAATGCATAAGGCAAAACATAATAAACTACCAGGGAATATCCAAAAATTGTTTAAAACACAGGAGGATCATTATGATTTAAAAAGGAAATTTAATTTTGTAAGACACAGGAACAGAACAAATATGAGAGGCTTTAGTTTATCAATTTGTGGAGTAAGGCTATGGAATGAGTTGAACATGGAGCTAAAACAATGTCCAAATATAAACCTTTTCAAAAAGCTCTATAAACTGGTAGTTTTTCAGCAGTATAATAATGAAGGCAGGCTATGACAATTAGTTATGTAGGTGTATAGGTATATAGGTGTATATGTGTTTAAGTGTATATAGGTATATGAGTGTATAGGCGTGTGTGTGTGTGTGTGTGTGTGTGTGTGTGTGTGTGTGTGTGTGCGTGTGCGTGTGTGCATATCTGTATGTGCAGGTGTGTTTGTATGTATCTGTATGTATGAATGTATATATATGTATGTTTGTATGTGTGTGAACATGTGCAAATGTGTACATCAGTGACGTGCAGACAAGGTGCATGATTGATCTAAAGGGGGTGGGAGTAAACAAGTGTATACTTCTTCCCACTCCTTTTCAAATGTATTAAGATGCGTCTTTCGGACTTTTTTTTCTTTTTATGTATGTATGTTCCTTTGTGTTACATTTGAAATAAATCGAA
>JAODXP020000017.1:3714315-3791815 GCA_027497455.2 Sardinella longiceps
GCCTTCGTCCTATACTCGTGCAGCTATCCAAAGTTCACTGATGAACTGCGGTTCGCCCAGCTGCACGAGGAAGCCCGGGCTCGTGCCAGTCAGCCCGGGCGAGAGGACGAGGCCCTTGTTGGCTTTGGGAGGTTCAGGGAGGACACCCTGAAGGACCTGTACGATTCAAAAGACCGGAAACGGAAAGAGTGAGTTAATGTGTGCAACACTCAATGATTTGTGAATCATCTACTGTAACTTATGTCATATTTGTTCACTGATGTGATGGCTGTCTGTGCTGTAGATGCGTCAAGTGGCTGCGCAGCGACGAGAGGGAGCCGTACCCTGGGTCTGCGATGGACGTCGCCATAAAGTATGTGCTCCGCCGAGACGCAGAGCGACCACCAGCTGCTGCTTCCCGCCCAAGCAGCAGCACCAGCACCGCACCACCACCACCAGCACCAGCAGCAGCACCAGCACCACCACCACCACCACCACCACCACCACCACCACCACCAGCACCACCACCACCACCACCACCACCACCAGCACCACCACCACCACCACCACCACCACCACCACCACCACCACCACCACCACCGCCACCACCACCACCACCACCACCACCAGCAGCGTCTGGTGCTGCCCGTTTTCCCCCCTTCCCTGCTGCTGCTGCCTCAAGACGGTCGGTCGCTCCTGCTGTCTCGGCTCTACTTGCGCGGCGTCCCATGGGCCCAGGAGAGCTGCAGGCCAAGCTGAAGAAAGTAGTCAGCCAGACTGCGCGGCCTGCAGTTCCAGGTAACAGGCTCTTTTCTTTTCAACTGAACACAGAGTATGATGTAACAGTTTTTATAACAAATGTATTTCACCTGTAGCGGTTTCCCGAGTTGCGCGAGGCCAGCCCCCTCGGCTCCGCCACCCCCATGTGATGTGACGGACGAGGAGCTGGTCCAAGCGGCCCTTGACGTAGAAATGGGTATCTGATGCTGCACTGCATGCACTACACAAACACAGATAATGAGTCATTAATTCTGAATTTGTTCATTAACTATTATTTTGTATTTACTCGTACATAAAGCTGATGTATAATGGATTGAGGTAGGTTGAGAGGTAAAGTGTTGTGCATGTCCGTATTCGCCGCCGCAGGTCATAGATGTAACACACCTTAGCCTGGATGTGTGCATGTGGTGGTAGTGCTTTCCCTCATTTTCACATTGGTGACTGCACTGCATGATAGTTGTAATGTAGAACTCACTGTACACTCCTAACATCTCCTCCACATCTCTCCACTTGCATGTTCTGGCTTTTAGCTCTTTAGCACAGCCTAACTCACAAAATATTACTACTCATCATTGCTTTCTAGACCCCTGTCCCTTTGTGTTTTGTCAGTCTGCATCTACTTCCCTGTTAAGCTATACTGTGTTTGTGCTGTTTGTGCTGTTTGTGTTTTTTGTGTTTTTGTGTCCTGTGTATGAAGTCGATGTACAGGTCCTTCAGGGTGACGATCTCCCGCTCCCGTCTGTGTCGCGTTCTCCTCCACCTCCTCCGGCTTGCTCCCCGTCTCCTGTCCCTGTCGCGGGACCACCCGCAACCCCCCCGCACCATTCGGCTGCTCCACCAACGTGTGTTCCTGCCCGCGCTCCCTCTCCACGGTCGGCGGTGATCCAGGAGCCTCGATGCGTCTCCGTGGAGGAGACGCCGTCGGGGGAGGCCACCCTGGCACCACCGTCCCCGAAGAGGAGGAAGAGGAAGAGGAAGGCCAAACACGTGGAGCAGCCCATTTTGTCCGCTCCTGCTGAGGCTGAGGTAAGCTTATGCTCATGCAACAGCGCATAGCTGTTTCCTGTCACCTAGACTGTGTATCACGCCAAATCCATTCAGCCCTCTTAGAGTGTGCTTGTCTTTTTTGTTTTTGCAGCTCAAAATTCCAGAGAGCTGGCGGACAGCTCTCAGTCGAGAGCAGCAGGAGTGGATCGGCCGGGCGCTGTTCACCATGGACAGCAGGGGGAAGACCTCTCTCACCACCGACCTCAACCTGTGGTGGGATCCCCCGCAACCCCGGCTGAAGTATGCTCAGCCCCCCGCCTCCCCTGCCGCCTTCTTTGCATGCCGGATGTTCCTCTGGATGCCCCTTCGTATGTGGGGTGTCCGACTGGCATGCACCCAGCCTGGCTGTAACAAGCTTCTGACTAAGGCTGGGCTCTACAAGACCATCCGGAGGGTCTTGGACATCGACGGCTGGTACTTGATGGCCACGGAGTACCTGGAATGCAGTCGGTGTCAGAGGAAGGTGGCTGGATGGTCGCAGGAGGTCATGAAGCAGCTGGAGCCGGGACACCTTGTCCAGTTCCCGGCTCTCTTGACCTATCAGCTGTCCTGCGACCGGCGGGTGATCACCATGCTGCGTGAGCGTACTCGGGGGAACAGCGCCACGCAGCTCTACAAGAAGCTGTGTGAGGTCCACAGCGAGTCCTGGATGCGACGGTCCACACACTACCTCAGCGTCATGGAGCCCTTCATGTCGCTGGGTGTCGTGCGCCCGTGCACCCCACCGCCATCTATGCCACCCGTCCCTCAACCCGGGTGGCTGTTAACGGTGTACGGCCACGACATCCTCTCTCGTCTGGACGACGTGAAGGCCCGGGTCAGAATTCAGAATTCTGAAGATGGATTCTACAAAGAAGGTATGTTAAAAGCCCTTGTCTACACACCAGAGAGTTGTGATGTCATGCTGTGAACTGATTCTTACTTTGTGTTACAGGTGACCCGGAAACTCGCTGGTGCCGCCGCGGGGACCGCAGCGTGGGTGACGAACGTCGGGAAAGAGCACGGACAAGTCCTCATGTCCGTGCTCACGGCCGGTGAGGGAGCCGGCCTGTTGCCCATGACTGCGGGGATTGTGCGGCGGTACCGAGACGCTGGGGTAGAGCCGCCACAGCTCCTCTACGTCGACCGGGACTGTTGTTCCTCCTACGGCGGATCGAGGGCAGCTGCCATGTATGCAGAGTGGGACAAGCTGGTGGTCCGGTTGGACATTTGGCACCTGATGCGCCGCATTGCGTCAGGTGTCACAACCGAGAGCCACCAGCTGTACAAACCATTCATGCAGCAGCTGTCCTCCGCCATTTTCGAATGGCATGAGGAGGACGCAGCCCGGTTGTTGGACGCAAAGAAGAGGGAGCTGGCGGCCGAGGGGATGTCCTTCCCGTCCGACGCCGGGGTTTGGAGGCACGTCAGCCGCAAGGAGATGGCCCTCCACTGCCGTCGACGCACGCGTGGAGCTGCAGAGACGGAGCGGCTGATCGGCGACGCTGGACGGGACACCATGGGCATTCCCCTCCTGGACAAGGACCGCATCCAGGCAATCTGGGCGGAGCAGAAGCGCCACCTCCGCTGCATTCAGGACCCGCCGGGTGTGGAGCTGTACACCGAGACAGGCAGGCTGACCAAGGGGGGAATCAGCCTGCCGGTGTACAGATGCGCCAGAGGCTCCACATCCCTGGAGTCGTTCCACCTCCACCTATTCATTCCAGGTAGGCTGAAAATTCACTGTTCCACTGTTGTGCGTTTTCACTCTTTGACATGCATCGGTGCTGAATTTCATCTCTCATCCTCACAGGAGACAGTGCCAGTGCCTGGCTGTTTCAGGCATTTCTCCTGGAAGGGTTGGCGCGGTGGAACGAGGACAGGGCGGCGTCCATGGCGGAGGGAGGTCGTGGAGAGCTCCGCTCCTACAGTGGCCCACTGCAGCACTCCCTGGACCAGCTCAGCCAAAGGGTGCTTGGCACGAGTCTGGTTCAGGACCACACCAGGCCCAGGGAGTACACAGGTGAGGAAACACAAACCACTTTTGACACGGCTACACTGCACATGTATTTCAAAATTATTGATTGTTGTATTTTTTTGTTGTAATGTTGGACTGCAGGGGAGCTCATTGGAATTGAGTACCTGTACTCCCAGACGGGCCGAGTGCTGCAGGACATCAGCGTTGACCCTGACACTCCGGACGCGGAGGGGGACAGAGACGATCCCCCACCCAAAGTCTCGCAGAGCTTTGAAAGTCGATGGCAATCAGGCTAGGCTACAGTAGCCTACTTTGTGTTTCTGAATCAGTAGCCTAATTAGCACAGGGTAGGCTATTCCTTGAACAACATATCTTTCATTGTATGACTGAAATTACCACTTCAGCCTAATATTGGAGACTACAAAAACAGCTGTGCTTGGTACAGTGATGTTTTTGCTACCTCATTGTAGATTTACAGATAGGTATGCTATGCTAACTATGAGTAGTTCTTGTGATGCTCTTTCAAATTATATATGTATGACATTTCTGAGAGGAAAACTCTCAAAGTTAGAAGAAGAAGAGAAGAACTGATAGATTTTGAATCCATAAGCTCACGGCGAGTGCATCGCAATATTAGTGGTAGGGACAATTTTAAGGTTACCTGCTGTCATTCATGCACAACAATGTTTGACATATCATCATATCACAGAATTGGGCACACTTCTCAACTGGGGTGAATTAAAACTGTGGACAATAAAGTAGAGGAGAGGGGTCTTTCTTACGTTGTTTTAAATCATAGTTTTTACACCCTTATACTATTTCTTATTTCAAAATATTCTGTCTTTGAGTATACTTTTTCCCATACTTTATTAAGACTTTCTCATGAAATCCAAGACTTTTCAAGGTCTGGAAAACAGCATTTCAAAATTCCATACTTTTTAAGACTTTCAAGACTTGCGCAAGCACCCTGAGGAGGGCTCAGGTCAGGCAGGCATATTCAGACATGGACCCTGATGATCAAGGGCCCAGATCAGGCAGGCATATTCAGATATTGACCCTGATGTGCAGGCAGAGATGATGAGGTAGGATCAGGATGCCACTATAAACATTACTGTGTCTTTTGACAGAATGTGGCAGAAGAGGGATTCACGTCCCACTACGGCATCAGAGTGTGCATTGACATCCTCACTGGGTTGGTGGTAGACTTTAAGGTGGTATCCTCCTACTGCCATGCTTGTACCCTGAGAGAGACTGCTGGGCGAGATGGCAAAATGACACAGGAGGGATACAATAGCTAGAGGGAAAATCATGTTAGCCTGGGCGAAAAGCCGACTGTTGACTATGTCATACTAGCCTGGGCGAAAAGCTGACTGTTGACTATGTCATACAGGCTGATCCAATGCAATTGAAATAGGTTCCCGTTTAGATATGACGTATTCTCTCACCTGGCTCTCACGCCTACAACTTCCGCTTTCAGTAATAACAGATCTCTAGCGAGTTCTGATCTATTTTGACATCATAGTGGCAATAAATCCTCAAGATATTGGATGCTAATGTCATGTACCAATTTTGTGAATGTGATTTGAAAGTGGGGGGAGAATAACAAACGCGTTCCTATCCTGTAGGACTACAACATTTTGAGATATCGCTCTAAACTGTTTAGCGGAGGTACGTAGGATGGCATTGCCAGGTTATAATCATGTAGACTGTGCTAGGAACTTCTCAGGGTCAAGTAAGGCTATGGAGCAGGAGGCAGCCAAGAGGATGTGGGCCAGGTCTGTGTCATTAGTGTTACCGCAATGCTTTATCTAACAAACAGCATAAAAAAGTTAAGTCTGAACAAGACTGAGTTACTAAGTTATGTGAAAAATTTCATCATGCGCTCTGCATGCGGCAATCACAGGAGCAGAAGACGGGAGATTATCGTGGAGTTCCTCCCGACAGAGTAATGCAACGCATCCCGAGACGGTAGCCGTGGCATTACCCTGAAGGGAGATGTTTATTATTACACAACTACCTACTGAAGGGAGATATTTATTATTACACAGCTACCTACTAATATTAAAATGCGACCAAGCCTTGTTTATCACTACTTTAACAGCAATTTTAGTCATTTAGGTGGATCATACGTCCGCCGAAAAGCAGCATTCTGTTAACTTACAGATACAGTTTGGTTAACGCAACATTCTGTTTCACTTTTGCTTGACAGCGGTCTGTTTACTTAGCAACGGTCCGTTATTAAAAATGATCAGACCGTGGCACGTTGAAATGTCCAACTGAAGTGAACGAAGCATCAACAGCTTTATAAAAAGCCGTGTAATAAAAACCTTTATGAGTTTAACCCTCTAGGCGCTACAGTCGAGTTTCCTCAACAAGCATCGGTACTGAATTAAACGGCCGATTTTGTCAAATAGTGTGTCATATTTAATTTAATCTCCACACCACTAGTTGGCAGACATGTCATACGTCAATGCAAAAATATTCGAGGAAGACCACGTTGAATCATTACAAACAATACCGGAGCTAGTGTGTGTGTGAGCTTTTTTTTTTATCATAGCGGTATTGTCAACATCAGCGAGTATTTGCATTATCGTGTACTGGCATTAGGAAAGTCTACCTGCAATGAAGTGTTGAGCTTTATATTCCATGAGCCTGATTATGAAGGGGGATATCTGCCTTCAGAAGATGACGGTGATTCGTTTAGCGATCCCGCTTCAGATGCGTCCCTGCCTTGTTATGATGCAGCTGGACGAAGTTGAGAGTTTTGCCCCACACCAAGCAAAAACTTAGAATTCCTTGGCCAATATTAGTGGTGGGAACAATATTTCATGTGTTCAAAGTATTCATCTTGAAGTTAGAAGGCGTGTTAGTGATGTGGGAACTGAAGGCATTTATGTGGGAGTGCAGTGTCTTATCGCGCTAGCCAGCTAGCTTTTTGCCTTCTGACCATGCCTCTCCACAATCTGACAGTAACGTGGTGGAGGCTGGAGCCTTTGTCTAATGCCACAGAGGATTACGAGGTCATAGTGTTCATAGGAGAGTTAGGGGATAACATAGAGGCAGGGTGGGAGGTCAGAATGACAGTAGCTGTGCAAATTCTCTCCACTCTGCGTGCGCACGAGGCATATCTGGAGACGGTGTGCCATGGCATATTGAGTTCAAGATGGGAATGCAGGCTTTGAGTAATTGGCCAATGAGTATCAGTAGCCTACCCTTTGATCAGCCAATTGGTTATCTGGGGGGAAGAGAACTCTACAATGGCAATTCTCCCCTAGATTTTCTATCACTCTTGATTTTTGGAATTTACTTGTTACTGAGACAAATCTCCGTGCCCATCAGTTTTTGGCCTCTCATCAACTCCAGATGTTATAAATTGTCTGACAACTGTCTGTAATGAAAGCGTCTTTGCACAGTGGGTATTTTGTATTAAAGCTAGGTAGGCAGTAAAACACCAATCAGTAACAAAAACAATTAAGGTCTTACAAGGGGCTTAAAATGTGATCAGACTAACTAGTTAACATATTTCTTGAGCTAAGACGGTGGGTTACATGCCGCCATTCCGACATACCGCCACTCCGACATTGACGTCTAATTGTCTGAGTGGCGGTATTTTCAGTTATAGCAAATGTCCCTGCACTCCGACATTTTTTTTTTCTTAGTCGGAGTGGCGGCATGTTTGCTATTTTTCAAAATACTGCCATTCCGACATGAGGGAGCCTTGCCTTATCATGGCTGATGAGGCCAAAAAAGGTCCTGGCTGGGTCATTATTGAGAGCCAAAAAACTCTGAATTTCTGTAGCATAGGGCCTATTCAAATGGATACAAAATAAAGATTGAAATGTCTCATATAGCCTAGTAAAGTGCATTATAGTTTGAAACATTAATAGTCCTTCATTGTCTTTAGTGCTGGTTTCATGCATGTGTGAGAGCAACACAAGGAGTGAGTACACAACTTGACTCATAAAGCAGTTAAATGGACAAGTGTTTTTTTTCTCTCTCTCTTTTCGGTGACCTTTGGTGTAGGCTACTTTCACAATGAAAAAAAAAAAATCACCCTCATAGTAGGATACTAGGGAGCTAAAAAAAAAGGAGTAACAGCCCATACCACGCAAACTGGGAACATTGCTTTGCCCACGGAAATAAACGTTTGCTGGTTACTATTAGCTACTTTGTAATCTAGTTGCCTTGAATTGACACATGGGTTTGCAAAAAGAAAATAGGATATTCATCCAATCTCAATGCAGGCTATCTAAATCTGCTTTCTGCATAACGCTGCCAAGAGAAAGAATAGGCATGGTGCGAAACTCCGCCGGTTGTTTTATGCCTGTATTAACAGTCATAAACAAACAATGAAGGTATATTTAATATATATGTCATCAAAAGATGTAGTAGGCTAGACCTAAACTAGGACGTGAATGACAGGCTTGTTCACGACTTAAATTTTTCACCAGTAGACTCGGCGTAATGGCTCATACAGTCCCAGCCCAAAACATCTGTATGTAACAGTATTATAACGGGCTGCAGGGCTATTCATGTGCCGCTGAAAACAGCCTATGACTACAGATAAATTATTTGAAATCGTTACATTTGCGAAAAAATGTACCGGCTCATCAGATCGCACAGATTACCAGCCTGCTTCCACACGTGAGAGAACAAACCCACAACAAACATTAAGACACCCTTCCAGAATTGAGCACAGTGATCAAGACACGGGAGAATGCCCAAAGCATATAGGTAAAAAATTGTGGCAACTGTGACAGCGGCCACAGCTTAGGCAAGAGCAGAGGGGAGGGGCACTTATCTCAGAGCGGGCGCACTTTTTCCTTCGCTTAAACCAATGAAAGATAATGCCCTCAAATAGGGACGTGCTTCATTATGCTGTCGGAATGGCGGTATGTCGGAATGGCGGTATGAAAAATGTTGAAATGGTTGATGTCGTAATGGAAAGATGTCGGAGTGGAGGGATGTCTGAATGGAGGGATGTCGGAGTGGGGGGATGTCGGAATGGAAGGCGGTCCCCAAGACGGTGATGATTTTTGTGTGAAAATACAAAGTTAAAGTACAAAGTAATTATAATTGCATGCTTAAAACTGAGACGTTAACTAGCATTAGAATGGCAAGCTAACTGTGGTCAGTCAGTGTAAATGGACCTGGAGATCTCTGGTGAGTCCACTATAACTTGAAAAGACCAGCTGGCTGTTCTCTTCAGCTCACATTTATGGTGTTAGAATATTTTGTCTAGATATGTTGTAGAAGTGTTTAAAATACAGGCGCTAATTAGTATGTAAGTATATCTGAATAAATTAACTTTCTGCTGCTACCTGTTGCATTCATACCTGGCGATATCTTTTGAGGCATTTAAATAAATAACGGGCATCATGGTTGGTATTTACAGGTGGTTTCCACAGGGCGAAAATTTCGCCTACTCCCCATTGAAATGAATGGGAGGCGAATTTCGCCCTGCGAGTGGCGAATTCGCCAAGACAGGCGAAAAAAGTTGAGAAATGTTTAACTTTTGGCGAATTTCGCCAGGCGATAACCAATCAAGTCATTGCCAGTTCATGACGTTGTGGACAGGGGCGGAGTGTGGTCGGGAGAGAGAAAAAAATTTCTAAACAATATGGCGGCTCCCATACCTTTGTTGCATGAAAAATATATTATTTGAGTTGAGGGTCCCTGAACAATATTTTTTGTCTACAACGCCTCGGAATGTGTTTAATATTATACACGAATGTTATCGATTCAAATAGAACACTGAAGGTTCATAAATTAACCACTTTTAAGTTAGCCGGACGCTAATACGAAGCTAACGTTGTTGCGCTAGTACTGTGATGGTTCAATACTGTGTTATGAAACATAAATTGGTGTCAATAATAAAATGATACAAAAAAAGGATTGTTTTTTATGTGTCACACAAACTACATGGAGTAAATGCATCACTGTAAACTTAATCGGAAGTAATCCCAGTTACAGATACATAGACAGTAGATGATTATTCATCATGCGTAATCTCATATCCAGTATTCAGTATGGCTCATAACGTGTGATTTAAAGCCCGGGAGATTTTAAAATGGAGGAGATACTTATAGTTGTAGTTGTACTGTAGTTGTACTGTACGATGCCAGCCTTGCTGAATACAAGAATACGCTGCGCTAAAACGACGTGTGGTAGAAGGTCGGGCGCTGGTTGGAATGGGTATGTTTGCTTTATTTAGTTATATAGTGAAAGGTTTATTTGCCTTAGAGTTCTCAACGGGCCTGAAAATTAGAACCCGACCCGAGCCAGTCCTTGGCTTTCAAAGCCCGAGCCCGATGTAACCCGACACATCAATATGAATTATCTACCCGAACCCGCCCGCGGCCCGATGCAATAATATACAGGTCAATTAGGCCTTTTGCATTTAGGCAAGAATTGTTTAAGCCCCCTGCCTTCGTTTAGGTTACAGGGAGCAGTAGTTTAGGCCACGGGGAGCAGTCGTTTACACCAGGCTACAGCAGCTGAAATCTTTGCATCTTCACTTTTTATGATTATTGAGCATTTGTTATTACAAGACATAAATCAGCTCTACTGGTCTGTCTGAATAGCTTACATATCTATGGTAAATTATTTAATAACGAACTTAAGTGTGGAAACGTTTTTTTTTTTTTTTTTTTTAATAAATGGTGATTTATAAATTCATAAAATTGTGGAAATAATCATCCGCATTGCATTGGATTCGCGCGGTTTGTGAGAATTAAAATAGTGATTAATAAAATAGCCTAAGCTTCGCATTGTCATCGAAAGGGTGACTGATCTGAAACCACCACATTCGTTGGACAATAATTAGGCTATTAATAATAGGCCTAACTTGTTATTCCCAAGCCAGTTAGGTTTGTGAGAATATTTTTGAAATCCTCAAATAGAGGCTTGGTCTGTTTTTTAGTTTCGAATGGTATTTAATTTTCTAAAATCGTCTGTTTAAGCCAGTAATATTGTGTTGATTGCACACCATTCTCCCTTACAACTGAACCATCCAGTCGATAACTTGTCCATAACTTGCGCACACGCGAACACAATGGCAGGTGAAGAACAAAAATGAGAGACTTGCAGCATGATCTCTTCCTCAGACTGTAATTAAAATAATTATTCTCAGGAAGAGTATGAAGTTTTCAGTAAGCTTATGAATAACTTTCAGTGCATTAACTGTAAACATTTTAGCGATCTCCTTGCACATTAGGCAAGCCTGTTCTAGTTCAAGTAATATGCCTGATTCAATCGTGAACAAAGATGGCATCTCCTCAAGGAAAGGAAAAGGGAATTTAATGCAGACGCATGCTACTTCTTAGGCAAGGAATATTGACTCTGAAGAAGACGTTACAACGTTGAAACGTTAGTCTTGGCACTTGCCCAATAAAACAGTTATTTTTCCACATCTGAAGATGCTCCGGTGACTCTCTTCCTTGCCTACTATTACCAGTCCTTTCCCGTGACGCACCAGATTGTGAAGTACAGGAGCGCGGAGGATATCTCCCTTTTCTACGCATGCTACTTCTTGTTCCCTTCACCTGTCATTGTGCGCGTCACGTCTGTCCCCGCTCATGCATGCACCTTGCATGCAGCAGCCAGATTTTCGTTACGGTAGAGATAGATAGATGGATAGATAGGCCTAAGCTACTTTATTGATTGGGAAATTCACCACGATCCAGGGTAAAAAGCAGCGATGATTAATAAATGTTTTTTTTTTTTTTTTTTTCACTGGGCGGAAAAGATTAAGCCCGAGTCCTGTCGGATTTGTCGGGCAGACCCGACCCGTTGAGAACTCTAATTTGCCTACCTAGTTTAATGTTCAGCAAAGTCCATCTTCACGGTTGCTAAACCTAGATTGCATAGACTGTGTAGCTACGTGTCTGCTGTAGCCTACATGACTACCAGATTGCATGCACTTGTATGTCCAGAATATTGCCGTTAACAACAGTGGTATGTAGCACCACTGCAATGCTGAAACAATGCATGCAATATAGCTATAGGCCTAGTGACACAAGTCAAAGTGTGCTTTATGAAGTAAATGCAGAATGACAGCATGGACATACAGCACATGGTATTTAACTGTAAACTTCTATGATCAAAGATGCAATAAAATAAAGTGCAGAACAGCGGCATTGAGATAAATAGTATTGTAAACTTCTATGTTCATACAAGTTAGATTTCCCGAGTTTTGTTCATAGACAGACAATTAACACATTGTGCAGACAAGTGGGCATACCATTTATTAAAAATACATTTACGTTCCAGATATGTAGTGTACATACATAGCAATAGTACAGTAAAGTTCAAAGGTGCAATATAGTGCAAAGTGCAGAATAGCAGCATGGAGATTAATAGTATTGTAATGTAAACCAAATGTTGTGAATGAGTGAATATTTATGCTTTGTTTGTGTGCATCTTTGTCTCGGATCCGAACCAGGCCTAAAAAAAGTGGAAGGGGTTGTGTGACACTTTCCTCAAGGAGAAGATGAAGGAGAAGGACAGGATGCGGAGTGGTGCAGGGGTGGAGGAGATCGAAGTTTGGAAATACTTCGCCATCATGGGCTTCCTGAACCCTTTTGTGGAAAATGCATCAACATCTGAAAATTTCACCCCCGCCAGGGCACCACTGGCACCACCGGGAGAGTCCATTCGGCCATCACCTAAAAAAATATTTAAACAGAGGAATGCAAGACATTAGAATAATAAGACTAGATAATAGATTAAAACTTTGAGTAGGTAATGCAAGTTATATTGACAGAGCAATGTCTCACCTAGTATGACAACATGGTCCTTTTGTCTCAGGCGCTGCTTTGGTCTTCTCCCAGTACTCCTGAACTGGCTGAACACAGTATGCATCCTGAATTCTGTAGTACGTGGATTCAGCAACCATCCCCATAGCCATAAACTTGAACAGTAGAGCTACTTTCCTGTAGTTGTTGCCAGAAAGGAGTATGTTTGTAGACAACATGAAGTCACCACCCTGCATTCCAAATTTTAGCAGTGGCTGAGAGTTCCATTTCCAGAGGCTGTGTCCAGAGGAGCACACCTAAGGAGAACAGAAGAAACATGTAGAACAGTGAATCAAAATGGCCATGTACATTTACCAGTAATCTCATTCCTGTGCAAATGTTCACACCTTTACTTGTCAGCAGCCCCTGACTGCCCCCCTCCCCCCTTGTCTTGTTAGAGGTGTGGAGCCAGGCCTTTCACATACAACAATAGCGTGGGGGAAGGGCATGGCAGACAGTAGCTTACACCAAGTGAATGTTTTATGTCCAACACAGACTTACTGACAACAACATTAAAACATCATCTTACCCATTTTAGAACTACTCCAGTCCCCCAGGGTTTTAGGATGACCTGAAAAGGTGGCACCCCATGACAGGCACGCAGAGACCGAATGTCTACGTGATTGCACTTCTGTATGGGTACTACAACATGTTGAGCAAGTTGAAGCAAGTTGTCATTGTAGCAAATGTTTGCAGATTTGCCAACCAGATCTTCTTCTTTGGTGACTTTTGCTTGGCCAAGGACAGATTCTGACTCCGCTTCAGGTGGATCAGCAGTCTCAATATCAAAAACGGTTTCATCCACACTTATGTCTTGAAGACCTTGTGTTCTGGCATCAACCGCTCTACAAAAAGAGGCATAGTAAATTTGAAGTAGTGTGACACTCTCCCCATTCACACATATTTTTTTCCAATCAGATCACTTCTATGTAGACTAAATGAATAAATAGTTGAGATTATCTCATTTGAAGCCAACAATGAAATCATATCTCAGTTGAACCGAGGGGACAAAGTCCTCATCCGAGCTGTCCCCATCCTCCAAACCTAACAGACTCGGCTCTTCCCAGAAGTCATCAATGTCTATACTGAAATAGAGAAAAACATAAAAATTACATTAGATTGGAAAGAGAGGGGCACTTGACAAATGACAAGCAAACACTTACTACAGTACGTACACTGTATTTCTCAAATTATTGCCAGCCTCCTCATCTGGTGAGTCATGGGGCTCTTCTTCAACTGCACTCAGGGTCAGAGAGTGCATGCTGTAATCAAAGGAAAAAAAAGAGTTACCAATTGTTTAGGGGGAGGGGGTAAGAAATTCCAGGTAGACTATAAGCAAGCTCACCTGGACTCCAAAACACCAACCACTTCCTCTTCGACCAGCGGCTGAACACCATGCTCATGAGGACTATTATCCCTGAACATAAACAGTACACCAATCACTTTCTGCAATCAGAGTAATACTCAAGATGCAACTTAGCACACAGCTTCAGAAACATACTTCTCTGACCCCTCGCTGATACTGGATACTGCTGGAGCTGGGGGTTTGCGCTTTGACTGACCCTTATGTGGAGTAGAAGTCGTCGTGGTTTGCCAGCGCTTATAACTACAAAAACAACAATACAAAAAGAATGCATAATGCAATAACTCAGACAAACATACCATTCATATTTGAACAGGTTTCACAGCTCGATTGTAAATCGTAGAGAGACACTACATAGTAACGTTATCTAGCTAACCACTAACGTAACGTTAGCCGAGTTTGCGCCGTTTACATAACGATGTATTGAAAGCCATTTAGGATACAAAGCGGGTTTCGTTTATCTGCAATGTGTGATAAATAAAGACTGTATAATTAAGGTTTGAATTCTCCAACAAGCATCAAAACATTTCTGTGGTTACATCGCTATAGGTAACGTTAGTAGCCCACACAGGATTTCTTGGGGGCTAGCTAGCTAGGTAGCTAATCGGCCATCGTTGTCGCTAGCTATTATTTGAAATTGAAACCCCATTTGAACACCAAAAATAGGAGTAAATTATAACTATTAACAACGTGTAGGATCCTAGATTCAGACATGTAGGTGAGATGTACTTACAACTGCAAAAGTAGCACAGCCAGGTCGGCATCTGTTTTGCAGGATGCTTCGCTGTCTCGGAGCTCTCGCCATTCATTGAACGCCCGACCAAGGTTTACCCTGCTGCAGTTCCTAGCGTGGTCTCTAGCTCTCTTCTTCGCCTTCGACTCCTCCGAAAGCGGCCTTTTCCCGTCCTTTTTTGTTCTTTTCGCTGGTTCTGCCATGTTGATAATGTAAAAACGAACAGCATTCTGCCGGCTAAAGCTATTTGGGGGTGTGTCTCGAGTCGAAATGCCGTAAAGCAGTTCGTTGTTCTCGTCACCTAACGCGTCTCACGAGACTTCCAAAGCAAGGCAGGCGCAGGGACGCGGCTGGAAAGTTACAGAAACGATTCTACGGCTAGGGACGGTAGTGAGACGAGAGAAAAATACAATTTTCGACATAACGGGTCAGACAACTGAAAGAATGACTTTCAAAGGATTTTATGACTATAAAAATGCTACTGAAAGCCTCTTTAAATACAGGCGCTAATTAGCATGTAAGTACATCTGAATAAATTAACTTTCTGCTGCTACTTGTTGCATTCATACCTGGCGATATCTTTTGAGGCATTTAAATAAATAACGGGCATCATGGTTGGTATTTACGGGCGGTTTCCACAGGGCGAAAATTTCGCCTACTCCCCACTGAAATAAATGGGGAGGCGAATTTCGCCCTACAAGTGGCGAATTCGCCAAGACCGGCGAAAAAAGTTGAGAAATGTTTAACTTTTGGCGAATTCCACCAGGCGATAACCAATCAAATCATTGCCAGTTCATGACGTTGTGGACAGGGGCGGAGTGTGGTCGGGAGAGAGAAAAAAATTTCTAAACAATATGGCGGCTTCCATACCTTTGTTGCATGAAAAATATATTATTTGAGTTAAGGGTCCCTGAACAATATTTTTTATCTACAATGCCTCGGAATGTGTTTAATATTATACACAAATGTTATCGATGCAAATAGAACACTAAAGGTTCATAAATTAACCTCACCAAAGGGGGAGTTGTTCAGCGTGCCACCATCACTGTTCCTTCCATACCCACCCGCCGACATCCACCATCCAGAACAGGTAGTCTGCATCAACTACAGCAAGCAGTGTGCTTGTAGTTGAAGTAAAAAGAACCTGAGTTGGAAGGGGCCTGGATGACTACATGTTTCCCATCAATGGAACCAACGCAGTTGGGGAAATTCCATTTGAAGAGGAAACCCTCAGCAATGGCTCTCCAGTCCTCCTTGGTGGGCACCGGCGTGAACTCCTCCACCAGACTGTCCCAGATGGCTTGGGCAACCTCTCAGACGATGTTGGCCACTGTGGAGCGTCCGGTAACTGAAGCTGATCGTCCTGAAAGAGTCACCAGTACCAAGGTATCTGGGAGACAAACAAAGCAAGTCAAAGTGAGTCCCTTTTGGATAAAAGTTTCTGCTATGCATAAATGTGAATGCAAAAAAACATTATCAATTTCACCAAAACAGTGTTTTACATTTTTTTAAGACCAGCGAAAACTTACATGATTACTATCAACTATGCATATGCATTAACCTTCATTGATGGTATAAAGTGCATGTATGCGTGAGGAATTTTTTTTTTTTTACCAGAGGCAAATGGCAAGGTGCTCAGCTGGTCCAATAGACGAGCGCATTTGAGGCTATGTTCAGACTGCACTCCAAATCTGATTTTTAGCATATCTGATCAACATCAGATCTCTCTATCGACCGCGTTCACATTGCTTGTCATATCGGATCTCCATGTCCGCTAATCACCTACCATATCCATGTGGGTTACTATGGTACCCTAATGCATCATGCCCACAAATAATAAACAAAACCGCGGAGGGTAGAATGTTGGTTGTTTCTCTCTCATGCTTAGTTTACACTTGCCCGGGTCTTCAAGAAACCGGGTATATTCCCCTCACCCGAGTAAGAAAACAATCACATTTACACAAACATCAAAAACGGCTAAGAAAGGCGGTGACAATTAACCACCACGTCACAGTTTTATCAAAGATCTTTCAAGGGAGCAACATCGTAGCAGATGGCCACAAACGTGAAGTGTTTCGGTCTGCATTAGCAGCAGTCTCACATTACGTCACATCATTAACATTTTCCCTTAAGAAATTATAGAATGATATAATGTATGTGTGCCATAATATTGTCTGTGATCATTAATGAAACCAACAAATGACAATTCAATCGCTCCTCTGCAAAACAATGTTGTATGAACCAAGTGTGCTTTTTAGCTTTAGACAGAGAGGGTTTGTTTGGCAGTTACCATGACGACATAGCTATATGCTAACTATAAGCTAGTCGTTTTGGACTTTGCTCAAACCTAACATATTGCTGTAAACTATGTTTATGTTTGCTCTGTCCACTTAAAATGAACTCAGTAATGTTACCCACAGGCTGTCAATAAATTACATCTCAAATATAAATGTAAAACATTACGTTAGCTAGATCGCTAGCGTTAGCTCGCTAACAACTTGAAATTTTAGTAGGCTATTTACTGCCTGGCAGCTTCATCTGATAGAAATACCAACAGTAACAGTTTACAACATTAGTCTTGAAATCATGTTAAACACTTACAGAATATGAGAGATACATGCCAAAAAACCTGATAACTCCAAAAAGACGATTTATTGGTAAAAGTCCTGACATCATTCAAAACCAGGTGGTGCCCCTTGTGAAAATAGAACTACTGTGCGCGAATGTAGGTGCTTCTCGTTTGCTCCAACTGTCTTTGGTGCTAGAGCTCCGGTTATGGGTAACATGTCTGAAGACGGGGTTCTCCGACATCTCCACCTTGCCCGGAGTTCGTGAGATTCTCCGTCTTCACCTTCGGATAAGTGTAACAGAGAGGTGCAACCGCAGAGAGACATGTGCGTCTTTATGGTTATCTGTGTTTGTGTAAACGGGGTCTCAGATGGTTAACTCATTGACTGCCAGCCGTTTTCAGAATAGAGAGTTCCATACTGCCAGAGGTTTTGGGGAATTTTGACTGTTTTTTAAAGAGCCACAGAATATTATGTGTTACGACTACATAAACAATGAAACTACCACATGAAAGAGCAGACTCTCTTCTTTCACCAGAAAAAAAAAGTTCGTTTCTACCCCTTTCCATTGCTTAGAAATCAGCAGGCGAACATAAGCTACTTTCTCCAAACACACCCGTTTTTTATCAAAAAAGGGAGAAAATTAGCATTTTGTTTGACAACGTTAGTGTCTTGGATGCGCGGTTTTTTTTTCGGTCTATTAGCACGTCAAACATCGGGAAAATGTCTTCCTTTGATAAGACCACAAAAACAACAGTAACAGGGGGCTTTTGGTAATAAAATAGACATTGTTGTAACAAGGTAAATATATGCTATTTACAGGCTGTGACAGCGAAAACTCAGTGATCAACAACTGGCTCGCAAATTCTTACCTGACCCGGAACTGTGAGCTAGCTGGGCACTGAAACAAGTCACAACTGCTATTTCCGTTTGCCCAAGGTTGATCTGCTTCATCTCCCACGATCGGAACACTACTCGAACTACTATGGTAGTGACACATACGCTGATCGAGTGTGAACTGCCTAAATTTCTCCGATTTACGTCTGCACTTTGCTAGCGGCATATTTAGCCATGTCATTAGCTTTCTCTACTTCTCCCTTGGCCATACCTATTAATCTATGCTCATCTCACATCAAAGGGACACACTGCCACCCTCAGGATCAATTTGGAACAACAATTTTCGACGGAGAATTCTGATATTTACAGACAAGGTTCCCTAGGTCTTTCTGCAGCCCTCCCCATTAAAAAACGCAGTTGACGTCTAAAGACGTCATTGGCAGTGAACGGCAGTATTTCAGTTGACGTCTAAAGACGTCATTGGCAGTCAATGAGTTAAGTGGGGCCGTAGCACACAGCTACAAGTAACAAGGAAGTATCAGAGATGGAATAATAGCGTTACTCATCTTTATTTCAGTGCATCAATGCAGTCCAGCACAGCTGTTAGTTGCCTTTCTGATGCGTGGTTGAAAACTTTCACTGACGTTGCTTTCCACACGCGAGGTAAACTCCAACTTGCGGCAAATCTATAACGCGTACTGACATGCTGTTATAGCAAACGATACTGTTTTTTAAAAGGAGAATTAACATTGATCTCTCACTTCCATCTGCATTTCATGTGTTGATGTTTGTGTCACGTGACAAATGACGGAAGTGACACGGTGAAATCTTATCCCATGTGGAAAAGCTGTTCAGATCGCAGGATATCCGATATGAATCGCAATTGACACCACATGAGTATGTAGGGCGTAACAGATTCAGAAAAATCGGAATTCATGTGGTTTTCTGCTGTTCAGACCACCCGAAATCAATTCTAGATACAATCTGGATATGCAAAATATCGGATTTGGGTGCCAATCTGAACGAGGCCCGAGTGTCTCACTTGGTGATCCAGGACCCAATCCGCACCAGCACGTCATCAAACTGCTCCTTGGTGAGCCGAAAATACTGCTGGAACATCCCGTCGTAGAGACGCAACTCCTGTACCAGCCGGTGGTACTCGCAGTTGGTCCCACGAGATGGATAGGATAGGATGCACCCAGTACCGGTGTTGCCGCCGCTGCTGTTGCTGCAGCCTTCTCCGCTATCTCCGGGAGTAAAGAAGGGTCAGGACTAGTAACCTGCGCACTCGATCCACATCCATGACAAACCCGACGATATGAATTTTCCTTTTGCAAGCCCATATTTATAGTCTGCAATCGTGTTCTAAAAAGAACACAAAGTGACTTAATTGGTGCGTTTGCTTCTGATATGTGCGGACTGAAATGTAATTGGATTAGCTAAATTAATGTATTCATATCATGAACTATGAAAGTGCAGGAGCTAATCTGATTCGTCCATTGCATCCAAGTTGCATTCCGGTTTATTGTAATTTAAACATCTGCCCATCATTTGTTTTATTTCCCCTTTTACATGGAGACGGCTGTCGACAGTAACTCATTACTCTACTCTAACTCATTACTCTACTTTATTTATATCCATTTATCCCTCATTACTCGACGTTATTTATATATATTTATCCCTCATTACTCTACTGTATTTATATCTATTTATCCCTCATTACTCTACTGTATTTATATCTATTTATCCCTCATTACTCTACCTTATTTATATCTATTTATCCCTCATTACTCTACTTTAATTATATCTATTTATCCCTCATTACTCGACGTTATTTATATCTATTTATCCCTCATTACTCGACTTTATTTATATCTATTTATCCCTCATTACTCTACTTTATTTATATCTATTTATCCCTCATTACTCGACGTTATTTATATCTATCCCTCATTACTCGACTTTAATTATATCTATTTATCCCTCATTACTCGACTTTAATTATATCTATTTATCCCTCATTACTCGACTTTAATTATATCTATTTATCCCTCATTACTCGACTTTAATTATATCTATTTATCCCTCATTACTCGACTTTAATTATATCTATTTATCCCTCATTACTCGACTTTAATTATATCTATTTATCCCTCATTACTCTACTTCATTTATATCTATTTATCCCTCATTACTCGACGTTATTTATATCTATTTATCCCTCATTACTCTACTTTATTTATATCTATTTATCCCTCATTACTCTATTTATATCTATTTATCCCTCATTACTCTACTTTATTTATATCTATTTATCCCTCATTACTCGACGTTATTTATATCTATTTATCCCTCATTACTCTACTTTAATTATATCTATTTATCCCTCATTACTCTACTTTATTTATATCTATTTATCCCTCATTACTCTACTTTAATTATATCTATTTATCCCTCATTACTCTACTGTATTTATATCTATTTATCCCTCATTACTCTACTTCATTTATATCTATTTATCCCTCATTACTCTACTTCATTTATATCTATTTTATCCCTTCTACCAGTTTTACAAATTGAATGTGCAAGTGTGTACTTGTGGTTTTTAACACAAAGATCGCAGAAGACCTTGAACAATAATTGTTTCCAGTCAATGCCATAATCGGTCACATCAACCTTTTTATTTTACAAGCTCCGGTAAATTTAGCATGCCACCTAGATTCCTCAGCTAGCATCCTAGTGTAGCCTACGTAAGACACTGACCCTCGGGTGACACTGATCACCGACCGACGTCATGTTTTTCTGACCACGCCCCCCGGCGAAAATTTGCCTTGGCGAAATTCGCTGAGTTTTTGCCCTGTGGAAACCGACTGTTATAGAGTCGGTACATGTGGTCCCTAGCTTGGTTTGTCGAAAATTAAGTGGAAATATGCTTTAGAAGTGTTTGAATTCTAGGCGCTAATTTACATGTGACAGCATCTGAATGAATGAACTTGCCACTGCTACCTGTTGCATTCATACCTGACGATCAAAGTCTGTACATGTGGTTCCTAGCTTGGTGTGTGAAAACTTTATCGCTGGTTTTTCATGAAAGCGGAGCGGAGCCGCTGTCCCCGCTGCACGTCGATTTGTGGAAACGGTGTGATTGACTGAACTAGCAAGCTAACCGGCTTGACTGGTACTTAGATTAATATTACAACACTGATTTCTTGAAATGAGCTCACAATTAATTGTTTACCATTCCAGGAACAACAATAACCTCATACGGAGCCCTTACAGTTGTGTTTTTAAAAAAGTTACATTCAAACAGCTCCACGGTCACCGAATTTTCCAACTTTGAGAAGTAAAAACAAGCAATCTGATTGGCTAGCGCCTGCGATACTGCTCCTTCATTTGCATAATATTCAACACTGCTCAACTTGTGCCGCTGGCTCCGCTCATCTCACTGCTCTACGTCACGTTTGACTGTTACTAATTGGAATGCATTAAACTCAGAGCACTGCTATGCTCCGCTTGCATGAAAAAGCCATGTTTGAATCTTCAATGGTGAATTTGCATAGAGTAAAAGTATTGAATGAACCAGTCATTGACACCTCGCTAAAAAAGATTTGTTGAACTCTATTGAACTCATCTCATGGAAGTGATGAGCTAAACACCTGGTTAATGTTGTAAGTCCTCTGATAGTTTTTTGTTTGAGTGTTATTTCGAAAAAATGAAGCAAGAAAGTGTTAAGTAATGCAAATGAGGCACCTGATAGTGAATGAATGGACACGTGGCTCCCATTCATTGAAAGCAATGCTTTGTTAATTATCTAAAAGAAAATCACCACAGGGAATGTTGAGAGTTTAGGGCTTTAAGTAGTGTGATTATCCCAGTGCACTCTGTTTACTGTTCACTAATGAATATCTGTCCTTTTCTTGCCTTGTTTTTCCTCTTTGTGTTGCAGAATGGATCCTCTGTCAGTCCCGGTGTTCAGGTTCCTGCCCTCCTCCTCTGACTTAATCCTCCAGGCAACCCCAGCGGCGCTTCTGGTGGCCAGCCAGGAGAGGGAAGGAGTTGTGGTAGCAGAGAGGCCTGACCGGGTGGAGGCCGAGGCCAGGAGGCGCATCCTGAACAGGGGAGGTAACGCTGCCAGGCGGCGATCACCAGGCGTTGCTGGCCGAAAGCCAGCTCCAGTTTGGCCAGTACCGGGGTCAGACGTTCCAGTGGCTGCTGAGCAACGACGTGGGGTGGACCCTCTCCATCATTGTGCCCCACTAGAAGCCGAGAGAGAGTGGGGACACGTCTCCAGTGCCCCTCATGAAGAATAAGGATGCCCTCCTCTCCTACGCCAGGCTATTTCCACCCATGGTGATGGCCATGAACAGGCGTAGGATGAGTGGGGGCAGCAAGAGTATGAGGGGCCTGGATAACATGCTGGTGGGGTTTGGGGCTCATGCCCACAAGACACACAGATCCCTGTATGAGGCAAAGGACTGTGAGAGCAAAGTGTAAGTACAGTGTGTTTGTGTGCGTTTTTGAGTGTGAATTATAATGCATGTGTGCCATTGTAATAAGTCTTCATGTATTTTTTTTTTATATCTTTGCAGCTACGTGGGTTGGATCAGGGGGTTCGTGGGCTTCAATGAAGGGAGCAGGTTGGACGACCTGAGGAAGTACGTGCTGTTCAGGGATGCTCAGAAGAGGCAGGCTGTTGTCTATGGGATCAAATCCCTGCCGTAAATATTTCGTACTTGCAAATAATATTTTGTACCTGTCATAGCATGTTCACATGTGTAATAGAGTTTTGCAGTTGTATTAAACAATTTGAACCTGTGCAAAAAAAAATTGTACTTGTAGAATGTACTTGTGTAATTAATTTGTATGTGTGCAACAAAGTTTTGTAGTGGTAGAAAATAAATGTGCATGTGCAAAATATGTATGTATTTGAGAAAATGATTTGTGCGTGCCTAGAACACTTTTGTAGTTTTGGAGTGCTTAATTTGCTTGTGTGCAAATTAAATCCACAACTGCAGAAACATATTGTGCACATGAGAAAAGATTTGCCTCAACAGCGACATCCAGCTTTCGTGTTCAACATTGAATGGACGCTTACAAAACAGGGGTGCGTCTCCCAAAAGCATAGTTGCTAACTAAGATAGCTTGTTAGTTAGTTTGGAATATGTTTCTGTTCCCCAAAGCCATCGGCCAGACTAACGAGCTTCCTTTGTTGACAATATAACTAACTATGGTGATAACGTTGTTAGTCAAAGCATAGTTAGTTCATCACTGGTGTCCCCCAAAAGCATAGTCCAGACTAAGCATAGTATCTTGTTAGTAAAACTTGTTAGTTCAAGCTGACACTCCAACGTGCAAGTTAAAGCCAAAGAAGCTTAGTTATATGGCCACGTGATTTCTTCTTTGGCTGTTTTGGGGTGAAATACTGCTGAGGCGACACCACTTGATGCATTACTCCCACCTACAGCGTGAATTAATTATCAGTTTGATTGACCTCAGTTTGACTCATACAAATGAGTTTAACTGACGAGAGGATACATGTTGTAAAATGCATGTTGTCAAAACAATTGGTCTTCTTGACTGGCAGAAACTTCAAATTACAACTTTGATGCAATTAAATCATTACATTACGATTCCTAATTTAAAATCAAGCCGTCATTACAGCATTCCCGGCTGGATTCGAACTTGAACTGACAAAACAAGTACTGTGTCCAACTCTACGTGACTGCCTTAGCAAGGTATGCCACTGACTAATTGAAGTAACTACCATCAAGAAGCAAGGTATGCCACTGACTAATTGAAGTAACTACCATCAAGAATTGTTCAAATCATACATATAAATATACGTTTTTAGAATTTATTAATACTAATGGTGTGTAATTACTCATTAAATACTACTATTATGGCCAAATAGCCCATGCTTAACTTTCTAAAATAACTGTGAAGATTGCATTGGCATTATTGGCAAATAGCACGTCCTCCCCGAAGCCCATGCTTTATTTCTGCACATATTCCAACACAAACTCATTGAGAAATTGCTCCTTTTCTAAAACTCGATGCAAATAGGACAGACAGTGAACATTATCCACAACTGTAAATGACAACACCGTAGTTTTACATTTGGTAACATTGGCGATATCCCATGATCCTAATCGCAACGAATGCCTGCGAACTCTCCGGACACTTCCGAAAACATCTGCAAAGGACATAGTTTGGACTAATGTCTTCCCTACTAACCAACTTCTTACTATGGAGGTACTTACTTAGTTATCTCGTTTTGGGACACGCGGGAATAAGTTCAGTCGCTAGCTTGAACTATTATAGTAAGATATTCGTTAAATGCTACGTTCGTTAGTTTTTTGGGAAACGCACTCCAGATCTACAAATACGAATCTGAAACACGAATTATGGCACAAATTTGACATCATCACTGAAGAGCCAATCAGCGCTTTAGGTGGGATTTCCAAAGCGTTTCTGATCGTGTACTAACTAGCCAATCAACGCTCTGCAAATACTTTCTGGCCCTAGCTAGCCCAAGATGTGCTTCGGAGAAACAGTGAGCAACCTTTGGAGAGTAAATAAATATATCTTGAGTTTTTACTAAGGTTCTACTTTTGTACAGGACGCAGTTGGGCCAGATGGTCACGGCGGCTACCACCATGTCGTGGCCCTGGCCCACGCCCTCGTGGAGTTGCGCCAGCACGCCTACGTCACAGAGCGCCGTGTCATGAAGGTCATCAGTCTCTGGCAGCGTCTGACCGACCGCGACAAGGCGCCAGTGAACTTCTCCCCCCGGTTCAAGAACAGGCTAAATAAAGGTCGCTTCAAGACCAGCCACCGGCTCGCTCACACGCCAGGAGTGGAGAGTGTGAGACGGTAAGCAGTCAGTCGCATCCATTTTCTTCCTGTGGTTCTCATCCAGCCAGCCCTGTGCACTAACATCCTCTCTCCTATCTCTCTTTATGTCCTTCTGTTTCTCTCTGCAGAGCTGTCCTGGGCCGGGGGGCGGGCGCGGCACGGTCTCCAAAAGACAGCAGGCTTGTCGAGGCCATAATGCTGGAGCTGTGTGCGGGGGTGTACGCTCATGCAACTGGCAACTCGTCATGAGGGACTACAAAATGATCCAGGACAACGTTCTGAACAGCCCTGCCCTCATGGCGAGCCCCACCATCCAGCTGTATGACATCAGCAAGTACAGGCATCTAAGGGCATGCATTGTCCATGTTTTAATGTGTGTGTTTGTTTGATAGCTTCCTGCCCAGGGACCACAGATGCAAAATAGCTTGTAGCTAACTCTGGTACTGGAATTGTCCTGTACATGATCCCTGTCAAATAAACCAATAAACTAAACTAAACTAAACTAAACTACACCCTCAAGCAATGGTGAGACATGGCTTCAATTACACCTAATGCCTTATGTAGGGTTTGTATAGTGTGTGTGTTCATCATGATTACTAATGTGCTTTGCTGTTGTGTTTGTGTTGTACTTTTTTTCCCCCATCCAGGCACAACAAGAGGAGCAAGGAGATGATGAGGGAGACCATCGTCGTGGCGATCCCGGGGCCCAGCGCCCCCCAGGAAGCAGCAGAGCCCCTGCGTGCCCCAAGGACTCTGCTGGACCGTCCAGAGCAGCCAGACCAGCCTCTCCAGCACCGTCTGCCCCCGGATGCCTCTGGTCTGGCCTCTACCATCAGGGGGCCGCTGGCTCCGGAGCTCCACGAGCGCCTTATCATCAACCAGACCATTGCTTCCTCCTCCTCCTCAGCCTCCGCCACCACCAGTGCCACCCCGTCCACCAGCACTGAGGATGCCCCCTCTGCAGCCGCCACTGCTCCTGCCGCTTCTCCTGCTGGGGCCATTTCCAAAACATCCAAATGGCGACACAAGCACCAGCAGGAGAAGGAACGTCTGGCCCGGGAGACTCAGCAACTTTTCAAGGCTCCCTGGCAGTTCAAAAGCTTCAACTGCCGTCTCTGTGGCCACCCCAAGAACAGAAACTTTGGCCACAGTCAATACAAGGGGGAGTGGTTCTGCTCCCGGACAGACGGCAGAACTGTGGAGCAGTGGGCGCCGTGCGGCTAGAGCGTCAGACCATCACTCCGAGGACCCAGGTTCGATTCCGGCCTGAGGTCATTTCCTGATCCTACCCCTTCTCTCTCTCCCACTTGTTTCCTGTCATCTCTCCTCTATCCTATCTGATTAAAGGCAAAAAGCCCAAAAAAATATCTTAAAAAAAAAAAAAAAAGAACTGTGGAGCAGTGGCTCAGACAAGCAGCAGCAGAAGGGGGCAACAGCTCCTCCGTAGAGGGGAAAAAAAACGCCCCTCCACATTTTGGGGGGTGAAAAAAAGCCCCATCACATTTGGGGGGAAAAAACATTGAAAAAAAAGAGAAACATTTTATGTCTGCTCTGTATGTTTGCTGTGTGTGAGACAATTAATTGAATGAAAATTATTGCTGTATGTCTGATCTGTGTGTGTGTGTGTGTGTGCGCATGCATGTATGATCATTGTGTTAATTAAAAAAAAAAAACACAATCATTGTGTGTCTGCTTTGTAAATCTGCTGTGTGATAATTAATTGAAAAAGAATGGCTGTATGTCTTCTGTGTGTGTGATGACTTGTAATTGTAAAAAAAAAAAACAATTTTATGTCTGCTTTTAATAATTAATAATAATTTCAATTTAAAAAAGGTTGCTGTATGTCTGAACACTGTTAATTGTATATATAAAAAAATCATTGTATGTCCGCTGTGTTTGTGATTTGTGTTTTAAAAGGAAACTTGTTTGTCTGCTATGTGTGTGTGATTACTTTTACATAAATCATTGTGTGTCTGTCCCTGTGTGGTATTACTTTTATTTAAAAATTATCTGATCTATGTCTGTCATTTATGTTTTTATTCTTGTCTATTTTTATAATAATAAAATCTTTCATTTAAAAAAAAAAAAAAACCTTCTGTCTCCTCCATTTGTATCTGAAATTGGAACAGTGTTCAGTGGGAAGCTAGGACGTCATTCTCACACGTCTTGGGTTGAGACAATAGGCAGTGCCTCTCAGGTGCCTACCTGTCTGCCGGAGATGTCTGGATACACATCTTTCAGGCAGGTAACAACAATCGGCTGAGATGACCTTAAGTAACCTTTAAGCCAACCCCCGCAGACTGCCCCCTTGAAGGCCTCTAAGATATATAGACTATGTGACTATCCTTTGCCATTTATCAATATGGAAGGGAAGATGGCCACTGCCGAAAGCAAACACTTTGTGTGTGCTAGAGGGTGTGTGACAAATGGTGTAATTAGTCTTGGTTGTGTGCAGTGCTATTTTATTAATGGCATTAATTTAACACAGTTTTAATAGCTATATTTTGTTTCCAGACTCTTCCTCGTCATCCTCCTCTTTTCCTCGACCTGAGAAGAGAAAGAGGCAGCGGCGTTCTTCCTCCTCTTCTCCTCCGCCTCAGCTCAGGAAGAGGAAGAGACAGCGGATCTCCTCCACCACCTCCTCCCCCACATCTGAGTGCGACATCTGCGGCTTGGCCAAAACCCTGAAAGCTGGCCATGCATCCTTCCAAGGCAAGTCTTACTGTGCTTTAGCAGAAGGCCCTGGAGGGAAAACAGCAGAGCAGTGGCTGCAGGAGCAACAGGCTGCAGCACAGCCTGCACCAGCGGCAGAGGTACCACCACCACCACCACCACCACCACCATCAGCAGCTGAGGAATCCCAGCCATCCTCCTCTCGTGGGCCCACAAGATGCACTAAATATAGACGGAGGATGGCTAAGCAGAAGGATATCAAAGTCCTCCGTGACCAGAGAGAGGAGGGATGCCAGCCTGGGGATCCCTGCCAAATTTGTGGCTATGCCAGGACAATGGAGGGAGGCCACGCATATTACAGGTCACCAAAAAGCTTGCAGGGAATGGGTCACCAATGTGGGGAATGAGCACTGGCAGGTGTTCATGTCCGTCCTCACTGGAGCCGAAGGGGACGGACTCACCCACACCCGGACTCATACGGCATTATTGCGAAGCCGGAAAAGCCCCTCCGAAGGTCATGTACGTGGACAACCTATGCCGCTTCATTCCAGGTAAATCACATTCTGTGAGTGATGTGTAATTTGTGTGTGTTATGTGTTAGTGTTTTTATACAGACATATGTGTATGCAAATGCTACTGACCTCACACAAACTGTTTTGTCTGGTTCTGTCTGCTCTGTTCTCTCTAGGTATATCTGCCAGTGATATTCACTTTCAGGGCTACCTTCTGGAGGGCCTGGTGCGGTGGAACGAGAACTGTGGTAGGGCAGCAGTCGAGGGAGGACAACGTTTGGCGATGCGTTGCTTCAGTGCCCAGCCAGTTTGCCACCCAGGCACAACAAGAGGAGCAAGGCGACCAGCCTCTCCAGCACCGTCTGCCCCCGGATGCCTCTGATCTCCATGAGCTCCTCATAATCAACCGTGCCATTGCTTCCTCCTCCTCCTCAGCCTCCGCCACCACCAGTGCCACCCCGTCCACCAGCACTGGGGATGCCCCCTCTGCAGCCGCCACTGCTCCTGCCACTGCCACTGCCGCTTCTCCTGCTGGGGCCATTTCCAAAACATCCCAATGGCGACACAAGCACCAGCAGGAGAAGGAACGTCTGGCCCGGGAGACTCAGCAGCTTTTCAAGGCTCCCCGGCAGTTTAAGACCTTCAACTGCCGTCTCTGTGGCCATCCCAAGAACAGAGAATTTGGCCACAGCCAGTACAAGGGGGAGTGGTTCTGCTCCCGGACAGACGGCAGAACTGTGGAGCAGTGGCTCAAAGACAAGAAGCAGCAGAGGGGGTCAACAGCCCCTCCGTAGAGAGGCAGCCCACACTTGGGGAAAAGAAATTACAAAAATATATAATCATTGTATGTCCGCTGTGTGTGTGTGTGAGTGTGTGACAATTGTTTTAATTGTCCATGAGCTCCTGGTCTCCCATTGTGCCACTGCCTCCTCCTCCTTCCTCACTCCAATGGTAGAACTTAGCGGCCCATATTTCATTTGTTTTAATTGTAACAAAAGAAACACTGTATGTTTGCTGTGTGTGATGCCTGCATTTTCAATGTAAAAATAGAGATTCATTGTTTTGTGTGTGGTTTATCTTTGAATACTGTTTTATTCATGAACAAAAAAGAAAAAGATCCTTGCATGTCTGCTCTTTATGTCTGCTGAGTGTGTTATAGGGAGGTTAAAAAGAACGATTGCTGTATGTCTGCTCTGTGTATGTGATAATTATGTTAATTGTTTATAATTTGACAAGTGCCTAAACAATGACAAAAAGTATAACTTTGGCTTTGATACATTTAGTTATACGTTTTCTCAAGGAAAAAAACATTTGCATTGCTTTAAATAGGTGGCTGCACGAAATCTAGCCTGCAGCAATTGTAAACATTTCGACACATGGTTTTCTGCCTGCTGTTCATGTCATAGACTCCAATGACGTTAACGTCACCGTCCCATTTCAAATTGCACGAGGGTAAAAAAAACAAACAGAAAAGGCCTATTTCACACAAAAAAATGTCAGACTTCCGTCTCCAAGGGTTAACGTAGCCCTCGACTACTTCAGGCCAATTGCAGGTAACGATATGTTTCTTTTCTTATCAGAGTAGACAAAAAACCTAAATATTATGAAAAATGGCTTTTTATGGCTTTTGAATGTGTTTCTTGGGTCTATACTGCCTCTATTCACACTTTAAGTTGGAGAAAAAGCCTCAAGTATTAAAATAGACAATTTACACTGTTAGTAACTGTTCAGTTGTTGTATGCTTAAACCACATAGAATTTTCCTAACTGTGTATGTCACAGGGTAAGTTGGGTGGGGTCCCACAACATTGGCAGCTACGTAAGCAGCTGAGGGCAATGAGAATGGATAATTGCAAAAAAAAAAAAAAAAGGAGAGGCCGTTTCCGTAATGGCATACTGCTATGCTACATGTGCTCCATGCTGCTTGTGCCCCAGCACACAGTGCAGCACACACTCCTGCTTCCCAAAATTAATTAATTAGCTGCAGGTGCTCTACTTGACTGGCTGAGCCTCAGTGTGAAGCATGGGGTTCATTCAACAGCACATTGTTATGCACCGGTGCGCATCGTTAGCCTAATTGAATGATAAGTTTGCCCGTTACGCTCCACACCGGTGCGCAACATGCTTCTGAGGTAGTTCACTCTCGTTTGAAACAACCCGCATGCGTAGACGGCACGTCCGCCCTGACCAAAGGGATATTCAAAATAGAGGTGGCCAGAACCTGGATGTTATTGCTGCCATGAAATAATTTCTATGCTTATTTCCATCATAATGATGACGACTAAGTAGAAAGCTAATCCTAAACATACTTCAGGCACAACCCCCGAACAATCGTCTTTCTAAAGTGGCTCATGAACACCCGCGAGTGTTGTAAAATCTCCTGTGAATGGAGAGAAATAAAGTGTAGCGCGTTGTACAAGTGAGTAGAGTTTAGATTCGCTGCCCGAGCCCGAGCCCGGCCCGAGCCCCACCCGAACTTGGGCCCGGCCGGGCTGACATTTGCCGTCACTCTATCGGGCTCGGGCCGGGCCGGGCTCGTGATCAATGTTCCATAAATAGGCCTATGCTTTATATATGTTTTTTATTTTATTTATTTAGCCTATGACGCTATATGGTGTGACACCCAGTAAGGTTGTATGTATTATGGTTAAGTAACTCAGCAAAAAGTGTTATCTAAGCCTAAGGTGAATAATAGAAAAGAATGTTTGGACAGCTCTGCGCAGCGTTGAGCAGCACCTGTCAGCTGCGCTCTGTCGGCTACATCAGACCTATAACATACTATAAAGCTTCTAATGTGATGGGGGGGAAATTAAATAAAAATTAACCCAGTCCAGTGGAAAGCTTAAGGAAACATCAAGTTTGTTTGGTGACAGTAAAATCGTGCTTCTTTCGCGTGGGAACCGAAAGTGAAAGTGGATACATCTGGAGAAATTACGCTGTTTCTGAATACAATAAAGGTAAACGTTACAGCGCACAACGCATTATAACCTCCGTCTATTGCCAGAAAACTTCTGGTTATTTTTTTTTCCATGGATTTGCCAGCATGACAGTCTAATGAATGAATGAGTAGCCTATCTAATCTCAGTGAATGAGAGGTGCGCAGAGCTGTGTGTCAGCACAACGTATGACAGAAAGACGTGGACCTCAACACAGTCATGAAGTCTTGTCAACAGGCAATATGCTTCAAGAATGCTGAACAAATGTCTGTAAATCAATCCGGAATTGTTGTTGAACATGCAGTTACAAAAGTAGGCCATTATTAGGGCTATTTAACATGTCGGGTTTAAATCGGTCTCGGGCTCATTATCACATGCTATCTCTCGGGCCGGGCCGGGCTTGGGCAGAAAATGATCGGTCTTCGGTAGGGTCGGGCTCAATTTTTTGGGCCCGATCTAAGCTCTACAAGTGAGAGGTAGCAAGACAGAGGTGCAACGGAGAGAGAGTTCCAGAGCAGTTTACAGATCTAGATCTACGCTATTTGAAGAAACGGCCCTGTCTCTCTCATCATCAAATGACTTTGTCAGTAAAATGAAAGTCCTGCTATCAACCAGCAAATGAAATGAACCGCTTGAGAAAGTGAGGGGGAGAAAATAATGTCCGAGCATTGGTGAAAGTGAAAGCATGTCGGCTTCATTGCATGTAGCCTATGAGAGGGGCACTCTGAAACATCACTGTCAAAACGGAGAAGATGAACGGTTATGTGGTTGTTCATCGCGGAGTAGACATAAATGAATATTGAGGGAATGAAACAAAACGCATTTCTTCGCTGCCCTACTCCTAAATTGATTCGTTAATTTTACTGAAATTCGTCCTTGTTTCCCCTGCGGGTGTGCAGGCTATGGAGAGTTAGCCTAGGTCACTTCTCTCCTTCTAACTTCCGTGTTGGTGCAGAAAAACTCCCAATTAATGACGTATGAGACGCATTGGTAGGGAACATCCGATCTGTCTGTTTAGACTGTCATCACATCAACACATATCTGATACCTATCTGATTTATGACCACATATGAAAGAGGCCTGGATCTGATCTAGACAAATCAGATTCCATGTGACTTTTTTCTGTTTACACTGTCGTCAAACACATCGGAATTGTGCCCCATGGGAGCAAAAAATCGGATTTGAACTGCCAATGTAAACGCAGCCTTAAATCGCTAGTGCTAACACAAATTCATGTTGTGTTGGCTAGTCCAAGGTGACAGCAAAAGCAGTGGTAATATTATAATTTTGTAGTATTCCTAACAATGATGCATTTAAACTACTGAGGTTTTTGTATAGTTCAGCCATTTCCTTGTCTGACACCAAGAGCAGAATGGCCCTCCAGGCTTCCAATGTTGCTGCACTGACGTGACACAACAGAATCTTCAGCCTGACATACAGGAAGTACGATTGCACCGACTTGACAATAATTGACAACAAAGATGGTGGCATGAAAAAAATGCCTAACTCACTGTAGGAGCTGCAACATAACATAGCTTGGTCTTTTTACTATCTTAGCGACTTTAGCTTTGGATGGCTGCCAGCCCTAGCCTAGTTCTTAACAGAATGGGGCATGTCCAAATCGATTCGGTATCGTTGTGACATGCCATATTCATTTACCCTGTGGTCACACGGGAGGGCAACTGGGCAATTTGAACAAACAACTCGGTTGCCAAGGAGGCGTGACTCGTATGAAGTTTGTTGCTACCGGCAAACACTAAAATATGCGTCTGGTAGCGACAACGTATATCGCCACAGATATATTTTTGTGTTACAAGACCCATGTTTTCAGATTTATCTTACCTCATTTGCCGCCTCGTTTTACAAAATATCAAGTCATAAATCCTTAACTTCTTAGTTTGTTACAGATAAATGCGATTTTGGGGTTAGCCCCGCCATTACAGGCGTCCGATCAAAATTATTTTTGAAAGAATGCCGTCACGCATGGCTTCACTCTGATTGGCGTTTATGAATGGCGCTTGTTAAATCGCCCAACTTTTGCAGAAAATAGCCCGCATTTCTATTTTTTCCCCGCCCACCAGGCGATCTGTTGCTCAGTTGCCTGTACTAATCGCCCGTTGCCTACCGTCATTGAAAATGAATGGGAACTAGTCGCCCAACACCAGTGAATTTATCGCCCGTTAGCTGCCGCTTTATTAAGTCGGTCCACGTTGCACGAAATTCGGTCATTGTGGCAGCTCTCAATAGCTTAATTAACTTTGAAAGTCTGCAAATAACTGAAAGGGCATAGAAATCCTGTTGGGCTTTGTTGATATTTTCAATCTTAAAGGTCCCATATTATGCTTTTTTCAAGCTCTTTTTTTTTAGCTCTATTGTTCAAAGCAGGCTGTTTCTCATGGGGGCGTGCACCAGGTAACTAGACACCTGCAGCCAACACATTGAGAATTTCTCCTGTAGCCTATGACGGGCCATCCCTAATTAGTCAATTCATAATTTCCATTGTTCTCAGCTGCAAAGTGGCTGCCAACTTGTCTCTCTATTTTCGCAATTATCCATTCGGCTGCCAATGTTGTGGGACCCCAACCACCATATCCTGTGAAATACAAAGCACAACAGGTGGTTTAAGCACACAGCAGCTGAACAGTTACCAACAGTGTAAATTGTCTATTTTAATAATTGAGGCTTTTTATCCAACTTAATGTATGTGTAGAGGCAGTATAGACCCAAGAAACACATTCAAAAGCCAAGAAAAAAAGTAATTTGGGACCTTTAATTCAATGTTATCCTAGGGTGCGAAACGATATTGGATCAACATCTGTCTCAATGTTGATTTCATGAAGTAATGTCAGAAAAATTATATAGAATCAACATGGTCTCCATGCCTCCAATGGTGAATGCTATCTGGGATACTTTTTGAAATAATATAAATATATAGCATTTTACTGATATGCTAAATAAATTCTAGAACATTAGAATATACTATTGTTTCACAGGTCTGACATCATATCTAAAATGGAGCCCAGCTGGAGCCTACTTCCCAGACAACCAATTAGATCAGAACTAGCTTGTTTGTTAACTCTCTGAATTTAGTAAACGTTGTTACTGCGCGTTCAGACGCCGAAGACTCCCAAGAAACATCGCTTGAGCACAGCAACCAAATTTGCCCATGACATTAGCTTTCAAATGTTTGATACTGCTTCTCTACAGGCATCTCCCCAGTAAATCGACATTCTGATTGGTAATCGCCCAACTGCATCATAGCTCATTACATAGAGGTAACCGAAGTTGAACTTGATTTCATCGCCCAAGTTTTGTCACCCAAATCGCCGGTCCCAATACAAAGTCAATTACTTCTGTCGCCCATGTCGCCTGAATCGGTCTCGGTCTGAACGCACAGTTATGGTAATCAATAGACATAGTATGTTGGAAAGATGCAGATGTGTTTGCTAATTCACCCAACATCGGTAAGAGGGTGACAGCAGAATGTAAACCGAATATGAGCCAGCATACACTCAACCTAGGCAACGGGATCCCACTGTTATTATATGTCTTATTTAACCTTTAGTTTTTCTTAATCCTTGTATGTTTCACAATTTAATTTATTTTAAAATCTACAATATTACAAGGTAAGGCAGGTAAGAAGTCATACATTTTCGGCATGTTGGTCTACTTTAACCATGCTTGTGGCTAGTCAGTGCCCATGTCCTGCAGCTTCTGCTTAGCACTGGTTGGCGAGTAGAATAAAATAATATGGAACAGCATAGATCAAACGCAAAAGCGAACAAGCACTTTACACTGAATCAATGGAAACTGATTATTCAAAACTGAAAGTAAGATCTGGGGTACCGTTGACTCTATAAAGTGTGTCGCATTCGGTCTATGGTGTTCCAAATAATTTTGTTCCACTCGCTAACTCGTTTAGCAGGCTTGTTCAACAGGGCTATGCTTGAAATCACTCCGGAGGTTTCCTTTAATAACAGCTTTCAATGGAGAAAAACAAAGTCTGATTGGTAAAATGGCTCATACCCATTGCCCTGCCGATTTCAACCCCCAATCTTTAACCATTCTAAACTGACAGAATGTATTTAGCTGGGAGGGGATAACGAAGCTGCTGATGCATCGCCGAGGTTGCCTTCCTAGTGCCAAAGTTGGTACGATGGGGCGTGCTGTCTGGGTTATTGTCAAAGTGGGGCCTAACATTCTGGCAAATTGACAAGTATATTGAAACATCATATGGACCACAAGTATATTGCTACATCATTAAAAGTTTGAACATTTGTCGGGGAGAATAATTTTGACACTTTCATGCAGGCCGGCGAAGACCAGTTGCTTGTTGTAGCTTCTGGGTGCATATTGCAAGGTGCAAGTGGCCAAATCCCTGTAGCCCCAGATTTCGTTAATAGTATGACAGTTCCAACATTTAAATTGATGCATTGAAAACTTACATTGTACAGTTACCTACTTACCATCTAGCGATATGCCCTTGGAAGCTACAACTACTGGTCAACATGAACATATCAACATTCTGCTCCCTGGCAAATGTTTGAAATTTTTTCGACGTTACAATATGCCGTTCTTATCACAGTCATACTCCTTTAAGCCCATCTTGTGCCCATACTGTCCATGTAAGGCCCAATAACAAAGCCCACTCTAAACCCATGCCTGGCTGAAGCCCAACTAGCTAAAGTGAGACCCATGTAGGCCCCAACTGGATATGTTGTCAGGGAGTTAGCGGTTAGCTGTCGTAGCAACAAACGCATGGGTTTCAACCTTGCATGTCTTTCTCACTCACTACTTTACTGTACGTTCACATCAAGAGCTACTAAAGCTATAAAATCGCAAGAGCAACAAAAGCTTAAAAAGCTACCAGCTGTAAAAGTTGGGTGAATTGAGTGACTTAAAAAAAAAAAAAAAAAAAAACTGTTTCAGTTGTAAAATCTAAACACTGTGCTGTAAATGGACAGTAGTAGGCATGTCCTGAGTGAGAACACTTGCGTTTTTGGAGCGCGCTTAGTGTGAACAACTTATTATTCAAGGTGTTCGCCTGCTGCTACTTATGCCTTGACTATAACGTTCCATTGAACGTTGAGGGGAACTGCCTAAAATACAGCCATTTCCATACCATCTCGTAAATCATTAATAAATTGCCTATACATTATTATTCATTTATACATACGGCATTACGTTACAAATTCTGTAACAAAATCAACTAGAAGCTGCTCTTTAACATTAGCATAATTGTGTAGTCTACTCCAGTTCAAGTTTATTTATATTATAGCACATTTTCATACATGCAGTTATAGTTATATTTATGTTACCATATGTCCAAGTCCACAATTAGGGGTATTTGTCATGATTGCATGTTAGATGATAACTTGTTTAGCTAGCTAGATTGATAAGCTTAGTTAGTAGGTGGCAGAGTCCTTTGATAGGGTTAGGGTTAGCATGTTCAGAACATATCTCTGGAAGAGTCCTTTGATAGGGTTAGGGTTAGGGTTAGCATGTTCAGAACATATCTCTGGAAGTAGCCTAATAAACACGTTAATTGTCACAAAGCTAATGAACTTCACAGTTGTTTTTCTCGTCTTTTTCCTTTGTCTGACTTGTAGGCCTAACATTTTAACACTTGAACGCCCACAACTCCGTCATTTGCTGCCCAATATGGGCTGCATTTCCCAAACGTAGTTACGATGATCTTAAGCCTAAGTAGTTTGCAGGTTCGCACGTAAGACCATCTTAACACTTACGGACCATTTCCCGAAACGTTCGTTGCCTAAGGTGATTCGTGAGATCACTCGCAGATCTACGTGTGATCCAGAGTAATCGTAGACCGCTAAGATGATGTTAATCAGAAAGAATTAGGCTACTCAGTGGAGACATCTAGAAGATATGAGGTGAAAACAGGCCAAGTAGGCCTACGCCAACATTGCTTTGACAGTTTTGTTGTACAAAGATAGGCCAGCCTCATAAAAATAACAAATTATTGTAGAGTGTTAATACATTGCCATAGGAATTTTAGCCTATATCCCGAAGAAAAGCTGGGCATCTATGGTAGCCTAAATAATTTATGTGGGCATTTCATTGAGTGCTTCAGTGGACGTCAAATGGAAAAAAAGTAGCGCAAGTTAATTTGTATGGCGGGCACAGCGGGGACGCAGCTGTCCCTGTCTCCTTCTCTCTTTCTCTCTCGCGCACGAAGCACCAAAATCCACTGTTGCCTATTTTTTAATCATTAATTAAAATTCATTATTAAAGTTCTGTAAATCTGAGCTATATCAGTGTGCCGACCGTTTCTTATTTTTACGTTTTTCCAGAATTGTCCAGCACCTGCGCTGGATGTACAAAACACTTGTGGGGAAATTGTCATTGTTTAATCATCTTAAGACATGAAATCAGTGATAGCCTATGTATATCACCTCGCTATTTCAAACATGACTTAGAAGTTGGCGTGGAATTAATTTGGGGGAAAAGGCCTACACACGACAGAAACGTTGTTTTTTATTATTATTAGGCTATTTATTTAATTGAATGAAATAGGGTGTACCGGAGAAGCCCTCTGGGTAAAACACATATGGTAACAGTGAGTATTATTAGTGGCTACAATATTGTCATCCATTTTAAATATTTGTAGCAACTAGCATAAAAAAACACATTATTTGATGTAATTGATTTATCGTACCCATCTCCGCTGGGTGAATCAGCACCACGGCATTGAACAGCGCACGCCTTAAGAAGCTTCTTAACATGAACGCACGTGAACTTTCGTAAGTGCATGTTTGGGAAATGCGTGTAGAGGATATTAACTCATTGACTGCCAGCCATTTTCAGAATAGAGAGTTCCATACTGCCAGAGGTTTTGGGGAATTTTGACTGTTTTTTAAAGAGCCACAGAATATTATGTGTTACGACTACATAAACAATGGAACTACCACAAGAAAGAGCAGACTCTCTTCTTTCACCAGAAGAAAAAAGTTCGTTTCTACCCCTTTCCATTGCTTAGAAATCAGCAGGCGAACATAAGCTACTTTCTCCAAACACACCCGTTTTTTATCAAAAAAGGGAGAAAATTAGCGTTTTGTTTGACAACGTTAGTGTCTTGGATGCGCGTTTTTTCGGTCTATTAGCACGTCAAACATCGAGAAAATGTCTTCCTTTGATAAGACCACAAAAACAACAGTAACAGGGGGCTTTTGGTAATAAAATAGACATTGTTGTAACAAGGTAAATATATGCTATTTACAGGCTGTGACAGCGAAAACTCAGTGATCAACAACTGGCTCGCAAATTCTTACCTGACCCGGAACTGTGAGCTAGCTGGGCACTGAAACAAGTCACAACTGCTATTTCCGTTTGCCCAAGGTTGATCCCCTTCATCTCCCACGATCGGAACACCACTCGAACTACTATGGCAGTGACACATACTCTGATCGAGTGTTAACTGCCTAAATTTCTCCGATTTACGTCTGCACTTTGCTAGCGGCATATTTAGCCATGTCATTAGCTTTCTCTACTTCTCCCTTGGCCATACCTATGAATCTATGCTCATCTCACATCCAAAGTGACACACTGCCACCCTCAGGATCAATTTGGAACAACAATTTTCGACGGAGAATTCTGATATTTACAGACAAGGTTCCCTAGGTCTTTCTGCAGCCCTCCCCATTAAAAAACGCAGTTGACGTCTAAAGACGTCATTGGCAGTGAACGGCAGTATTTCAGTTGACGTCTAAAGACGTCATTGGCAGTCAATGAGTTAAGAATCTTCGTAACATCACTCGTTCGCTCATTCGTAGCCACTAAGATCCATCGTTATCGGGAAATGCAGCCCAGATCAATGTTCCCAGACAGCACGCATCGTTGTGCCGACGTTAGCATTAGGAAGGCAATGCATCAGTAGCTTTATTTCCCCCTTCCAGCTAAGTGAAATCTGTCGGGGTTACACCGGTAAAGAACGGGGGTTTTGCAAACGGGGATTTTGCAATCAGCAGAGCAACGGGGATGAGCCAGTTTACCGATCATGCTTCTTTTTTTTCTCTACTGAAAGCCGGAGACGTTTATTGAAATTTTTCTGTCAGTAATGCTGCCATCAAGCCGGCTGTGTAATCTCAGGTAAGTTCAGCTTGTGTAAAATCATGACATGATGTGATATTATATTAAAGGATATGATACGATTTGTTTTGGTATTGATAGAGAGCATATAATCAAAATACTGTGTAAGTTTTGGTTAGCAAAGTAGCAAACTTTCAAACGATGTGTTAGCTGCTAACTTGCTAAGTAGATGAGGCTTCTAGTAAAAGTCATACTATTATTATAATCTGTTGTGGTTATTTTAGTTTATTTGTGTCTTTATCTGTGCCTTGTTGCTTTATATCTTTTATTTAGGTGCTGTGTTAAGAAATTCATTCATAATTCCACGACTCGGATGACAGCAAGAGATTATGAAAAGTAAGTTTAAGATATGTGGTTAGTATAGCTCAATAGAAATATACAGTGTAACGTTAGCTGCTATTGCTAAGTAGCTATATGAACATCTAAGATTCATTTGTTTTCTCTTAGTAGAAATGATGACATGATAACCCTTGACTTCTGTTGTGGTTACATAATTTGCGTCTTACTTCGCCCTTTTGTTTTATGTCTTTTGTTTTGGTGCAGTGTTCAAATTCTGTCTTTAATGCCACTGAGGCTGAGATGACGAGAAGCATCGACAAGCCACAGGCATAGCCCAAGGATCCGAAAAATGTATAACTTATTACTTGTCGCATATTTCAAAATAAATAAAACTTTCTGACTTTGAACCTTCGGTCTCTTCATTTGTGAAACATACAAAGAGTAATGGCGGGCTACAAAGCCAATAAGCCAATATAGGTAATTTAATGTCGGGTAAGCGGTGGCTCATGAGCATCAGGTCACAGTTTCGTCGGGTGAACTTTGGGACCCCGTTCTACCGCCGTCATCGGACAGACATTGGGCCAATAGAGATTGCTAACGTGTCGTCCTCACCATGGATAGCCACAATGCATTCTGGGTTTGCCCCGGAAGATATACTATCTACGTTCCAGACTAGACTCGCAAAATCCAAACCAAAATGCCTTCCCACTGTTGTGTGATCGGGTTTATGAATCGGTTATCTCACTCACGTCAGATGTGGCGCTACGTGCGAACATCTGATGATCAGCGATAGACGAGTTATTTCAGGAGCCAGAAATCCTTAAATCTAACTGGACAAACGTCTTGTCCATCAATTTAATTGACGTACACACGTACACATCAGATCATTGCGCGGAAGTGCCTTACGAAAGTTATGTAGTGCATCATCTGACATGAGTGAGGTAAATGAACCGCAGCTACAATGGGGCAATCTTGGGAATCTCTTATTAGCAAGCGCATCTCCAGCCAACGTCTTACCAACGCACCTTATATCGGGCTGCGCCTATTGTCCCACGTCGGTACGACCTAATTTGCTGTCTGGGTTGTGATTTAAAGCTTGTTTTCTTGTCTTTAACATGAATGTAATAACTTAACGGAATAGGCCACCCCAAAATGAAATTTAGTCTCTTACCACATTCCCCTGAGTTGGATAAGTGACCAAAAGTGTTTTTCATTTAGCCCCGTAGTTCTCCGTATCCAGAAGCGCAGCGTTAGCTTAGCTTAGCATAGAGCGCCGTTTTGGGAGTTTCCACTTAGCCAGTCGTTCTCAAAATAGTCACAAATGAACCCGAGATTTTTCCTAATTTTGTTGTTTCACCTGTACATTCAAACCGAGTACAAATGCCAATGCCATTATCACGAAGGGTTTGCCTAGGAGTGACAAAATCTTGGGACTATATTCGGGCAAAGCACAGGCAAAGCACCGCTGATAGGCGTAAAGTTACCGTAGCACCTGAAAACCCCCAACTTCCGTCAACACACCGGCGTGACTACCTGGCTGCTACAATCGTGGAGTCTTACTTTGTTAGTTGTAAGTCTGTTTGACATTTTATGTGCAAACATGGTTATTACATGTATAGCGAGGGGTTGTGAAAACAAACAGAGGACATACACGAGCACAATGTTTCACAGAATTCCTCCAAATGTGGAACGAAGAAATTTATGGCTTGCTGCTCTGGGTATTCCACCGGCAACACCTGTGGAGAAAATTAATCAGTATCGAGTTTGCGAAGAGCATTTCACACCGGAGGACTACGAAGAGAAAATGCAGTGGTCCACCAGACAGAAAGTACTACGTTTGAAGAAGACGGCCGTCCCATCTCTTTTCAGTAACGATACCGAGGAAGAACGAAGTGAATCATCTATGGCTGTAAGTAACGTTATCAGATGGGGGGAGGGTGGGCAATGCTGTTCCCGTTATTATTAGGCTAGCTGTAGCATGAAAAAACTGCTTGGTTACACTTAGCCTACCATATCTACACTAACGTTAGACCTGGCAGAGTTGTCAACAACCCAACAGACCTAGGCCTATAACAACAATTTAGCTCAATGAGTCAATATGCATGTAATATTACATAATGGGTCATCTGATTTTATTAGTAGCCTATCCTAAAAGTAGATAATAAAGATGATCACTTGGCCTGAGATGATGACTTGGCCTCAGTCACCAGAACGGTAGAATATGGTCCATTTTAGCCCCTGAGTTTACTTGGGTGCTGATGAGTCTACTTGGGTGCTGATGATTGAATTGCTGCTGGGGCCATTTTCTTGACATTGACTGCACAGGGGATTTTTTTGTATGGCCTACCTAAAACATAACGTCTGTGATTACTAATGTTACCCTTACTCAAATGAATGACAACACTGTCTACTTGTATTTTTAAAAACACATTGCCTTTGCCCTTACAGAGTCATCATTTTATTTACATTTTCTCATTTGACAGTGTCAGCTCAGTGATGTGCCGGAGGATGTGCAAGACATAGGCCTATCGGAAGCTGAGGATTCCTTCAATCTTTTTGCAAGTTTACCACAATCCACTCCTCAGAAATCTCAAACGCCACACTTCAAGGTTCCATTGCCTTTGCAGGAAACCAGTTGTGCACAGATGCCAACATGTGCCAAGTCACCGTCTGGCCTTGCACCCACATGGACACAACAACCGGTTCAAAGGTCAATGAACATTTTCTCATGTTATAGGTATAGGTCTTGGGCTATTACTCTCAAAAGTCCTCATATTTGCTTTTATTCTTTTTGAAGGGCATAGTGTCTTTGACCACGGTGACGGATGTGAGAAGTCCAAGGAAAAGTCTGATGTTTGATGTGAGTTGGCAACTTCACAAGTATCTAAGTTATGAGAATTTACAAGGTATAATATAAGGTAGGTATAATGCTGGCAAATATATGTAGGATAAGATAATGTTGTCATAGAAAACCATGATGTTAGTGTGGCCTAGTTACTGTCTTGATTGCGTGAGGCAACTAACATCTCTTATATGCTGGTATGCATTGCTGGTATGTTTTTTGAAATACAGGAACCACTTGGTGCAGCACAGGCTGAGGGTGCACCGGCTGGGATGGATATCAGCGCATCTTCTGCCTTGGACATCAGCATGATGTCAGAACTGGCTGCTGATCCATCAGACACAAGTTTTGTTCCATATTCAACCCCCTCCACTTCTACAACCGGAAGCTCTACAAGCATCTCTGCACAGCCAGGAGGCTGGAAGGAGAGAAAGTGGATTGTCAATGAGTCCAAAATTATGGAACTTTTCCAATTTTGTTTGAAGTGTGGAGCTCCAATGTGTGATGTTAACCAAACTCAGAAACACATTGGCAGTCAAATAATCATCAAGTGGAAATGCAACAATGGACATGCTGGGAAATGGCAATCCTGTCCCGATACACGAGGAATGCCAGAAAATAACATATTGACATCAGCAGCCACACTCTTTACAGGTGCAACATACACCGATATTGCAGATTGGGCAGGACTTCTGAATCTACAGCTTCCAGAAAAACAACCTACTATAACATTCAGTCAACATATCTCATTCCAACCATTGGCAAAACCTACAAGAAGCAGGAAAATATAATAAAAGCCAAACTCATCTGTCAGACGCTGGATGGTGAGGAAGTACAAATCTGCAGAGATGGGAGGAGTGACAGCCCAGGTCATTCCTCTAAATACACCACATATTCTTTTATGGATGATGCTACCAAACAGATTGTTGGGTTTGATTTGATACAGGTAAACAAATAAACAAAGAAAATCAATAATGCAGTCTATATATCTATAAATATTGCCTGAAAAGTCTTTATATGTTATCCTGTGCTTTGTAGGTGACTCAAGCTAAAAGTTCTGTCGCCATGGAGCCAATGGGCTTCAAAAAAGGGCTTGATAAGCTTTTGGACGAAGGGATTGCGGTGAAAGTGGTTACCACGGATAGACATCCATCCATTAGAAAAATAATGCGAGAGGACTATCCCAACATAACTCACCAATTTGATCCATGGCACGTGACAAAAGGTTAGTAATTTTTTTTGTCTGTCTGTCATCAACCTGAGCACACTATCACAGTCTGTCACAGTCTACTCTAACCACTCTTTTCATTCTTTGCTGTGATATAGGGATTAAACATCAACTGGTTGTGGAAGGAAACAAAAGGAAGTGCCAGGACCTCGCTCCATGGACAAAGAGTGTCAGCAACCACATGTGGTGGAGCTGCAGCTCATGTGAAGGAGATGCAAAGGTATAAGCATGCACTATTGCAAACATAAAGACATATGTAGGAATTTTATTGAACACCTATGGAATGCAGTGAACCTGTTGGCTGTTTTCCACACAGGCAATTGGCATTGATAACTTTATGGCATGATGTTTTTCTGTTTTAGACAGTAAGGAAGATGATGAAATACAAATATGCTTTCTCCTTCTGCTCAAATGTAATATAGGAGTTGCAGAGACGATGGACATCCATCCTTCATCATATTCGTGGTGTCCATCGATGGGAGGACGATGGTGCTCAATACAGATGCTACCATGATGACCTCTCAGCAGATGAACAAAGGATAAAGAAGTGGTTGCCACATGATTCACCTGCTTACAAAGCCCTCTTTGAAATTGTGACGGACACGCGTCTACTCAAAGATCTGGATCATATGACACTCTTCAAGCACACAGGTATGTCAGACACGCGTCTACTCAAAGATCTGGATCATATGACACTCTTCAAGCACACAGGTATGTCAGACATGAAGTGATATGGACATGCACAGTGCCGTTTCAATATGAATGCAAATTGCCACCATGACACACACATTAGACAGATCAATACTCATAAATCAATTACAGAACGGGTGATGAGCACATCACTTACAATTTTGAATGTCTACAATAATTTTGTGTCAACTTTGCTTTGTATTTTATCAGGACAACTAGAGGTGTTCCACAACGCCCTGTTGAAGTAGTGCCCGAAGCGTCTGCACTTTGCCTACCCATCCATGCAGGCACGGACGATGCTCGCTGTTATGGACCACAATGAAAACCATAGCCAGCCATGTAAACAGCCAACAACATCACCAGGTAAGAAATGAAATATGTTTATAAATTTACTTATTGAATTAGTAACCACTGTGGTACTATTTTGTTTTACCTAAAGCAGTGCTTTTCACTAAGTTATTAGAAATCATAAGTGATTGTTTTAATTAAAGGTCTCGGGAAACACAGTGTAATTTATCAAAAACAATCAAAACAGTGGATTGCCAGACCGGTCTACATGCCAACAACACAGAAGTTCAGGGATGAACTCACAGAGGAGGTAATCCAAAGAAGGCTGGATGCCTCCATAAAATACCCTTCCACACACATTCCAATTCCTCGTCTGGCAGCGAACATCGGGCTACTACCAAAACCAACCAAGGAGGACATCATGAAGGGCCACTCATCCCGGTTCAAAGCATCATAGCCATCGACAACTTTGCTTTTATCTTTTCTCAATATGCTCTCCATTTTCTATTTTGTTGTGTTTTTTATTCGCTTTATACACTGCCAAAGATTTTGAAGAATAGAGAAGAAACATTTGCACTGTCCATGGCAGTAAGTTTTATTGTGTGTTTATTATATACACTTGTTCAACTTTTTGACATTTTGCACTGTCCATGGCAGCAAGTTTTATTGTGTCATGTTTGTTATATACACTTGTTCAACTTTTTTAAGAAAATAAAAAGAACTAACACTTCTTACTTGTTTGGTTTAATTAGTAATCACAGGTCAAACTGTGTAGCAAAAGCTTTCTGAGAAAGCTATAGGGTCAACAAAGAGGACCAACATATTCAAAACTGTATCTGTACACAAAAAGGTTCAAGTAAAAAGGAATTATTTTACTGAAAGTGCAAATTCTGAAAGCTTGACCACAGTAGGCTACATATTTATAGCCTCCTGTACCTCCTGAAAACCAACGTAGAGTCCAGACTCAGACGGATATTTCCGGCGGATTGCTGCAACCACACAAGATGGCAAGGGTGTTCGGTTTGCTTTGCCCAAAGTCTCTCCTTTCAAGGCCCATTCCAAGACTACTCGATACGACACCAACCTGTATTGCCTGTAAAAACAACAACTTTATTAGTAAAATATCAAAGATGCATAGTAAGCTACTATACTGAAACAATTATGGTGCATTTTTGGCTACTTACTCTGCAGAGAGTTGTCCACTAGGCCCACTCGGTGTGGGGTTGTCTTTCCAATTTACTTTGTCTCGTCGGAAGAAAATTTCGAGGACTGTAGGGTGGATCATAGCTGAGAAATCCTCTGTGATGGAGAAACAAGCGCTAGGTTCATCTGGAGCCTCAGGCGTCATTGATGGCAGTATTTTGTCCCACTCAGCACAACAAAGACACTCCATTTCAGTTGGCATGGGTTGGCATAATCCTCCACACTCACACCAAAAGTTCGTGTTGGCCCGAGCTCTTTCTCCCACATCGCCTTGAGTATTCGGAGGTTGTGTTTCTCTCTCTGCTTCCAAAGCACGCAGTTCCTCTTCAGTAAACTCCGGTTCGAAGAGGTATGCTCTGTTATTCTGATAGTCCAAAAGTCGTCATCATCACTATCTTCCAGCACGTAATCTGCAACATTCATCGCCATTTTTGCTCTGTAGCCTACACGATTGTAGCAGCCAGGTAGTCACGCCGGTGTGTTGACGGAAGTTGGGGGTTTTCAGGTGCTACTGTAACTTTACGCCTATCAGCGGTGCTTTGCCTGTGCTTTGCCCGAATATAGTCCCAAGATTTTGTCACTCCTAGGCAAGCCTTTCGTGATAATGGCATTGGCATTTGTACTCGGTTTGAATGTACAGGTGAAACAACAAAATTAGGAAAAATCTCGGGTTCATTTGTGACTATTTTGAGAACGACTGGCTAAGTGGAAACTCCCAAAACGGCGCCCTATGCTAAGCTAAGCTAACGCTGCGCTTCTGGATACGGAGAACTACGGGGCTGAATGAAAAACACTTTTGGTCACTGACCCTGTGGTCACACGGGAAGGCAACTGGGCAATTTGAACAAGCAACTCAGTTGCCAAGGAGGCGTGACTCGTATGAAGTTAGTTGCTACCGTTCGTTGCTAAAATATGCGTCTGGTAGCGACAACGTATATCGCCACAGATGTATTTTTGTGTTACAAAACCCATGTTTTCAGTTTTATCTTACCTCATTTGCCGCCTCGTTTTACAAAATATCAAGTCATAAGTCCTTAACTTGTTAGGTTGTCAACAGATAAATGCGATTTTTGAGTTAGCTCCGCCATGACAGGTGTCAGATCAAAATTCTTTTTGAAAGTATGCCGTCACGCATGGCTTCACTCTGATTGGCGTTTATGACAAATCGCCTGGTTAAATCGCCCAACTTTTGCAGAAAATAGCCTGCATTTCTATTTTTTCCCCGCCCACCAGGCGATCTGTTGCTCAGTTGCTCGCCGTTAATCGCTGTTGCCTACTGTCATTGAAAATGAATGGGAACTAGTCTCCCAACACCAGTAATATTATCGCCCGTGTGACCAAGGGGTTATCCAACTCAGGGGAATATGGTAAGAGACTAAATTTCATTTTGGGGTGGCCTATTCCTTTAACAAAGTCAATTTGACTGGTTTTGCCATGGGTCACAATAGCACTGCTGACCACAATTGAAATATGCTGTAGGCCTAGCCAGAGACACTTATATGCCTAGCCTACCATTAAATTTAATTTCATTTCGTGTTTTTTTTTTTTTTCCTTTTCACATTTATTGTACAGAGTTGTAGTGAGAGCTGAGTGCTAATGACATTGGTCTGTATGTGCTATATTTGCCTGTACACATGCAAAAGCACACATGCAAACGTTGGTCCACAGTTAGGCTACTCTTCTAACTCCTCTATCCAAGGAAAACGAAACAGGCAGTGTAACTTAGCGTAACATAATACGTACATTAATGCAAAAGCCAACATGCAAACATTGGTCCACAGTAAGGCTATTCCTCCAACTCCTAAAACAATCAAAAACCCATACAAACAAAAAAAACATCACAGCTAGTTGGCAACTATATTAACTATATTAGGCCTACTACCTAGATCTATTGTGCAATTATACTGTACATTTAAAAATACAGTGGGTGATATACAGCCTGTTACATGGCCACATAAAAGGTCTGAAACAACTAATGTTTGAAACGAAATAATTCATTGAGTGTAATGTTGTGTTGGTCTTGGCTGCTCTGCGCTCTTAACTGAGCTAGTTTGTTTCCACATTGACCAGATGTGTAGGCCTATGTCTGAAAGAACCTTACTGTACGTCGTCCAACTCTACCCCGTGACTGCTGCGGTGCAGACCGGTTGATGTGAGTACTGCTACGGTTCAGACCGGTTGATGTGAGTACTGCAAGCATTACTGAAGTGGGCGGCCGCCGGACTGTTTGGCGCTAGATACAATATCCTCCGGGTACCCGGCTTGCAGCATCCCTTTACTACGCATTAACTGCATCCACACTGCCTAATTCACCTAGCGATTGGACGTAACAGTGCTACTTAGAGATTCGGTGTTAAACCGAAGTGGTTTGGTCCCTGCAAACTCATTAGATTATTTCCCATCGCATTCACCGAAATAATAATGATGAGGTAAGTGCTTCCGGTCGCCATCTTGTCGCTAGCCGTGTGTTTGAGTAGGTTTGTTTGGTATAACCGGCCAACCTCGTCTATATTTTACTTTGCATTTCCATTTTAAACAATGTCGAAAAGACATCGCTTAGATTTAGGCGATGATTATACATCGAGTAAGAAAAGAACATCCTCTGATGGGTAAGTAGTGGTATCAATGACCGCGAAGGTTTTTTTTCAAAGGTAGTATTTCGGTCGGAGCTGACTTGTGCGTATTGGGAGCATGACAGCTAAATCGACTAGCTAACCGACATGGCTGGCCCAAGCTTGTTTTTAAAAACAGGGCTCAATATAATCGATTCCACCCGTGAGAACTTAGCATGTACTACGATTGTAACTTTATATTTTCAAATAGATTGCATTGATGGAGTAATCAGATATTTCTTAAATAACCCAGCTAGCAGTCACAGTTAGCACGTGGACAGGGATTTGGTTGGGCCGGAGCACGCTAGCTTCAGACATTAACGTTACCGGGACTGAGTTCCCGTCTCCAGCGAGGCTGCTTTTGCCGCTCGTTTGCACGGCCTAATGTTGTGGTCTAAGTTTGAATGTGTATAAAGTCCATGTATGTTGACCGAATAAACTGAGACATTTCATGCAAATTTCAGCAAATACGTGACTCATGAAAGCCAAATGAATGAGCTGTTTAACGCTTGCGAACATTTGTGCCAAACGCTAGTAGCTAGCTTAGCTATGACATTTGTAATGCAACTCTAAGTTATGAAGGAAGATGGGACATGTTTTTGGATCTAATTAGGCGCTAGAGATATTTTCACTTCTGTGTACTGATATTAAGGTAGGTTACTGTTATTGTTGATTCCTTGGAAAATATTTTAGACAGGCTAATGGTAAGGTTAGTGGTGTAGTGGTGCAGCCAGATTAGCGAGTCTGCAAGTTAGCTAGCAGCTTTGTAGCAGTTCCGCTAGTTAATGCTAACGCTACCGGTGATTGCTGTCGCAGATCAGCGTGGGGTAGCCAGACGTCAGGACAACGTGGGGTTGCTCTTGCAAGGAAGCCAAATAGTGCGGCCACGCGTGTTAGTTTGGCGATGCACTAAATTAGCTTCGGAGCCTGTCTGAAATGAATGGGATATCATATCTTGCCATTTGTCAAGTGTAGGCTTTATAACGGAATAGTAGTGTATACTGTTTCCCTCTGATCTTGATTTATTTAAGAAATGTCTGTAGCATTAGGGTGATTCCTTAAGGAGTAAGACATTTATATTGGAATCTATGTATGCCCACTTCTAACTTATCTCCAATCATAGTTTAATGAAATGGCCTGATAACAACGGGCCAACGCCATGCCATTTTGAACACTGCAATTAACATGGGCAATGATGATCCTGCAATCTGTAAACAACCTAAGGTATTAAGCTGTGAATGTCATAACACTCAAGTCTGAAGTTGAGATGTAGGTCAAGTGAAAGTCAAGTCCAATTTGCAATTAGTGAAGTACAGAACAAGTCACTATACCTACTTTTAGCAAAGTAATGGCATTTTGATATGTTAATAATTTCATCATAGAAATGTAATAGCCTAGGCAAAGAAGTGAGAGAGTAAATTGTGTGTAAGAGTGACGGTGTCCTTCTCATTGACTGTTGTTGGAATGTAATATACAGGGAAAACTAATCTGTTGGAATATAATAATATACAGGGAAAACTAATCTGTTGTAGGAATGTCATATACAGGGAAAACTAATCTGTTGTAGGAATGTCATATACAGGGAAAACTAATCTGTTGTTGGAATGTCATATACAGGGAAAACTAATCTGTTGTAGGAATGTCATATACAGGGAAAACTAATCTGTTGTAGGAATGTCATATACAGGGAAAACTAATCTGTTGTAGGAATGTCATATACAGGGAAAACTAATCTGTTGTAGGAATGTCATATACAGGGAAAACTAATCTGTTGGAATGTCATATACAGGGAAAACTAATCTGTTGTAGGAATGTCATATACAGGGAAAACTAATCTGTTGTAGGAATGTAATATACAGGGAAAACTAATCTGTTGTAGGAATGTCATATGCAGGGAAAACTGATCTGTTGGAATGTAATATGCAGGGAAAACTAATCTGTTGGAATATAATAATATACAGGGAAAACTAATCTGTTGTAGGAATGTCATATACAGGGAAAACTAATCTGTTGTAGGAATGTCATATACAGGGAAAACTAATCTGTTGTAGGAATGTCATATGCAGGGAAAACTAATCTGTTGTAGGAATGTAATATAATGGGAAAACTAATCTGTTGTAGGAATGTCATATACAGGGAAAACTAATCTGCAGTGCTGAGTATTGACTGTTGTAGGAATGTCATATAATGCTGATTAGCCTATTTAATTTTCTTCAAACACATACTGAACTTGCCTATTTCATTTTCTTCAAACACATACTGAACTTGCAAGTGCATGCACTGAAGCGTCTTGAGCGCACACACACACTGAGCTTGCAAACAGTCAACCCTCTTGAGCGCGCGCACACATACACACACACACTGAGCTTGTAAACGCACAGTCAACCTTCTTGAGCACACACACACACACACACACACACACACACTGAGCTTGTAAACGCACAGTCAACCTTCTTGAGCGCACACACACACACACACTGAGCTTGTAAACGCGCACACAGTCAACCTTCTTGAGTGCACACACACACACACTGAGCTTGTAAACGCGCACACAGTCAACCTTCTTGAGCGCATACACACACACACACACACTGAGCTTGTAAACGCACAGTCAACCTTCTTGAGCGCATGCACACACACACACACACTGAGCTTGTAAACGCGCACACAGTCAACCTTCTTGAGCGCATACACACACACACACTGAGCTTGTAAACGCGCACACAGTCAACCTTCTTGAGCGCATACACACACACACTGAGCTTGTAAACGCGCACACAGTCAACCTTCTTGAGCGCATACACACACACACACACACACACACTGAGCTTGTAAACGCGCACACAGTCAACCTTCTTGAGCGCATACACACACACACACTGAGCTTGTAAACGCGCACACAGTCAACCTTCTTGAGCACACGTACACACACTGAGCTTGCAAATGCACAGTCAACCTTTTGAACACACACACTGAGGTTGTAAACGCACACAGTCAACCTTATTGAGTGCACACACACACACACACTGAGCTTGCAAACGCACACATTGAACCTTCTTGAGCACACACACACATGCGGCACACACACTCATGCTGAACTTGCAAACACACTGAACCTAAAATCATGGCCCTTTAAGAAATGGTAGGAATTTCCGAAGTGGGAAAGTATTTTTGCAGTGATCATGAATGATTGAATGGAAAGACACCTTTTGGTTGGGGAACAATGACATGTCATAGATGTGATATTGTGCGTGATCACACTACCAATAAAGAGGTGATATTGTACATTGGCACATTGCAGTATTGGATAAGCAGGTAGCACAGATTGTGTTGTTATTCTTTTTACGGCAATGTAATTCTCTTTCTTTAACGATCTTTCTCCTCTCCTCTCTACCTGCAGGAAAGAGCGAGACCGAGACCGTGACGAGCGCTCGAAGGATCGAGAGCGAGACCGGGACAGGGATCGAGACCGGGAGCGTGAGCGGGACCGGGACGGCCGCGGGTCGGGGGTTCCGCTGGGCCTGGGTGGAGGGGGCGTGGCCATGGGAGTGGGAGGCGGCCTAATGCCCCCTCTGAAACAGGCGTCGCTCCACCAACAGATTAACCCCTTCACCAACCTGCCTCACACGCCCCGATACTACGACATCCTCAAGAAACGCCTGCAGCTGCCCGTCTGGGAGTACAAGGACCGCTTCAACGACATCCTCACACGACATCAGAGCTTTGTGCTCGTGGGAGAGACAGGCTCTGGCAAAACTACACAGGTGGGTGTGTGTGTGTGTGTGGTACAGGGACCGCTTCAACGACATCCTTACACGACACCAGAGCTTTGTGCTCGTGGGAGAGACAGGCTCTGGCAAAACTACACAGGTGTGTGTGTGTGTGAAAGAGAGAGAAAACTACACAGGTGTGTGTGTGAAGGAGAGGGAAAACTACACAGGTGTGTGTGCAGAAGCTTGGTGATGCTAATTTGACCGTGTGTGTGCCTTATCGGTGCATGGACATGGTGCTAATTTGCTCTATCGTGTGTGTGTGTGTGTGTGTAGATTCCCCAGTGGTGCGTGGACATGGTGCGTTCCCTGGCGGGGCCCAAAAGGGGTGTGGCCTGTACGCAGCCTCGGCGAGTGGCGGCTATGAGTGTCGCTCAGCGCGTCGCTGATGAGATGGACGTCATGCTGGGACAGGAAGTAGGATACTCCATCCGATTCGAGGACTGCAGCTCCGCAAAGACCATCCTCAAGTGAGTGTACACACACACACACACACACACACACACACACAGAGGACTGCAGCTCCGCAAAGACCATCCTCAAGTGAGTGTACACACACACACACACACACAGAGGACTGCAGCTCCGCAAAGACCATCCTCAAATGAGTGTACACACACACACACACACACAGAGGACTGCAGCTCCGCAAAGACCATCCTCAAATGAGTGTACACACACATACACACACACACACACACACACACACTGCTAGAACTGCAGCTCCGCAAAGACCATCCTCAAGTGAGTGTACACACACACACACACACTGCAAGAACTGATGAGTCTGACCCACATTCTCTCTTGTACATGATGTTTGGTTGGTGTGTGTTTGGTTTGTGTGTGTGTGTGTGTGTGTGTGCTTGTGCGTGCGTGTGTGTGTGTGTAGGTACATGACTGATGGTATGTTGCTGAGAGAGGCGATGAATGATCCACTCCTGGAGCGGTACGGTGTGATCATCCTGGACGAGGCTCACGAAAGAACACTCGCTACAGACATTCTGATGGGAGTCCTAAAGGAGGTGGTTCGCCAGCGCTCTGACCTCAAGGTACACACACACACACACACACACATTCTCAAATCTTTCACTTTTGATGCACATGTAGTTTGTATTACTGTGGAAAATGACATGTGGAAACGGAGGTTATGAGGACTGGAAACAGACACTTTGCTACGGTAAGTTTGTGATGGTCCAGGGTTAGGGTTGGGGCCCAGGATGCAGGGCTGATGGTGTTCAGGCTCTAAGTTTGTGATGGTCTAGGGTTAGGGTTGGGGCCCAGGATGCAGGGTGTTCAGGCTCTAAGTTTGTGATGGTCCAGGGTTAGGGTTGGGGCCCAGGATGCAGGGTGTTCAGGCTCAAGTTTGTGATGGTCCAGGGTTAGGGTTAGGGCCCAGGATGCAGGGTGTTCAGGCTCTAAGTTTGTGATGGTCCAGGGTTAGGGTTGGGGCCCAGGATGCAGGGTGTTCAGGCTCTAAGTTTGTGATGGTCCAGGGTTAGGGTTGGGGCCCAGGATGCAGGGCTGATGGTGTTAAGGCGCCATGCCTGATTTCAGGCGTAGACTACCATCATGACTGTGGGAAAAAAGTTCCCAGATATGTAAAGAGGATTATAATTACAATGTTATATAAATTGTATGAACACAGAGATTGACAATAACCCCAAACAATAATATTAGTACATCCTTGCGTGCTCATCACTGTCTCCTAGTTGAAGATATTGATTGTTCCCATGACCAAAAAGAGTTTTAAAAGTGTGTTGCAAACATAAAACCCCGCCACCCGTGCCCACCTCCCTGACATGGGAAAAAGTTCAGGCTCAGGATTACTCATACACACACACACACACACACACACACACACACACACACACACACACACACACACACACACACACACACACGTGCCCACCTCCCTGACATGGGAAATAGTTCAGGCTCAGGATTTTACACACACACACACACACACACACCCACCCGTGCCCACCTCCCTGACATGGGAAATAGTTCAGGCTCAGGATTTTACACACACACACACACACACACACACACACACCCCACCCGTGCCCACCTCCCTGACATGGGAAATAGTTCAGGCTCAGGATTTTACACACACACACACACACACACACACACACACACACACACACACACACACACACACACCCGTGCCCACCTCCCTGACATGGGAAATAGTTCAGGCTCAGGATTTTACACACACACACACACACACACACACACACACACACACACACACACACACACACACACACCCGTGCCCACCTCCCTGACATGGGAAATAGTTCAGGCTCAGGATTTTACACACACACACACACACACACACACCCGTGCCCACCTCCCTGACATGGGAAATAGTTCAGGCTCAGGATTTTACACACACACACACACACACACACACACCCGTGCCCACCTCCCTGACATGGGAAATAGTTCAGGCTTTTTCTCACCATCAGTCCTGAGGATGTCAGACTAGCCAATGTACCCAGACAACTGCTAGCTAGCCTTCTCTTACAAGTAAGGAGTAGATACTGAGAGGCCGATGGTAATGAAAGCAGTAAATACCGAGAGGCCGATGGTAATTCTGGTTTCAGGACAGGCAGACACCATGCTAAAACCAGCATTACCATCGGACTCAAGGTATTTATTGCTTTTCTAAAACTGTTACCACGTTAACCGGGAATGGTTTCATTGAAGGAAAACACAACCACTAGAAATAGGCTATAGCAAGTTATTCATTGATACCAATTCCTCCGCCAAAAATATATTTCCTCTTACTGAATGAACGCATAAGCGCTGCTCCGTTCACTTACTATAGCGCAACAGTTTAGAATGAAATGCGCTTGGAGCTGTGCTGAATTTGCAATGGCATTGAACGCGTTTCAACCAATCACAATCAAGGGTTGGAACTACTGCCATCTTTATTTAATGGAAATTTCTCCCTTCTGCGATAGATTGGATTCCGTGGGTCGTGCTCTAATCAAAGTAAATACAGGACAGCTGCTTGATTGGCCAAAAAATGTTCCTCCATCCTCCATACTAGCTAATTAATTTACACATTAGCACTCTTTAAAGTGCATATGGCAGGTTAACATTTACTTTTGATATGCTGTAAAGAGATTCACAATGACCTGAATTTCATTAAAATTAAAAATTTAAATAACATAAACAGCCATTTTTTAACTGACTTAATGAACATTCCAAAATAGAATCATAGGTCACGCAGGGGAGACGGTGAAAATTTCTGGTAGAGAGTAATTGATTATAATAGTATCTTTGAGACATGGTTTGGGCAAAAAACAAAGCCTAAACTCATATGCATTCCTATGAATTGTAATTATGAACTTTTCTGGCATCTAACCGAGGAGGATTTGGATAAATAACTCCATCAGCAAATAATTCATTTATTGTTCAAACAGTGAAGTGGACAGTGGACAGTCTTGGTGAGTAGGCTTGCTGAGCTAACATAATCTATAGGTTAATTATTAGGCTATTAGTTTGCCATCACATCAGAATATACATTGAAGTTTTTAACAGAATCAAGTCTGTGTTACGACTCAATGGTTACGACGTAGAGGACGAAATCTTCCCAAATCTACCACAGTCAAGTTAGTCTGTCTACCGCTCCATCGGCCTATTAGCCTACAGCTGAGCTCTAACTGGCTATGAATCACTCAAGCACCGTGTCCACATGACGGAACCAGATACAGTCGCTTTGCTGACTATCAGCAAGTGTATAGATTTGTCATAACGCTTTAATTGTTATTTCGTCCCCGTTCGCATTTTGCTGTCTTATCGTCATATCTCGAACTTCTTGCAATAAAGTTCAGGCTGGTTGCAGCTGGCGCGATGAAATTGCAAGTTGGCTTTGATATTCGCTGGCTAGCGCAATGAAATTGAAGTTGGCTTTGATATTAGCTGGCTAGTTGTTTGATGGGCATGGATGGACATACAAGCATGGTGTATTTTCTGCCGATTAATTTCTGAGTTAGTTGACGTGCTTTTCTGAACCTGTAGCCTGTCGTGCAAAACATTGTGATTTCTATAGTCTAGTCCATGTTTTTACCTGAGATCATTGTCAGACTAATACAAACAGTCGAGGCTATCGCATCTAGGCAGTGATCTTTGAAAAGACTGGTCAGCAAGTGTGTAAATTTTCCATATTGCTTTCAGCTGTTTTCATGTTCTTACACATTAGATTAGCAGTCTCATGCAGATGTTACAAGCTACTATGTTTGTCTATGAAGTAGCCCATGTTTGATAAATAGCCTATTGCATACAGACACGGTGAATTTTCTGTTGATTCATTTATGACTTGCCGTGTAGCACTTTTCTAAGCCAGTAACCCGGCGGATACTTGTGCAAAACAGATACTCCTCTTGTCATGGGAACCGATTTGACCCGAGTCTGCCTGTGATCATGTTATAGCCTAGCAATCTGGCCTATTATTAAGTTGCAAAAACAATGCAGACATACTTTGGTAATGTTTTGTACATTTACAAATTACTGTAATGTAACTGTAGGTGAAATAGTTATGCCTCATACACCATGCAAAAGTAAGTAGAAGCAGCCACGACTCCCCTAAGTGACGTAGCACCACCTTTAGAATGTTCATGAATACTGCATAAAAATGGCTATTAAAGCCGTTTTTTTTCCCCATTCACGTCCATAATAAAATACAAAATGATACAAAAATGTTTCTACGTACGTTAATGAACAATATAATGTCTAAATTCACTGAAAATGAAACCTGCCACACACACTTTAAACTTCTGTGGGCCTGTCGGTATTCTATCATATATTCTATGCAAAAGCAACAGGTAAAAACAGGACACCAGTAAGGACATGTTTGTGTATTTTGACAGCTGTCCTGTGTGTGTGTGTGTGTGTGTGTGTGTGTGTATATGTGTGTGTCCTTAAGGTTATTGTAATGAGCGCTACGTTGGACGCGGGGAAGTTCCAGGTGTATTTTGACAGCTGTCCCCTGCTGACCATCCCCGGGCGAACTCACCCAGTAGAGATCTTCTACACGCCTGAACCAGAGAGAGATTACCTGGAGGCTGCCATCCGCACAGTCATACAGATACACATGTGTGAGGAAGATGAGGGAGATGTGCTACTCTTCCTCACCGGACAAGAGGTCAGACACACACACCACACACACACACACACACACATCCGCACCGTCATACAGATTCACATGTGTGAAGAAGATGAGGGAGATGTGCTACTCTTCCTCACCGGACAAGAGGTCAGACACACACACACACACACACACACACACACATCCGCACCGTCATACAGATTCACATGTGTGAAGAAGATGAGGGAGATGTGCTACTCTTCCTCACGGGACAAGAGGTCAGACACACACACTATACACACACACACACACACACACACACACACACACACACATCCGCACCGTCATACAGATACACATGTGTGAGGAAGATGAGGGAGATGTGCTACTCTTCCTCACGGGACAAGAGGTCAGAGACACACACTATACACACACACACACACACACACACACACATCCGCACAGTCATACAGATACACATGTGTGAGGAAGACGAGGGAGATGTGCTACTCTTCCTCACGGGACAAGAGACACGAGACACACACACACACACACACACTATACACACACATACACCACTCTCTCTTTCTGTTGTCTCTATTTATCTATCTGACCCTCCTGACTGACAGCTCTCTCACCCCCCCCCCCCCCCCTGTAGGAGATCGATGAGGCCTGTAAGCGTATCAAGCGAGAGGTGGATGATTTGGGTCCAGAGGTCGGAGACATCAAGATCATCCCCCTTTACTCCACCCTCCCCCCCCAGCAGCAGCAACGCATCTTTGAGCCGCCCCCCCCACGCAAGCCCAACGGAGCCATCGGCAGGAAGGTAAAACAAACACACACACACACACACACACACACTCGCCACCCCCATGCAAGTTGGAAATGCCTGAAGTTTTGTGTTGAGACGAAAGTAGTCTGTGTGTGTATGTGCGTTTGCCTGGGTCTCTGTCAGTTGAGACCAAAGTAGTGAGTCTGGCACTCATGAGTAGAAGCAGCATCGTCCACACTCGTGTATCGTCCACACTCGTGTATCGTCCACACTCGTGTATCGTCCACACTCGTGTATCATACACACTCGTGTATCGTACACACTCGTGTATCATACACACTCGTTTATCAGTCTACTGAGTACAGACTAATTTAGTCAAGCCTGCATCATACACACTTGTTTATCATTCACACTCGTGTATCGTCCACACTCGTTTATCAGTCTACTGAGTACAGACTAATTTAGTCAAGCCTGCATCATACACACTCGTGTATCATACACACTCGTGTATCGTACACACTCGTGTATCGTCCACACTCGTTTATCAGTCTACTGAGTACAGACTAATTTAGTCAAGCCTGCAGACTAATTTAGTCAAGCCTGCATCATACACACTTGTTTATCATTCACACTCGTGTATCGTCCACACTCGTGTATCGTCCACACTCGTGTATCGTCCACACTCGTGTATCATCCACACTCGTTTATCAGTCTACTGAGTACAGACTAATAAGTCTTTTTCTCTCTCTCTCTGTCTGTCTATCTATCTATCTATCTATCTATCTATCTTATCTCTTCCTCCCTCCCCCTAGGTGGTGGTGTCCACTAACATTGCTGAGACCTCACTGACCATAGATGGTGTGGTCTTCGTCATTGACCCTGGCTTTGCCAAACAGAAGGTGAGCAGCACATCTGCATGGTCCCCCTGAAGCCTAAAGCCCAACTCTGGATCCCAGTGGAATCTCTGCTGATGCCCATCAGTAACACCGTGTCCTAACTGACGCCATGCGGCTGCATGTGTGCGTCAAAAGAGTTCCATCACTTTGTTTTCTATTGGAATGTCCTAACTGAACACGACTAGTCGCATTGCTATGCGACTTTTTAAGAAGAATTTAGTCGCTTTGTCCGTTTCTATTTCAGTCGCGCAAGCCGTGTTGCTCGGCCAGATTGAATGGAGAATCTAATCGAATAGAACATCATATTTAACAAACTCTATGTAGACAGTGAACAGTCAATGCTACACGACAAGCCGACAGTCGCTTTAAGTTAGGACACGGTGTAAGACCTCAGGTGTGTGTGGGTGTATAACCCCTATATCAACCTCTTCTATCTTTCTCTGTGTGTGTAGGTGTATAACCCCTATATCAACCTCTTCTGTCTTCTGTGTGTGTGTGTGTGTGTGTGTGTGTGTGTAGGTGTATAACCCCTATATCAACCTCTTCTGTCTTTCTGTGTGTGTGTGTGTGTAGGTGTATAACCCCTATATCAACCTCTTCTGTCTTTCTTGTGTGTGTGTGTGTGTGTGTGTGTGTGTGTGTGTGTGTGTGTGTGTGTGTGTAGGTGTATAACCCCTATATCAACCTCTTCTGTCTTTCTGTGTGTGTGTGTGTAGGTGTATAACCCCTATATCAACCTCTTCTGTGTGTGTGTGTGTGTGTGTAGGTGTATAACCCCTATATCAACCTCTTCTGTCTTTCTGTGTGTGTGTGTGTGTGTGTGGGTGTATAACCCCATATCAACCTCTTCTGTTTTTGTGTGTGTGTGTGTGTAGGTGTATAACCCCTATATCAACCTCTTCTGTCTTCTTGTGTGTGTGTGTGTGTGTGTGTGTGTGTGTGCTGTGTGTGTGTAGGTGTATAACCCCCGTATCAGAGTGGAGTCTCTGTTGGTGACGGCCATCAGTAAGGCCTCAGCACAGCAGAGAGCTGGCAGAGCTGGAAGAACTCGACCAGGGAAATGTTTCAGACTCTACACAGAGAAGGCCTACAAGACAGAGATGCAGGTAACTACTCACACATGCACACACACACACACACACACACATACGTACATGGCCGCAGTATTGGCGTCCTGTAGTGTATGTGTGTGTCCTTTAGAGACACACATATCCAGAGAGCCTGCTGACTGGTTTTTGTGTGTGTGTGTGTGTGTGTGTGTGTGTGTGTGTGTGTGTGTGTGTGTGTGTGTGTGTGTCCTCTAGGATAACACGTATCCTGAGATTCTTCGCTCCAATCTGGGGTCTGTTGTCCTGCAGTTGAAGAAGTTGGGGATCGATGACCTGGTGCACTTCGACTTCATGGACCCACCAGGTGTGTGTGTGTGTGTGTGTGTGTGTGTGTGTGGTGCATTTTTGATATCTAAGATTCATATCAAAACTCTTTAGAGTGGTAACTATAGCAACAGTTAACAGCCTTGTGGATCTTCTGTCATGAAAATAGTATCCCAACCGAACAGGTTACCTTCTTTCAAAACAGAGCCAATGTTTCTTTTATGTTTTACACACTTGCTTACTGTCTATACGTTTTAGTTTCAATCGGGTGATCTTGCGGGAACGACCTCGAGGTCCTCCGCGTCATGCTTGTTATTCGCTTCCAGCTCGTCCATTATCACTGTAGTTTATAGCAGGACGCCTCAGCATTATTCGTTTATATACAGACACGTCAGCATTATTCGTTTATATACAGACACGTCAGCATTATTCGTTTATATACAGACACGTCAGCATTATTCGTTTATATACAGACACGTCAGCATTATTCGTTTATATACAGACACCTCAGCATTATTAGTTTATATACAGACGCCTCAGCATTATTAGTTTATATACAGACACCTCAGCATTATTATTTTATATCGGGACACCTGGTCCATTATTAGTTTATATCGGGACACCTCAGCATTATTAGTTTATATACAGACACCTCAGCATTATTAGTGTATTTCGGGACACCTCAGCATTATTAGTTTATATCGGGACACATTGACATATTGACTCTGAAGAAGACGTCGAAACGTTAGTCTTGGCACTTGCCCAATAAAACAGTTATTTTTCCACATCTGAAGATGCTCCGGTGACTCTCTTCCTTGCCTTTTATGTCGGGACACCTCAGCATTATTAGTTTATATACAGACGCCTCAGCATTATTAGTTTATATACAGACGCCTCAGCATTATTAGTTTATATACAGACACCAGCATTATTATTTTATATCGGCACCTCAGCATTATTAGTTTATATACGAGACACCTCAGCATTATTAGTTTATATCGGGACACCTCAGCATTATTAGTTTATATACAGACACCTGCATTATTAGTTTATATACAGACACCTGCATTATTAGTTTATATACAGACACCTGCATTATTAGTTTATATCGAGACACCTCAGCATTATTAGTTTATATCGGGACACCTCAGCATTATTAGTTTATATCGGGACACCTCAGCATTATTAGTTTATATCGGGACACCTGGTCCATTATTAGTTTATTTCGGGACACCTCAGCATTATTAGTTTATATTGAGACACCTGGTCCATTATTAGTTTATATAGAGACATATGGTCCATTATTAATTTATATTGAGACGCCTGTCCATTATTAGTTTATTTCAGGACACATCACCATTATTAGTTCTTATCGGGACACCTCAGCATTATTAGTTTATATTGGGACACCTGGTCCATTATTCGTTTATGTCTATTGAATATTATCCCAAACTTAACACTTAAATGTGAAATTCTCTCCAGTGCACTCTTTACAATAGTCTGTCATGATCTGGTCATTCTTCCAGATATTTAAAGCCTTCAAGAGAAATTAAGCTCAACGCAACACAAATTACGTATTACAGCTACGGAAGCCTGCATACGGATGTCGGGTCTATTGTCAGTCTATAGCAAAAGCGCGAAAGATATGAGCATTTTCAGCTCATCTCGTATTCCAAGATGGCGGCAATGCATGGAGAGTCTACCCCAGTTAATGTGCGTGCAAATGCGAAATTTCAAGTGAATACGGACACACAGAAGTAATAGTGGTGGTTAATATTTATGAGAAAGGACAAGCTTGTCAACAGGTAAAGCATATTTTGATATTGAATAGTAAAAACGTTCCGCATTGGAGCTTTAAATTTCTCATACTTTAAATACAGCAGGTGTCCCCCGCCTATGTTGAACCCTGACAGAGACACGCACACACAGCTAATGATTAGCTCAACACACACACACACACACACACACACTCCTGACTGTGTCCCCTCTCTCTAGCCCCTGAGACTCTAATGCGTGCTCTGGAGCTGCTGAACTATCTGGCTGCGTTGAACGATGACGGCGATCTGACGGAGCTGGGCTCCATGATGGCGGAGTTTCCCCTCGACCCCCAACTGGCCAAGATGGTCATCGCCAGCTGTGAGTTCAACTGCTCCAACGAGATCCTGTCCATCACAGCCATGCTGTCAGGTAATGCTACATACACACTCGCGCTCGCTCGCTCGCTCACACACACACACACACACACACACACACACACACACACACACACACACAAAATTCACGAACATGCTGTCAGGTAATGCTATACACTGTGTGTGTGTGTGTGTGTGTGTGTGTGTCTGTGTACAGATGGTGGGACTCGGGAAGCTCACTACTTAGGGCCTAGAAACTGACTGATACGACACAAGTATCACTTGCCTATTACGTAATCTCTTGTGCTGATGTCTGCTGAAAGTACCTACTACGTACTATTTACTATACTGATCTCTGCAGAAAGTATCTACTACATAATATACTGATCTCTGCAGAAAGTATCTACTATACTGATCTCTACAGAAAGTATCTACTATACTGATCTCTACAGAAAGTATCTACTACATAATATACTGATCTCTTTAGAAAGTATCTACTACATAATATACTGATCTCTGCAGAAAGTATCTACTACATACTATACTGATCTCTGCAGAAAGTATCTACTACATAGTATACTGATCTCTGCAGAAAGTATCTACTATATTACTATACTGATCTCTGCAGAAAGTATCTACTATTATACTATACTGATCTCTGCAGAAAGTATCTACTACATAGTATACTGATCTCTGCAGAAAGTATCTACTATTTACTATACTGATCTCTGCAGAAAGTATCTACTACATACTATACTGATCTCTGCAGAAAGTATCTACTACATAGTATACTGATCTCTGCAGAAAGTATCTACTATATACTATACTGATCTCTGCAGAAAGTATCTACTATTTACTATACTGATCTCTGCAGAAAGTATCTACTATCATTAACTATACTGATCTCTGCAGAAAGTATCTACTACATAATATACTGATCTCTGCAGAAAGTATCTACTATACTGATCTCTACAGAAAGTATCTACTACATAATATACTGATCTCTACAGAAAGTATCTACTACATAATATACTGATCTCTGCAGAAAGTATCTACTACATAGTATACTGATCTCTACAGAAAGTATCTACTACATAATATACTACTCAGGTATCTACTCTGACAGAAAGTATCTACTACATAATATACTGATCTCTACAGAAAGTATCTAATATACTGATCTCTGCAGAAAGTATCTACTACATAGTATACTGATCTCTACAGAAAGTATCTACTACATAGTATACTGATCTCTGCAGAAAGTATCTACTACATGGTATACTGATCTCTACAGAAAGTATCTACTATCTACTATACTGATCTCTGCAGAAAGTGGTCTGCAGTCCATGACAAACGGTGTGTGTGTGTGTGTGTGTGTGTGTGTGTGTGTGTGTGTGTGCAGACAGTACAGTAGTAGAATGGAGCTCAAGTCAGCTAGAGCTCCTGTACACCATTAATTAGAGGGGTGTGTGTGTGTGTGTGTACTTATGGTCAGGCCTCTTCCGCTGTGTGCATACTAAGATGCAGTGTGTGTGCGTGCGTGTGCGTGTGCGTGTGTGCGTAGATGGTCATTAGGCCTTTTCCACTGTGTGCATACTAAGCTGCATACTGTGTGTGTGTGTGTGTGCGCAGATGGTCAGTAGGCCTCTTCTGCTGTGTGCATACTATGCTGCATACTGTGTGTGTGTGTGTGTGTGTGTGCGTGCGTGCGCAGATGGTCAATAGGCCTCTTCCGCTGTGTGCATACTATGCTGCATACTGTGTGTGTGTGTGTATTTGTGTGTGCAGATGGTCAGTAGGCCTCTTCTGCTCTGTGCATACTATGCTGCATACAGAGAGTGTGTGTGTGTGTGTGTGTGTGTGTGTGTGTGTGTGTGTGCGCGCGCAGATGGTCAGTAGGCCTCTTCCACTGTGTGCATACTATGCTGCATACAGAGTGTGTGTGTGTGTGAGAGTGCGTGCAGATGGTCTTCTGCAGTGTGCATACTGTGCCGCATACACTGTGTGTGTGTGTGTGTTTGCACACAGATGGTCTCCTGCATCCTGTGCTCCATACCATGTAGGGTTGTTAATGAATAATCGATTATTGATTATTTGTTTGTTAAGGCTTGTTCGAATAAAAATTAAAGCTTAGCGAATAATCGTTTAATTTATTGCGCATTAGAGCAGCTACATCTTCCGGTACGCTATTGCGCAACTACGAGGAGAGGTGAAGGAGGTTAGGAGGAGAATAGCAGTGTGGGACGATTTCTCAAGAAACATGGGCCTATAGCTTATAAATTTCAATGCAATTACAGTGACACTGTTACCTACCAACGCCATTTAAAAGGCGGTCTGATACTGGAGAACTGTTCTCAGCTAGTTTGGCAAAAAGTATGTGCGCATTGCCTAGTCGCGATGTTTTCTCCGATGTGAAGGGAAACAGTCATGCTGTTGATAAATTGGTTACTGCTTATTAGGCCTACGTAATTTGAGAAAAAAATGTTATTCGTTATTTAACGTAGCCTACTTGGCTACTGAAGGCTATTACAGAGCGCGTCAATTTTTAGAATAATTGTCTCTGCCTCGGAAAGCATGAACTTGTGATCCACTGGAATATGCATACCTGTGTGCCTTGCTCGCCCGCCCTCTCGTCCTGAGTTTGAACAAAACTATGTGAAAGTTCTTCCTATCACCAGCTGTTATCCGTTGGCAATTTTGGTCAGAAAAGTTCCATATTTCGTCGTGCATTCAAAAATGCTCACGATAGCCTATGCTGCATTCAAAACATTGTGACAAATCTAGCCAAGAGCTGGATTCTTATTTCACAATCTGGGACGTCATTAAGCTCTGGATAAAAGTACAGTCGAAAAAAATATTTAACAGCGTAAACAAAAGCTACATTAGAGCTCTAATAACTGACGGTCAATTCCTTCACGAAATCCCTAAACATCGCAACCAAGTTCGCACCTTAATGCACACTGATCCTTTCGCTCTCATGCTTCGGAAGGCCAAAATGCTGTATTTCCTTAATAACTTTGGAGAAATATAAGTCATTTTATGTGCGTTTTTTTTTTTACATTAATTTGCGTGGGGAAGATGGGCGCAAACCCATGTATGTAGACAATGGCTCTGAAAGTGGGCAAATGACGTCTTTTTTTCGCAAATAATCGATTAACTGTTTGTTAACTTTCTGAATAATCGAACATGAAAATTTCTGAAAAGTCCCAACCCTAATACCATGCACCATTAATGAGAGATCACATGTTATTTTTACCAGTCTGCTGAGAAACGGTTGCCGTGTTCGGAATTGCGCACGGGGTTCTACTGGTATACTGATCCTGGCATGGAGTAGTACGTCGTATGCAGTATGTGGAAAATATGATTTTACGGTAAAATCATATTTTCCCTGGATTATCCTGGATCTTATTTGGTTCTGATCGAAGACAAAACTACTATTATCGTCTCCATTTTATTATTTTTCATCCCTGCTAGCTGTAACATTTGAGAACTTTCTATTTTTTACACTATTGTTAGCATGCAGACATCCAGTTATCGGCCCAAATGATTGGCAGCATGTATCGGCCATCGTCTGACCCTGATTCCCAAATATCCGTTTCTGTCCTGGACCTTCATCTAAGACCGCATATTTTTTCATCTAAGACACGAGTATTTTCTTATTCTTTAATGAATATTTTGCTTGCGTATCAATGTGCGGGATTCCTTTCAAGCTTCCTTTCACAGCCGTTGCCATCGGTAAACAAAAGTAACTTAAAGCAATATACCGGAGTAAGTTTAAGCATAGTCCTGCTGCACAACCCTTCTAATGGCAATATATTTCACATGAAATGAAATATTTTCGAACAGCACAGACCGAACGCGAAACACTTTACATTGAGTCAATGTAACCTCAGATCTTACTTTTGGTTTCCAACAGTCAGGTCCCATTGATTCAGTGTAAAGTGCCTGTTCGCTTCTGCGTTCGCGTTCGATCTGTGCTGTACCAAATTATTTTGTTCCACTCGCTAACTAGCGCATTTAGCAAGCTCTTTCAACAGGGCTATGCTTGAATTCACTCTCCTTGAATGCCATATCGATGACTTAGCTCTTACCTGGCTGATAAAACGCCAATCTAACTGCATAGTTATGTTTACAAAGCCAATTTCACCTTAATAGCATTAAAACGACCTTTTTTTGTGCCTTAAAATAGCACTAACTTGGATTAGATCATTTTGCAGCGCTCTTGTTTGTTTTATTTATTTATTTATTCATTTATTTATTTATTTATTTTGTTTTTAGAACAAATATTCAAATGTCATTTTTGAGAAATTCTGACAGCCCCATTGTGTATGATACTCTTAAGGGTGTGTGTGTGTGTGTGTGTGTGTGTGTGTGTGAGTGAGAGAGAGAGAGAGAGAGAGAGAGAATGAGCAAACGCCCTGTGGGGTGTGTGTGTATACTCCAAGCATGTGTGTGTCTGTGAGTAACCACCCTGTGGTGTGTGTACTCTAAGCGTGTGTGTGTGTTTTGTGTACTCGTGTGTGTGTGTGTGTGTGTGTGTCTCTGGGTTGCTGGAGTGTGTGTGTGTGTGTGTCGCCTGCACTCACCTCTATGGGCGGCTGTGTTGGGGCCCATACCAACGTTGTTTAGTCCCACAGTGCTTCGTCAGACCAACCGAGGCCAAGAAAGCTGCAGATGAGTCCAAGATGCGCTTCGCACACATCGATGGAGACCACCTCACCTTGCTCAACGTCTACCACGCCTTCAAGCAGAGTAAGACTCACACTCACACACACACACACACACACACACACACACATCGATAGAGACCACCTCACCTTGCTCAACGTCTACCACGCCTTCAAGCAGAGTAAGACTCACACACTCACACACACACACACACACACACATCGATAGAGACCACCTCACCTTGCTCAACGTCTACCACGCCTTCAAGCAGAGTAAGACTCACACACTCACACACACACACACACACACACATCGATAGAGACCACCTCACCTTGCTCAACGTCTACCACGCCTTCAAGCAGAGTAAGACTCACACACACACACCTCAATGGAGACCACCTCACCTTGCTCAACGTCTACCACGCCTTCAAGCAGAGTAAGACTCTCACACTCACACACTCACACACACACATCGATGGAGACCACCTCACCGCGGGTTATTCGGTGGTAAAGTTTGGCTTTTAGGCGTAGTGTTAAAGTGATACAAAATCCCTGTGTTCAGTTAAATATGTGGAGATTGTCGATAAGTTTGTTTGCTTTGACAAGTGGTTTAAATCGAGAGAGGTCGCTCCGGTGGCAGTAGGCATCACTACGTTATCCAGCAGCCTAAAGAGGCAGATAGCCACCTGTGCTACTGTCAGTCTCTGAACTTTGGGTACTCGTTCAATCATGTTGGTGGACATATATTTTGTGAATCATATCGTGTTAAGAAATAGATTCTTGAGTTATATTATGATGACAAGCTATATTTTCAAAGATGGGGAAAGTTGTCAAATTTACAGCCATGTCTATCAGAACAGACGATTTTCTGCCTCCAAAACTCAACTCATGGAATTGTGACGTAGCTTCAAAAAGGGTCTATAGAAACACATTTAAGACAAGGCTACATGTTTAGTGCATAAGGTACAGGTGATCTCTAGAAACACATTTAAGACAAGGCTACATGTTTACTGCATAAGGTACAGGTAATCACTATAGAAACACATTTAAGACAAGGCTACATGTTTAGTGCATAAGGTACAGGTGATCTCTAGAAACACATTTAAGACAAGGCTACATGTTTACTGCATAAGGTACAGGTAATCACTATAGAAACACATTTAAGACAAGGCTACATGTTTAGTGCATAAGGTACAGGTGATCTCTAGAAACACATTTAAGACAAGGCTACATGTTTAGTGCATAAGGTACAGGTGATCTCTAGAAACACATTTAAGACAAGGCTACATGTTTACTGCATAAGGTACAGGTAATCACTATGGAAACACATTTAAGACAAGGCTACATGTTTAGTGCATAAGGTACAGGTGATCTCTAGAAACACATTTAAGACAAGGCTACATGTTTACTGCATAAGGTACAGGTAATCACTATAGAAACACATTTAAGACAAGGCTACATGTTTAGTGCATAAGGTACAGGTAATCACTATAGAAACACATTTAAGACAAGGCTACATGTTTAGTGCATAAGGTACAGGTGATCTCTAGAAACACATTTAAGACAAGGCTACATGTTTAGTGCATAAGGTACAGGTGATCTCTAGAAACACATTTAAGACAAGGCTACATGTTTAGTGCATAAGGTACAGGTGATCTCTAGAAACACATTTAAGACAAGGCTACATGTTTAGTGCATAAGGTACAGGTGATCTCTAGAAACACATTTAAGACAAGGCTACATGTTTAGTGCATAAGGTACAGGTGATCTCTAGAAACACATTTAAGACAAGGCTACATGTTTAGTGCATAAGGTACAGGTGATCTCTAGAAACACATTTAAGACAAGGCTACATGTTTAGTGCATAAGGTACAGGTGATCTCTAGAAACACATTTAAGACAAGGCTACATGTTTAGTGCATAAGGTACAGGTGATCTCTAGAAACACATTTAAGACAAGGCTACATGTTTACTGCATAAGGTACAGGTGATCTCTAGAAACACATTTAAGACAAGGCTACATGTTTACTGCATAAGGTACAGGTGATCTCTAGAAACACATTTAAGACAAGGCTACATGTTTACTGCATAAGGTACAGGTGAACTATAGAAACACATTTAAGACAAGGCTACATGTTTAGTGCATAAGGTACAGGTAATCACTATAGAAACACATTTAAGACAAGGCTACATGTTTAGTGCATAAGGTACAGGTGATCTCTAGAAACACATTTAAGACAAGGCTACATGTTTACTGCATAAGGTACAGGTGAACTATAGAAACACATTTAAGACAAGGCTACATGTTTAGTGCATAAGGTACAGGTAATCACTATAGAAACACATTTAAGACAAGGCTACATGTTTACTGCATAAGGTACAGGTAATCACTATAGAAACACATTTAAGACAAGGCTACATGTTTACTGCATAAGGTACAAGGGCACATGGTGATTTTGTGTGTGTGTGTGTGTGTGTGTGTGTGTGTGTGTGTTTCAGATCATGAGTCTGTGCAGTGGTGCTATGATAACTTCGTAAACTATCGTTCTCTGATGTCGGCTGATAACGTGCGGCAGCAGCTGTCCCGGATTATGGATCGCTTCAACCTGCCGCGCCGCAGCACTGAATTCACCAGCCGAGACTACTACATCAACATCAGACGCGCCCTCGTCACCGGATTCTTTATGCAGGTGTGTGTGTGTGTGTGCGTGTGTGTGTGAGAGAGAGACTACTACATCAACATCAGACGTGTGCTCGTCACAGGCTATTTAATGCAGGTGTGTGTGTGTGCGTACGTACGTGCGTGCGTGTGGAAGCAGTTGCCCTACTCTCATTGAAACAGCTGAAAACAACTAGAGGAGTTGCGACACCAGCGCTGATTCACTCAACGCAAAGAGTGTGTGTGTCTGTCTGTGTGTTAATCTACTCACTCTGAAGATCCTACTGGCCACCTAGTCAACACAAAGTGTTAATCTGGTCAACACAAAGTGTGTTAATCTGGTCAACACAAAGTGTTAATCTGGTCAACACAAAGTGTGTTAATCTGGTCAACACAAAGTGTTAATCTGGTCAACACAAAGTGTGTTAATCTGGTCAACACAAAGTGTGTTAATCTGGTCAACACAAAGTGTGTTAATCTGGTCAACACAAAGTGTTAATGTGGTCAACACAAAGAGTGTTAATCTACTCACTCTGAAGATCCTACTGGCCACCTAGTTAACACAAAGTGTTAATGTGGTCAACACAAAGTGTTAATCTGGTCAACACAAAGAGTGTTAATCCACTCACTCTAAAGATCCTATTGTCAACCTCGTCTGGCATTAACGCAGCATGTTAATGCTGTTATTATATATATATATATGTGTGTGTGTGTGTGTATGTATGTGTGTGTGTGTATGTATATATATATATATATATATATATATATATGGGCAATTCCAGCGTTATGGACGTGACATTTTCATGCATTATTGATGAACAAAATGCCACATAACCTCTGCAAACCTAGCAGTATTTCAAAATTTTTATTCATATTCTTATGCAAACTCCATGGCTGAATATAGGCAAACAAAAAAAAATTATATCATGATTTACATTATAAGAATATGAGCCTTTCAATTTGCGTTATGGATGTGACGAAAAACGGACAAACTTTTGAGAGAGAGTAGTTTTTGCTGTGTAGTGTGTGAAATTTCTACAGAAATGTAAATATTACTACATTCACACCAAAGAGGACACCTCAGTAAAGACAGAGAAAGACTTAATTTCAAATTTAAATGTAAAATAGTTGGTTTTCATTGGGAGAAATGGCGTTATGGATGTGACGTTATGGACGTGACGCCTGGAAAAACCTTCCAAAACGATACAAAACAATTGTGAATGGTGGATTTTAACCTATAACGACAGAAATAGTAATAAAACAATAAAAAATAACTGATAGCATTACAGTTTTGTGTGTGTTATCACCCACTTATGCCCATTATAAGGCCCTCCATAGACTTACATTATGGCTGAATAGGGTAAAAAATTTAACAAATAGATATCCTTTCGAAACTTGCTCAGATGATTATTTACATCGAGGCAACACTTTTTTGTATTGGAAGTTTTCTGAAAGAATTTGTATGTCCGTGTAGATGAGACTTGAAGTTTTAAGGTGAGGTTTACTTTTTCGTGGAATTGCCCATATATATATATATATATATATATATATATATATATATATATATATATATATATATATATATATATATATATATATATATACATACATTATATATTATATTATATTTTTATATTATATATTATATATATTATATTATATTTTTATATACTGTAGACTTTAACTTTTAATAATTTTATGCCTATATTAATTTTATTCTTGCCATTTTATCTTTTAATTTCATTTGTGTGTGTGTGTGTGTGTGTGTGTGTCAGGTGGCTCATCTAGAGCGGACGGGTCACTACCTGACGGTGAAGGACAACCAGGTGGTTCAGCTCCATCCGTCTACAGTCCTGGACCACAAGCCTGAGTGGGTGCTCTACAACGAGTTTGTGCTCACCACCAAGAACTACATACGAACCTGCACGGACATTAAGCCAGAGTGGTACGTGTGTGTGTGTGTGTGTGTGTGTGTGTGTGTGTGAGATGTGCATGGTCTGCTATAGCAAATAAACCACTACTTAGGCTGTAGATAAAAAGACAGAAATAAGGAATCAAACATTTTGTATAAGTGAATCGGCGTATATTTTCACTTTCATAAACAAAAATATTTACAATGGCGCGTTATCTTCCCCATTGCTTCAACTTCACATTTACTTTTGAACACAAGGTGGCGCATTATCTTCCCCATTGCTTCAACTTCACATTTACTTTTAAACACAAGGTGGCCTTTGTATCCATCTTGTGGTTAAACATGGGTACTGCACAGGCATGAATGAAACATTCTTCTCCAATCCAAGTGCCAGTCAATTATGTAACATGAACAGCAAAAAGCTTATCTCTTCTGAAGACTTGGCTGAATAAATCTGTTCTGTGTGTGTGTGTGTGTGTGTGTGTGTGTAGGTTGGTGAAGATTGCTCCCCAGTACTACGAGATGAGCAACTTCCCTCAGTGTGAAGCCAAGAGGCAACTGGAGAGAATCATCGCCAAGCTTCAAACCAAGGAGTACTCCCAGTACTGATCAACACACTCGGCCTTTCTCTCTCTCTCACACACACACACACACACTCTCCCTCTCTCTCTCTCTCTCTCTCTCTCTCTCTCTCTCTCTCTCTCTCTCTCTCTCTCTCTCTCTCTCTCTCTCTCTCACACACACACTCTCCCCCTCTCTCTCTCTCTCTCTCTCACACACACACACACACACTCTCTCCCCCTCTCTCACACACACACACACACACACACACACACACACTGCCCTACACACATGGACTGAGGTCAGATGTCAAACTCATCTGGCAGTGGGCCGATTGGCTCTGAACTGTACATTGAATCTGTTCAACTTTAGTTTGCAGGTTTTGTTTTCCATGTATTTTTTTTTGTTGTTGTTGTTAAATTTTGATTATTTTTATAACTTCAGTTTGCCATCCTGATCCACCTCAGAGCTTTCTGTCAGGTCATAGCATCTAGTGGGTCTGTTACCATGGGAACAGGATGGCAGGGGGTCACGACCTCCGCCTCAGAGATAAGCACTCGCTCGTGTGGATGTCAACATTCCTCCCAGACCCCCCGACCTTTTCCTGAGCTGTACTGAGTAGGACCTAGATTCAATAAAAAACATTCAAACCACCCCTTGTGTGTGTGTGTGTGTGTGTGTGTGTGTGTGTGTGTGTGTGTGTGTCCTGAGCTGTATCTGAGTAGGACCTAGATTCAATAAAAGACATTCAAACCACCCCTGCGTGTGTGTGTGTGAGCCTGCCTGCCTGTGTGTGTGTGTGTGTGTGTGTGTGTCCTGAGCTGTATCTGAGTAGGATCAAGATTCAATAAAAAAAACCTTCAAACCACCATAGCCTGTGTGTGTGTGCGCGTGTGTCCTGGGCAGTGTTGGGGAAGTTACTTTTAAAAAGTAGTGTTTGCTCGTTACTCGTTACTTCTCGGAAAAGAAGTCAGTTACTTTACTTAGTTACCTTCTATGCAAAGTAACTTTTTTACTTTATTCGTTACTTTACGTTACTTTTGTAAAAAAAAAAAAAGAAAGAAAGAAAGTTCTATTGATGACATAACAGGTATTTCTTTTATGCTCTTTATTCTGCTTTTAACATGAAAATATTTGGCTACAGGCTTCAACACTAAAGCCCTGTGAAACAGTAGTAGGCCTAAATAACAGCCTCAATACAGGCTCCTTATTAACGTGATGACAACCTCAAAATGGCATGGCGTGGTTTTTTTTTCGTTCTCCAGTCTGCGCAACAGCGCAGGAGTTCAGCAAAGGCTTTGTGGACTTGTGAACTGGCACTTATTCATTTCGGTGAATATGTTACTTGCACGAAATCCTCAATAAAGTTAACAGCATGCGCAGCATGATCGGAATAGCCTGGTTAAAGTAATATCTAGGAGATAGAGAGTTGACGTAGGGAGAGCCGCGCATTATCTTACTATCTGGAGCTACAGTAGGCCTATGTTTGGCTTTATTGAAGTAGGCTAAAACCGAAACGAGTCGGTGAGAGCAGGTCGATATTGCAAACGGCCACATTTTCAGTGGCATTGTAACGGAGTGTGTCCGGCGGGTGGTAGACTCAAGGCATGGAAACGAAATGGAATAATGCAAACGTCTTTCCTTTATTTTATATTAAGCCACCGGCGGGGGTGCATAACATAATAAATTAACAAACAAACTAAACAAACAAAACACTGATCAAACTGAAAATAAACAGGGGCAAGGCCCACAAACTAGGCAATATAACATACCATCATTAGGCTAGATCCTCTCCCGTCAGAGGCGAACACCGACTGTTACGCATGGTAACATACTATCGGTCACAACCAAATCATGGTTAACAATCAATTAAGACAATGACTTATGTTTACAACCTATACATTGCAACTGCGCAAGCATACAGTACCCCTTTATCATCAGAGAACATAATAATAGCATGCCAATAAGGCAATAACACAAAAAGAAAAGATGATCAAAAACACCCCCGTAACAAGCGCTTCCCAGCGGGAGCGCACTCGCAACTCCATAAAAAGATTCCACCTCCCATAGCGCGGTTTGATCCCCGCTTATGATAACTTTATTTATCAGTAAAATATTATATACTATTGTATTGTCAGAGCCCTCACAGATGTTTGAGTTTGCTGCTTTAATTCGAACCCTGCTTACATTCCTCCCCTTAGTTTCAATGAGTTCGAAGTAATGAGCATAGTCCCTCAAAAGTTATTGTTGGCTGCTTCTCGCTGCTGCTTGTTCTCTCCATGCCATCAGTCACTGAAGGGTCTCTATTAAATGATGGCGCTATTGCGCAACATGGAACAGAGAATCGGTGCCGTTCTCAAATATATCCATAGGGAAAGTAACGTTGGGCCGTATTGGAAAAGGAACTACGTTTCGTTACCAAATTTTCAGCGGTAACGCGTTACACTACTTTTTTGCGAAAAAAGTAGTTACGTTACTGTAACTTCCGTTACTGTAACGCGTTACACCCAACACTGGTCCTGGGCTGTGTGAGTTGGACCTTCCCGTAGTACTCAATAATTCCAACTACTCAAATCTACACCTCATTTCTCACCTGGGTGAGTGCAAAACTACTCAAATCTACACCTCATTTCTCACCTGGGTGAGTGCAAAACTACTCAAATCTACTCATTTCTCATCTGGGTGGGTGCAAAACTACTCAAATCTACTCATTTCTCATCTGGGTGAGTGCAAAACTACTCAAATCTACTCATTTCTCACCTGGGTGAGTGCAAAACTACTCAAATCTACTCATTTCTCACCTGGGTGAGTGCAAAACTACTCAAATCTACTCATTTCTCACCTGGGTGAGTGCAAAACTACTCAAATCTACTAATTTCTCACCTGGGTGAGTGCAAAACTACTCAAATCTACTCATTTCTCATCTGGGTAGGTGCAAAACTACTCAAATCTACTCATTTCTCACCTGGGTGGGTGCAAAACAAAACTTGCGACTGGTAGCAGTGGATTTGAGTAGTTACTTTATTGACCTGAGACTCCTAGTGGCAGGTTTGAGTAGTTACTTTATTGACCTGAGACTCCTAGTGGTGGATTTGAGTAGTTGTAATTATTATTGATTTGTGTGCGTGCTAAATAACATTCTTTGGCCACAACACTGTTCTTTTACAGGCCAGAAATAAAATAAATTGGCAACTTCAAATTTTCTGATCTACATCTGTTGACAAATACACAATTTATTAGCACAAGTACATGGAACCTTCGCTACTGATTTACAACTATGAGGATGGCAAAACCATGAGCGTTTTTTACTTATGAGGTTTAGTGGGATTTGTGTACCTGTAACAAGGACTTTGTGAACCTGTAACCTTTATGCTGTATCTACAGTCCAAGAAAAAAAATCTGCACCTTCAACTTTAATGAGACACATTTGTGACTTTCTTGTGCAAGTACACATTCATTTCCACAAGTATATGGGACTTTTGCTACCGCTTCACTACTATGAGCTGCAGCATGGGATTTGTGTATCTGTAAGAAGAAATTTGTAAACCTGTAAACCTCTATTTTGTATCTACTGGAAGAAAAAGAAAATCTGCAACTTCAAATTGCATGATACATATCCTTGACTTTTGAGTGTAAGTACACAAATTATACAAATTCCAAATACTTTTGCTACTGTTTTACCTTCATAACCCGGCCCTAGTCTGAGTGAGTGTGTGTGTGTGTGTTATTGTGTGTGTCCATTGAAAGGGAGGAAGGTTTGAGCATCTAAAATAAAATAGAAATTCATGGCTCTATTAATTCATCCCTGCTTTAAACGCTTCTCCAGATCCGCTCTCACACACACACACTTCTCCAAATCCCCTCGCCTGCATAGGCATGGAGGGTCAGGAAATGCAATCTGAGACACACACACACACACACACACACACTTACACAGGCGTAGAGAGAGAGAAGAATGAAGGCAGAACATTATCGTCTCCACATTTGAATAACATCAAAAGTGTGTGTGGGAAGTGTGTGTGTGTGTGTGTGTGAATAACATCAGAATGCATCATGGGAGCAGTGAGGGGGGCAGCATGCAGAGGAGGAGAAAGAGGGAGCAAGGAAAGAGAGGAGGAGGAGGAAAGAGAAAATGAGACTGGAGGGGAAATGAAGATGGAGACTTGGCTTAACTCACCCCCCCTACCATACAATACCACTATTATACAACACCAAAGTACAATACCACTATTATACAACACCACCAAAGTAAAATACCACTATTATACAACACCACTAAAGTACAATACCACTATTATACAACACTAAAGTAAAATACCACTATTATACAACACCACCAAAGTAAAATACCACTATTATACAACACTAAAGTAAAATACCACTATTATACAACACCACCAAAGTAAAATACCACTATTATACAACACTAAAGTAAAATACCACTATTATACAACACCACCAAAGTAAAATACCACTATTATACAACACCACTAAAGTACAATACCACTATTATACACCACCACTAAAGTACAATACCACTATTATACAACACCACTAAAGTACAATACCACTATTATACACCACCACTAAAGTACAATACCACTATTATACAACACCACTAAAGTACAATACCACATAACCCTTAGTGAAATACAATAACCTGTAACCTAAGCTTAACTCCCCCCTCCTATCATACAATACAACTGAACTGTTATTGAAATACAGTACCACATAACCTAAGCTTAGCTCAACCCTCCTATCATTCAATACAACTGAACTGTTATTGAAATACAGTACCACATAACCTAAGCTTAGCTCAACCCTCCTATCATTCAATACCATGTAACCCTTTATAAAATACAATACCACACAATGTAAGTACAATACCACATAATCTAGGGTTATCACCCTCATTAAAATACAATACCACGTCACCTAAACTTAACTCACCCTTCCTACCTTACAATACTACCAGTGTGTGAATATTCAGGAGGGTCTCCAATCCATCTCCCCAGTGTTGCACAACCGACCAGCATTTTCTCAATATTCAGCAAGCTAGTAGCCTGGCTTTGGCCATCCCCTTGGTCTACGCTTTAGCTTTGTACAAGGGCCTGGCATTTCACCATTGACAAACAATTGCAAGCTGGAGGTGTGAAGTGTAGAAGTTTGAAACTTTTAAATCTGATTTCGCCCAATTGGTAATGTTGGCAGAAATCCGTCTCTATCACTCATAACTCCCGATCCTGCTTGCTTTTTAGCGCGGTATGAAATTGGATCTCTGCAAACGATGCAAATGGTCAGAATGTCAGACGTTGTCATGGAGAGAATTTGATTTTAGAGCGGCGCTACGTAGGAAGACAAAGCCAGGCTTGCAA
>JAODXP020000017.1:3794315-3802308 GCA_027497455.2 Sardinella longiceps
GAGAATCTGAACCACTCAAGTATGGAGGGGTGGAAGATCTGAGTTTAGCATTAGCAGTGAAATGCTAATGCTAATGGCACTAAGGACAAATGAGAATCTGAACCACTCAAGTATGGAGGGGTGGAAGATCTGAGTTCAGCAGTGAAATGCTAATGCTAATGCTAATGGCACTAAGAACATATGAGAATCTGAACCTATTAGGGCTTTGGATGGGTACCAAGTTCAGAATTGACATCAGACCATCTGAACATCATTACTACCTCGAGGCATTACCCTCAAAAATGTGCCAAGCTCCTTGGAGATGGTGCTCAGTTTAACGTCTAGCCTAGCATGTCCTTTACCTCTTTTCCACTGCCACAAACCAGGTGCTGGTTCTGGACTGGTGTTTGTGGCAGTTTGGTGCTGTTGCTACCTGTCCATTGTCCTAGAACCAGTTCGCTTTTCCGAAGGCCAGTGCAAGTACTGCGTTGCTACGTCAGTGCCAAAGCCTGTTGTCCTACTAACATCACAATGAAGCAACGTGCAAAGCAGGCACTTACGTTTCGGTCGTCTGTTGATTCAAAGAAGGGGATTCTGTGCACACAGTATAATTTCAAGAACATATATGTCCTGCAAAAATTTCCATTCCTATTTAATCGGTAATAGACAACTGCTGGGAAAAATTTAATCATATGAAAAATACGCCCAATGTTAGGAGAACTGAAAAGTCATTGGCCAGTGTACCCTCCTGCTTTTTAAAATTTGTTTTATTTTATATTTATGAAGGTTACCGCAATTGTTTTTATAGGTAGGCCTACAAAAAAATGACATTATATTTTTCATTACATTTATGTGTACTCTTTTTCACAATCTCATATCTGGTCTAGCTCCGTAGTTGGCAGATATACATTTAGTTGACCTTTTCTCTCAAATGTTTTGACAAAGTTAGTGAGAAGTTCTGCATGTACAATCTTAAAATCCTTTTCTTTTATTTATGCTGCAATTTTGAAGTTGTCTGTCAGCAAACGTTAGCAAGCTAGGCAAACTTTCAGCACCTGACGTAGCTGGTTCTTATTTCTGGGTCCAGTTTTCAGTTGGTGCTGAGTTGGAAGCGGTTTTCCAGAGCTAGAGCCAGGTTTATTTGTGTGGAAAACCGAAGAACTGTTTGGAGATTTGGCACCGGCTCCGAACCAACACTGGAACCACCTCGGTGGGAAAACGATAATAGACTTCCCTACTGAGTGAACCTAACGTCTTTGTGTGTGTGTGTGTGTGTGTGTGTGTGTGTGTGTGTGTGTGTGTGTGTGTGTGTGTGTTCACCGGAACAAAGAAGGCCTTCTCTCCACAAGTTCTCATTATCTGTTAAAGAAGTGTTTGAGGTGGTGTGTGTGTGTGTGTGTGTGTGTGTGTGTGTGTGTGTGTGTGTGTTGGAAGGTCAGACCATAGTGGACCCATGCTACTGTGACAACCTCAACTCAGGTGATTCCCACTCATGGTTTTGGGGGCAGTGTGTGTGTGTGTGTGTGAATTCTAAAGAGCCGTGTAATGAGATCCTATACACACAGCTCAAGGTCCTCTCACACACTCTCTCTTGCGCACGCTCACACACACACACACTCTCTCTTGCGCACGCTCACACACACACACACACACACTCTCTCTTGCGCACGCTCACACACACACACACTTCCTCATATATTATTGTGCAGTGTTGACACAACCTTCTATACACACACACAACCTTCTATACACACACACACAACCTTCCATATACACACACACACACACACACACAAACAACCTTCCATACACACACACACACACACAACCTTCCATACACACACACACACACACAAACAACCTTCCATATACACACACACACACACACAAACGACCTTCCATATACACACACACACACACACACACACACTCTGCGAAGACCCAATCTTCCATATAGACATATGCATGTACAGACATATGCACGTACAAAACACATACACACACACACACACACACACACACACACACACACACACAGCCCTAGAGTTCATGTAGCAGCTTGCTGACACACACACACACTCTCTCTCACACATACACACACACACACACACACTCCTGGACTTCAGGTAGCAATTCGCTGACAGATGGATATATACAGTATGTCCTCAGCCAAATTCCATCATCACCTGTATATCAGCAGCCACATTACTCACACACACACACACACACACACACTCTCTCTCTCTCTCTCTCTCTCTCTCACACACACACACTCAGCCAAATTCCATCTCACCTGTATATCAGCAGCCACATTACTCACACACACACACACACACACACACACTCTCTCTCTCTCTCTCTCTCTCTCTCTCTCTCTCTCTCTCTCTCTCTCTCACACACACACACACTCAGTCTCTCTCTCACACACACACACACACACTCAGCCAAATTCCATCATCACCTGTATATCAGCAGCCACATTACTCACACACACACACACACACTCTCTCTCTATCTCTTTCTCTCTCTCTATCTCTCACACACACACACACACACACACTCTCTCTCTATCTCTCTCTCTCTCACACACACACACACACACACTCAGTCTCTCTCTCTCACACACACACACACACTCAGTCTCTCACACACACACACACACACACTCTCTCTCTCTCTATCTCTCTCTCTCTCACACACACACACACACACTCAGTCTCTCTCTCACACACACACACACACTCAGTCTCTCTCTCTCACTCACACACACACACTCAGTCTCTCTCTCTCACACACACACACTCTCTCTCTGACAAACACACACTCACACATACTGACAAACACACATATTCATACACAACAATAATAATATGCATATATACACACACACTCTACCATCCCCTACTTGTGTGTCACTACATAATCACAAGCTAATTTAATCATCTCTCGTCATCACGTCTTAAGGAATTTCCATACAGATAACACACACTCTCTTCCCGTCAAGCGCACACACACACACACACTCCCCAATGGCAACACACACTCTCTTCCTGTCAAGCTTACACACTCACACACACACACACACACACACACACATACACACACACACACACACTCACACTCCCCAATGGCAACACACACTCTCTTCCCGTGAAGCGCACACACACTCACACTCCCCAATGGCAACACACACTCTCTTCCTGTCAAGCTTACACACTCACACACACACACACACACTCCCCAATGGCAACACACACTCTCTTCCTGTCAAGCTTACACACTCACATGGCAACACACACTCTCTTCCTGTCAAGCTTACACACTCACACACACACACACTCACACTCCCCAATGACAACACACACTCTCTTCCTGTCAAGCTTACACACTCACACTCCCCAATGACAACACACACTCTCTTCCTGTCAGGCGCACACACTCACACACACACACTCACACTCCCCAATGACAACACACACTCTCTTCCTGTCAAGCTTACACACTCACACTCCCCAATGACAACACACACTCTCTTCCTGTCAAGCTTACACACTCACACTCCCTAATGACAACACACACTCTCTTCCTGTCAAGCTTACACACTCACACACACACACACTCACACTCCCCAATGGCAACACACACTCTCTTCCTGTCAAGCTTACACACTCCCCAATGGCAACACACACTCTCTTCCTGTCAAGCTTACACACTCACACACACACACACTCACACTCCCCAATGGCAACACACACTCTCTTCCTGTCAAGCTTACACACTCACACTCCCTAATGACAACACACACTCTCTTTCCGCCAAGCACACACACATGCTCATTATCAGCACCCCCTCACACACACACACAGATAGAAGAATAAATCATAAATCATCACTATATCATAAGAATGTATAGTCTGCAGACTACTAATAGACTATATCATAAGAATGTTTAGTATGTATACAGTACAGACCAAAAGTTTGGACACACTTTCCCATTAAATTATTTACTTTATTTTCATGACTGTTGCCTTCAGTGACAATCTACAAAATAAACAAAGTTATGAATGAACATGTGGCATTATGTACTTAATAAAAAAAAGTGTGAGATTGTATATTCTTGTTTCGTCAAAGTATCCTTTTTTTGTTTTGATAACTGCTTTTTCCTCTTTTTGTTTTTTGGCTGAGCTTCAAGAGGTTGTCACCTGAAATGGTTTTCCAACTGTCTTGAAGAGTTATTCATTCCCAGAGATGCTAAGAGCTTGTCGGCTCTTTTGCCTTCACTCCAGCTCACCCCAATCCATCTTGATCGGGTTCAGGTCCAAAAGTTTGTCATAATCTCACACTGTTTTTGTTAAGCACATAATTTCATATGTGTTCATTCATAATTTTGATGCCTTTAGTGAGAATCTACAATATAAATTGTCCTGGAAATAAATGAATTGCATTGAATGAGGGGGTGTGTCCAAACTTTTGGTCTGTACTGTAGTCTGGAGACCACTGATAGACTATATCATAAGAATGTGTAGTATGTATATATCATAAGAATGTGTAGTATGTATATATCATAAGAATGTGTAGTATGTATATATCATAAGAATGTGTAGTATGTATATATCATAAGAATGTGTAGTATGTATATATCATAAGAATGTGTAGTATGTATATATCATAAGAATGTGTAGTATGTATATATCATAAGAATGTATAGTCTGTACTGATAGACTATATCATAAGAATGTGTAGTATGTATATATCATAAGAATGTGTAGTATGTATATATCATAAGAATGTGTAGTATGTATATATCATAAGAATGTGTAGTATGTATATATCATAAGAATGTATAGTCTGGAGACCACTGATAGACTATATCATAAGAATGTGTAGTATGTATATATCATAAGAATGTGTAGTATGTATATATCATAAGAATGTGTAGTCTGGAGACCACTGATAGACTATATCATAAGAATGTGTAGTATGTATATATCATAAGAATGTATAGTATGTATATATCATAAGAATGTGTAGTATGTATATATCATAAGAATGTATAGTCTGGAGACCATTGATAGACTTATATCATAAGAATGTGTAGTATGTATATATCATAAGAATGTGTAGTATGTATATATCATAAGAATGTGTAGTGTGTAGTATGTATATATCATAAGAATGTGTAGTATGTATATATCATAAGAATGTGTAGTCTGGAGACCACTGATAGACTATATCATAAGAATGTGTAGTATGTATATATCATAAGAATGTGTAGTATGTATATATCATAAGAATGTGTAGTATGTATATATCATAAGAATGTGTAGTATGTATATATCATAAGAATGTGTAGTATGTATATATCATAAGAATGTATAGTCTGGAGACCACTGATAGACTATATCATAAGAATGTGTAGTATGTATATATCATAAGAATGTGTAGTATGTATATATCATAAGAATGTGTAGTATGTATATATCATAAGAATGTATAGTCTGGAGACCACTGATAGACTTTGCCTCAATGGAGGGGGCGGGTGCTTGCGTTGTCTTTCAAACTGCCTCTCCATGTAATAGACTAGCGTTACAGCCAGTGGTGCCAGCTGGTATATCAAACTTTTCCCGTAGCCCAACGGTAACACGGCAAAGACATCTTTTTTCAGGACGAAAGACTTCAGTGCACTTTCAGTCAGAATTTCAGTCAGAATGTTACCAATGGAGGACAACACCTGACTGGAAGATTGACATGTGTTAGAACTAATGAGACAGTTGCAATGCATTAGATTACGACAACACACAAATAATCTGACTCCATAAGATTAAATAATGGACCTTTAGGAAAACCTAATGTTATGGCACATAAAGAGTTAGACTAGGATAATTAAATGGCAGTTTATTTACACAATAAACCAAAGCTTAAATGTTACAGATTAAGTTGCAATGTTATATGAAACCTGAATGCATACAGTATGATAAAAACCAAACCTGACATAAAAGAATGGAGAGAGAGAGAGAGAGAGAGAAAAAAAAGAAAGAAAGAAAGAGAGAGTCTGTCAGAGCAGGGGAGCCCCAAAGTTCCCCCACACCAGAGAGGAGCCGAGGAGAGAAAGCTCTCAAACTGTGTTGGCTTTTTGTACTCTCAGATTCATTGCTATGCAATTGTCATTGACCACTCCCATTATGTAGTTGCACAAAACCTGATCATCTTGAGGTGGTCTTGTGACAGAAACTGATGATCAAAGGATGCTGTGATCAAGCCTTCAGCATCTGATTAGTTTCAGTGATACTGTCAAATAAAGTGTTACCAATATGAATAACAGAATAATGCTGTATGTGTGTGTGTACTTGTACTTGGCTGTGTGTGTGTGTGTGTGTGTGTACTTGTACGTGGCTGTGTGTGTGTCTGTTTGTGCTTCTGTGTATGTGTGCATGTTGATGTTCCTGTGTGTTGGTGCCTGTGTGTGTGTGTGTAGCAGTAGCCTACGCTAAAAAGTAGATTTAAATGCATGAGTTTCTTTTCCCACTCTGACTAAAGAGCTACAGCTGAGACTCCTATTGAATGTGTGCGTACGCGTGTGTGTGTGTGTCACAGCATTTATTTGCCACTGTTTTTTATTATTATTATTATTTATTTTCTGTGTGTGTGTGTGTACTTCAGGTCTTCATTGTGTCATGCTCCTTCACACACATTATCACAGTTCAGAATAGTGATGCTGTTCATTATCACAGTTCAGAATAGTGATGCTGTTCATTATCACAGTTCAGAATAGTGATGTTCATTATGACAGTTCAGAATAGTGATGTTCATTATGACAGTTCAGAATAGTGATGCTGTTCATTATCACAGTTCAGAATAGTGATGATGTTCATTATCACAGTTCAGAATAGTGATGCTGTTCATTATCACAGTTCAGAATAGTGATGCTGTTCATTATCACAGTTCAGAATAGTGATGCTGTTCATTATCACAGTTCAGAATAGTGATGCTGTTCATTATCACAGCTCAGAATATGATGTTCATTATCACAGTTCAGAATAGTGATCATAGGAGAGCACGTGCAAGAGAAAAGTGCTTGATCAGTGCATTCCAAGTAATTTAAGGAACTAGGACAAGAGATACTCAGTGGTTAGGATTGGACACACACACACACACACACACACACACACACACACACACACACACACACTAAAGCATAGATGTCACAGTGATTAGGATTGGACACACACACACACACACACACTAAAGCATGATGTCACAGTGGTTAGGATTGGACACACACACACACACACACACACACTAAAGCATGATGTCACAGTGGTTAGGATTGGACACACACACACACACACACACACACACACACACACACTAAAGCATGATGTCACAGTGATTAGGATTGGACACACACACACACACACACACACACACACACTCACACACACACTAAAGCATAGAGTCACAGTGATTAGGATTGGACACACACACACACACACACACACACACACACACACACACACTAAAGCATGATGTCACAGTGATTAGGATTGGACACACACACACACACACACACACACACACACACACACACTAAAGCATAGTGTCACAGTGATTAGGATTGGACACACACACACACACACACACACACACACACACACACACACACACACACACTTCCTCACACACTATGAGTATGATGTCACAGTGATAGTAAGTGTGTCCAGGCCAGGATTACGCTAGTAACCCTATACTGTAACCCTATACTGTAGGTCACTACCTCACACACTATGAGTATGATGTCTCAGTGGTTAGGATTGGACACACACACACACACTTCCGCACACACACACACACACACACACACACACACCTCCTCACACACTATGAGTATGATGTCTCAGTGGTTAGGATTGGACACACACACACACACACACACACACACACACACACACACACACACACCACACCTCCTCACACACTATGAGTATGATGTCTCAGTGTCAGTAACTGTGTCCAG
>JAODXP020000017.1:3809908-3812408 GCA_027497455.2 Sardinella longiceps
AGGTTTCTCAGAGGGAGACAGCAGGGACAGCTATGTGTGTGTGTGTGAGAGAGAGAGAGCAGGGATAGCTGAGTGTGTGTGTGGGCGAGAGAGAGGGGTGGAGGGGGAGGGAGGGAGAGAGAGACAGAGAGAGGGAGGGGGAGGGGGAGGGAGATAGCAGGGATATCTGAGTGTGTGTGTGTGTGTGTGAGTGAGAGAGAGACACACAGAGTGTGTGTGTGTGTGTGAGGGAGACAGCAGGGTCCAATGGGTGTGTGATGGACAGAGCAGTTTGTCAATGTGTCTGCAGGACATGTCAGGTCACTCCTGTGATATCAGGAGTCCATCAGGTGTGCCAGGGACACAGCGATGTCCACAGTCTGTGTGCGGCGTAGAGCAGGGTACACTGGGTTTGTGAGGAACACTTCAGGATCTGTTGGCCATGCAGCAGTCAGAGCAGCAGTGGTCAGGATGGAGGACAGGCAGCAGGGGTACTAAACAGTAGAGACACAGAGAGAGGGAGAGAGAGAAGGGGAGCAAAAAAAGCAGAAAGGGAGAGTCAGTGAATAAAGACAACACATGATAAGTCAATATTACTCTGTGATGCGTCTAGCTTTAATACCTGCCAGGGTGCGTGCCGTTTTCTCAGCCTTTTCCCTGCGTGGAATGAGGTCTTAGAGGAATGGTAGACAGTCAAGGGTGGATGAATGCAAGGTGAATGGAGCAGAGGCAGACAGCTGGGCCCTGGATGAAGCAGTGGGAGACAGCTGGGCATCATCAGGGCTGGGTTGGGCATCATCAGGGCTGCAGTGAATGGAGCAGTGGCAGACAGCTGGGTTGTGAATGGAGCAGTGGCAGACAGCTGGGCATCATCAGGGCTGGGTTGGGCATCATCAGGGCAGACATCATCAGGGCTGGGTTGGGCATCATCAGGGCAGACATCATCAGGGCTGCTGTGAATGTGGCAGACAGCTGGGCCCTGGATGAAGCAGTGGGAGACAGGTGTGCTAGTGGCTGAGAGAGGCTTTTAGGCAGGGATCAGTGGGTGAAATAGTGAAGATGCAGAGGTTGATGGGTTGGCTGCAGATGGATGAGAGACTGTCAATGTCCAGGAGAGAGAGCCAGTTGAACGGCAGAATGTCAGTCCTCCCTTCTGGCCTGTCTGAGCCATCTCCTAACATCCTGCTGTATCACAGTGTCTCTCCAGGGGTACAGGCGTTTCACCGCAATGAGCCCTCCTGCACACACACATAACACCAGCAGAATAAAAGGCACATTATGCTAAAATATTACAATATAATAGGCTATTAACATAGCAGCAATGCAAATGTGCTCATCAGACACAACATATACATTGCTCAAGCATATCTACACCTGTCTAGACCCCTGCAGTCTTAACCAGTAGCACCTGGCAGTAGGCTACCTCGTTCCTTCATTGTTTACAAAAATGCTCACTTCCGGTTGAGATTTAAACCTACCTAAACCATACTAAAACGTGATATTAGGTAACACCAATCGATGACAAAGATGTCTAGACCCTTACAGTGTTAACCAGCTACTATGTTAATCATGACATTGCACATAAAAAGTTCGTCAGCTATTTTTCTGGAGGTTGTAGTGACGTTAGCCATTTCAAGCATTGAAATGCCTTATGCTAACTAGCGATGCAGATTTAAACACATCTGAAGCATATTTGGACTTACTGTTTTAACACCACATCGTAACAACATTGTGTCTGTGCTGTACACATATTTTCCAGCTGGTCAGTTTACACAGTGGACATCCAGAGATCGCCAGGACTATCAAAAAAGGGACTGACCACAGCTAGCTTGATGCAATAGCAGCCATATTGTGCTAACGGAGCTACCGAGGACAACATAATAAGATTTCGTGGCAGAAACAGACTCATGTGCTTACACAACGCAAGGGTATTGATAATATGCCTCTGAACAAATAAATTCTTTGTGGAAATCCATGATTTACTGCGTACTTTCACCACAAGCCACATTCGTATGTGGTCAGGCCTGGTACAAACCTACGTTGCTAAGCTAGCCAGCTGGAACATTATAAACAAAAGTCAGTATTGCAACGACGACATGACACTTCACTTAAAACGTTACAGTTAGATACAGTAACTAAAAATATGACGATGTTCATTCATTACCTAGCCCATACGTCCCCAAAACTTGTCTAAAAAACGAAAAGCCGGTCGGATCTGTCACCCGGCAAAAAGCATAAGCAGCGAAACGATAGTATTACACTGGTGCAGGAAAAGCAATATAACTCTGCTATTCGTGATATGAATAGATACCTTACCTCTTAAATGCATCCCAAATACCATTTCTCATCTCAGTCTGGTGAAAAGTGAGGAAAAACACTGTTTATAGTAGTCCATTTGTGCCGCTCGTCGCTACCCATCTCCGCCGAAGCAAAACTTTTTAGGGACGCCATTCCGTAGTGAGTTTAGGGAAAAGGCTCTTCCGGTAAAACACTGCTAAACAGCGCCAAAAAGGAAGTAGTG
>JAODXP020000017.1:3814908-3817408 GCA_027497455.2 Sardinella longiceps
CTGAGTGTGTGCGTGAGAAACAGCAGGTTCCTCAGAGGGAGACAGCAGGAACAGTCGAGTGTGTGTGTGTGTGTGCGTGAGAGAGAGAGAGTGTGTGTGAGGGAGACAGTCGAGTGTGTGTGTGTGTGTGTGTGAGAGAGAGAGAGAGAGTGTGTGTGAGGGAGACAGCAGGGACAGTCGAGTGTGTGTGTGTGAAAGAGAGAGAGGGAGACAGCAGGGATCGTTGAGTGAGTGCGTGAGAGAAACAGCAGGTTTCTCAGGAGACAGCAGGGACAGCTATGTGTGTGTGTGTGAGAGAGAGAGAGAGCAGGGATAGCTGAGTGTGTGTGTGGGCAAGAGGGAGACAGCAGGGACAGCTGTGTGTCTGTGTGAGAGAAAGAGAGAGAGAGAGAGACGGGAGGGAGGGAGAGAGAGAGAGAGAGAGACAGGGGGGAGGGAGAGGGAGACAGCAGGGATATCTGAGTGTGTGTGTGTGTGTGTGTGTGTGTGTGAGAGAGAGAGAGAGAGTGTGTGAGGGAGACAGCAGGGACAGTCAAGTGTGTGTGTGCGTGAAAGACAGAGAGGCAGACAGCAGGGATCGTTGAGTGTGTGCGTGAGAGAAACAGCAGGTTTCTCAGAGGGAGACAGCAGGGACAGCTATGTGTGTGTGTGTGTGTGAGAGAGAGCAGGGATAGCTGAGTGTGTGTGTGGGCGAGAGAGAGGGGTGGAGGGGGAGGGAGGGAGAGAGAGACAGAGAGAGGGAGGGAGGGGGAGGGAGATAGCAGGGATATCTGAGTGTGTGTGTGTGTGTGTGTGAGTGAGAGAGAGACACACAGAGTGTGTGTGTGTGTGTGAGGGAGACAGCAGGGTCCAATGGGTGTGTGATGGACAGAGCAGTTTGTCAATGTGTCTGCAGGACATGTCAGGTCACTCCTGTGATATCAGGAGTCCATCAGGTGTGCCAGGGACACAGCGATGTCCACAGTCTGTGTGCGTCGTAGAGCAGGGTACACTGGGTTTGTGAGGAACACTTCAGGATCTGTTGGCCATGCAGCAGTCAGAGCAGCAGTGGTCAGGATGGAGGACAGGCAGCAGGGGTACTAAACAGTAGAGACACAGAGAGAGGGAGAGAGAGAAGGGGAGCAAAAAAAGCAGAAAGGGAGAGTCAGTGAATAAAGACAACACATGATAAGTCAATATTACTCTGTGATGCGTCTAGCTTTAATACCTGCCAGGGTGCGTGCCGTTTTCTCAGCCTTTTCCCTGCGTGGAATGAGGTCTTAGAGGAATGGTAGACAGTCAAGGGTGGATGAATGCAAGGTGAATGGAGCAGAGGCAGACAGCTGGGCCCTGGATGAAGCAGTGGGAGACAGTTGGGCATCATCAGGGCTGGGTTGGGCATCATCAGGGCTGCAGTGAATGGAGCAGTGGCAGACAGCTGGGTTGTGAATGGAGCAGTGGCAGACAGCTGGGCATCATCAGGGCTGGGTTGGGCATCATCAGGGCAGACATCATCAGGGCAGACATCATCAGGGCTGGGTTGGGCATCATCAGGGCTGCTGTGAATGTAGCAGTGGCAGACAGCTGGGCCCTGGATGAAGCAGTGGGAGACAGGTGTGCTAGTGGCTGAGAGAGGCTTTTAGGCAGGGATCAGTGGGTGAAATAGTGAAGATGCAGAGGTTGATGGGTTGGCTGCAGATGGATGAGAGACTGTCAATGTCCAGGAGAGAGAGCCAGTTGAACGGCAGAATGTCAGTCCTCCCTTCTGGCCTGTCTGAGCCATCTCCTAACATCCTGCTGTATCACAGTGTCTCTCCAGGGGTACAGGCGTTTCACCGCAATGAGCCCTCCTGCACACACACATAACACCAGCAGAATAAAAGGCACATTATGCTAAAATATTACAATATAATAGGCTATTAACATAGCAGCAATGCAAATGTGCTCATCAGACACAACATATACATTGCTCAAGCATATCTACACCTGTCTAGACCCCTGCAGTCTTAACCAGTAGCACCTGGCAGTAGGCTACCTCGTTCCTTCATTGTTTACAAAAATGCTCACTTCCGGTTGAGATTTAAACCTACCTAAACCATACTAAAACGTGATATTAGGTCACACCAATCTATGACAAAGATGTGTAGACCCTTACAGTGTTAACCAGCTACTTTGTTAATCATGACATTGCACATAAAAAGTTCGTCAGCTATTTTTCTGGAGGTTGTAGTGACGTTAGCCATTTCAAGCATTGAAATGCCTTATGCTAACTAGCGATGCAGATTTAAACACATGTGAAGCATATTTGGACTTACTGTTTTAACACCACATCGTAACAACATTATGTCTGTGCTGTACACATATTTTCCAGCTGGTCAGTTTACACAGTGGACATCCAGAGATCGCCAGGACTATCAAAAAAAGGGACTGACCACAGCTAGCTTGATATAATAGCAGCCATATTGTGCTAACGGAGCTACCGAGGACAACATAATAAGATTTCGTGGCAGAAACAGATTCA
>JAODXP020000017.1:3829908-3839808 GCA_027497455.2 Sardinella longiceps
GATTGGAGCCCTGCATTCGATTCCTGCCTGCTTCTATGCCCCAACCCTACCCTAGGTCAAAATATGGAGCGCTTCACGAATTTGCGTGTCATCCTTGCGCTATAGAGCAAGCAGTCTTCTCTGGATGGGCAGCCAATCAGAGAGCAGTGCTTCTCAAACCGATAACAGCCGAACTTCTCAAACCGAAGCCTTCCGAATCACGAGCCAATCAGACCTAAATCCTTCTCAAAACGAAGTTATCCGATCTTCTCAAACCGAAGCGTTGACCAATCAGAGGCCCCTGTTTCTCAAAACGAAGGCAGCCGAACTTCTCAAACCGAAGCCCGAAGCCCCTATGCCTAGCAACGCCTTAGCAACGTAAACATTTCACTGAAGACAGGAGACGGGAATTACGGTGAGTACCCAAACACTCATAGAATGCAAATATATCTTTATGAAATAAACCCCCTAACTTCACAGTAATGCCCACGGCATTTATAACGGAGTCGTTGCACAAAACCCGACATAAGTTGTTATTTATTCGTGCCGTCAAACCCGTATAAAATAGCACGTTGGTTTGGCTAGTCATAGCTAATTAAGGTGTCTTGCTAATTAGCGTCAAACCTTTGGAAATCCGACTGACAACGTTCATTTATCATGTAAATATGCCGATTTACACCACAAAATGATGCATACAGGCGTGTTGAGTGTATTTGCACACGTAAATGTTGTTGGAAAGATGTATTGTGAAACGTGGAATGTGTAAATTCAGTGCAATGTGGCTCTTTATAATAACACGTGTTTATTTTATGTCGTGGTGACTGTTCGGTAACGTTACGTCTCGTGCATGCATTCCTGCAAGGTTATGCTGCTGTTTATACGATTCATAAACCTTATATTATATGCATTATGCATGTAGTTTTAGTGCATTCAAACATATGAATGATTGCATGACCTCTTTTGTCAGCCTAATTTAGATATGTTCAGTATACAGTTACATGCACAGTATATTATTATACATTATACATATGCAGTATATATTAGACATAATATAAACACATACAGTGTATATATGCAGAATTAAATATTCTCTGCCTGTGTTTTGTGGTGTTTTGTAGATGGAAAATCCTAAATTTCGAGTGACAGCCTGGCAGCAGCTGATCGTCCAGGCCACCCCTGCGGCCGAAGCCTTGAGGAAGGCCTTCAAAGACAGCAGGGGTGCCGGCACTGCTGCTGCCGGGAGCCACAAGAAGCCGGAGGAGATGGAGAAGGAGGCGCGGGCCCGCGTCGTCTCTGAGGGCGGTGACCCTGGGAACGCCAAGCTGGTGCTGAGCCGCCACAGTATCCAGTTTGGTCAGTACCAGGGCCAGACCTTCAAGTGGCTAATGGAGAACGACGTGGGCTACTCCGTACACCTTGTGCGGAGTCACAGACGGGAGCGGGAGGACAAGAAGAACACCTCCACCCACCCCCAAATGCTGAACAAGGATGCCTTCGTCCTATACTCGTGCAGCTATCCAAAGTTCACTGATGAACTGCGGTTCGCCCAGCTGCACGAGGAAGCCCGGGCTCGTGCCAGTCAGCCCGGGCGAGAGGACGAGGCCCTTGTTGGCTTTGGGAGGTTCAGGGAGGACACCCTGAAGGACCTGTACGATTCAAAAGACCGGAAACGGAAAGAGTGAGTTAATGTGTGCAACACTCAATGATTTGTGAATCATGTACTGTAACTTATGTCATATTTGTTCACTGATGTGTGCTGTCTGTGCTGTAGATGCGTCAAGTGGCTGCGCAACGACGAGAGGAAGCCGTACCCTGGGTCTTCGATGGACGTCGCCATTAAGTATATTCTCCGCCGAGACGCAGAGCGACCACCAGCTGCTGCGCCCCAACCAAGCAGCAGCACCAGCACCGCCACCACCACCACCAGCAGCAGCAGCAGCACCATCACCACCACCACCGCCACCACCACCACCACAAGCAGCACCACCACCACCACCACCACCAGCACCACCACCACCACCAGCAGCTCTGGTGCTGCCCGTTTTCCCCCCTTCCCTGCTGCTGCTGCTTCAAGACGGTCGGTCGCTCCTGCTGTCTCGGCTCTACTTGCGCGGCGTCCCATGGGCCCAGGAGAGCTGCAGGCCAAGCTGAAGAAAGTAGTCAGCCAGACTGCGCGGCCTGCAGTTCCAGGTAACAGGCTCTTTTCTTTTCAACTGAACACAGAGTATGATGTAACAGTTTTTATAACAAATGTATTTCACCTGTAGCGGTTTCCCGAGTTGCGCGAGGCCAGCCCCCCTCGGCTCCGCCACCCCCATGTGATGTGACGGACGAGGAGCTGGTCCAAGCGGCCCTTGACGTAGAAATGGGTATCTGATGCTGCACTGCATGCACTACACAAACACAGATAATGAGTCATTAATTCTGAATTTGTTCATTAACTATTATTTTGTATTTACTCGTACATAAAGCTGATGTATAATGGATTGAGGTAGGTTGAGAGGTAAAGTGTTGTGCATGTCCGTATTCGCCGCCGCAGGTCATAGATGTAACACACCTTAGCCTGGATGTGTGCATGTGGTGGTAGTGCTTTCCCTCATTTTCACATTGGTGACTGCACTGCATGATAGTTGTAATGTAGAACTCACTGTACACTCCTAACATCTCCTCCACATCTCTCCACTTGCATGTTCTGGCTTTTAGCTCTTTAGCACAGCCTAACTCACAAAATATTACTACTCATTGCTTTCTAGACCCCTGTTCCTTTGTGTTTTGTCAGTCTGCATCTACTTCCCTGTTAAGCTATACTGTGTTTGTGCTGTTTGTGCTGTTTGTGTTTTTTGTGTTTTTGTGTCCTGTGTATGAAGTCGATGTACAGGTCCTTCAGGGTGACGATCTCCCGCTCCCGTCTGTGTCGCGTTCTCCTCCACCTCCTCCGGCTTGCTCCCCGTCTCCTGTCCCTGTCGCGGGACCACCCGCAACCCCCGCACCATTCGGCTGCTCCACCAACGTGTGTTCCTGCCCGCGCTCCCTCTCCACGGTCGGCGGTGATCCAGGAGCCTCGATGCGTCTCCGTGGAGGAGACGCCGTCGGGGGAGGCCACCCTGGCACCACCGTCCCCGAAGAGGAGGAAGAGGAAGAGGAAGGCCAAACACGTGGAGCAGCCCATTTTGTCCGCTCCTGCTGAGGCTGAGGTAAGCTTATGCTCATGCAACAGCGCATAGCTGTTTCCTGTCACCTAGACTGTGTATCACGCCAAATCCATTCAGCCCTCTTAGAGTGTGCTTGTCTTTTTTTGTTTTTGCAGCTCAAAATTCCAGAGAGCTGGCGGACAGCTCTCAGTCGAGAGCAGCAGGAGTGGATCGGCCGGGCGCTGTTCACCATGGACAGCAGGGGGAAGACCTCTCTCACCACCGACCTCAACCTGTGGTGGGATCCCCCGCAACCCCGGCTGAAGTATGCTCAGCCCCCCGCCTCCCCTGCCGCCTTCTTTGCATGCCGGATGTTCCTCTGGATGCCCCTTCGTATGTGGGGTGTCCGACTGGCATGCACCCAGCCTGGCTGTAACAAGCTTCTGACTAAGGCTGGGCTCTACAAGACCATCCGGAGGGTCTTGGACATCGACGGCTGGTACTTGATGGCCACGGAGTACCTGGAATGCAGTCGGTGTCAGAGGAAGGTGGCTGGATGGTCGCAGGAGGTCATGAAGCAGCTGGAGCCGGGACACCTTGTCCAGTTCCCGGCTCTCTTGACCTATCAGCTGTCCTGCGACCGGCGGGTGATCACCATGCTGCGTGAGCGTACTCGGGGGAACAGCGCCACGCAGCTCTACAAGAAGCTGTGTGAGGTCCACAGCGAGTCCTGGATGCGACGGTCCACACACTACCTCAGCGTCATGGAGCCCTTCATGTCGCTGGGTGTCGTGCGCCCGTGCACCCCACCGCCATCTATGCCACCCGTCCCTCAACCCGGGTGGCTGTTAACGGTGTACGGCCACGACATCCTCTCTCGTCTGGACGACGTGAAGGCCCGGGTCAGAATTCAGAATTCTGAAGATGGATTCTACAAAGAAGGTATGTTAAAAGCCCTTGTCTACACACCAGAGAGTTGTGATGTCATGCTGTGAACTGATTCTTACTTTGTGTTACAGGTGACCCGGAAACTCGCTGGTGCCGCCGCGGGGACCGCAGCGTGGGTGACGAACGTCGGGAAAGAGCACGGACAAGTCCTCATGTCCGTGCTCACGGCCGGTGAGGGAGCCGGCCTGTTGCCCATGACTGCGGGGATTGTGCGGCGGTACCGAGACGCTGGGGTAGAGCCGCCACAGCTCCTCTACGTCGACCGGGACTGTTGTTCCTCCTACGGCGGATCGAGGGCAGCTGCCATGTATGCAGAGTGGGACAAGCTGGTGGTCCGGTTGGACATTTGGCACCTGATGCGCCGCATTGCGTCAGGTGTCACAACCGAGAGCCACCAGCTGTACAAACCATTTATGCAGCAGCTGTCCTCCGCCATTTTCGAATGGCATGAGGAGGACGCAGCCCGGTTGTTGGACGCTAAGAAGAGGGAGCTGGCGGCCGAGGAGATGTCCTTCCCGTCCGACGCCGGGGTTTGGAGGCACGTCAGCCGCAAGGAGATGGCCCTCCACTGCCGTTGACGCACGCGTGGAGCTGCAGAGACGGAGCGGCTGATCGGCGACGCTGGACGGGACACCATGGGCATTCCCCTCCTGGACAAGGACCGCATCCAGGCAATCTGGGCGGAGCAGAAGCGCCACCTCCGCTGCATTCAGGACCCGCCGGGTGTGGAGCTGTACACCGAGACAGGCAGGCTGACCAAGGGGGGAATCAGCCTGCCGGTGTACAGATGCGCCAGAGGCTCCACATCCCTGGAGTCGTTCCACCTCCACCTCAACCTATTTATTCCAGGTAGGCTGAAAATTCACTGTTCCACTGTTGTGCGTTTTCACTCTTTGACATGCATCGGTGCTGAATTTCATCTCTCATCCTCACAGGAGACAGTGCCAGTGCCTGGCTGTTTCAGGCATTTCTCCTGGAAGGGTTGGCGCGGTGGAACGAGGACAGGGCGGCGTCCATGGCGGAGGGAGGTCGTGGAGAGCTCCGCTCCTACAGTGGCCCACTGCAGCACTCCCTGGACCAGCTCAGCCAAAGGGTGCTTGGCACGAGTCTGGTTCAGGACCACACCAGGCCCAGGGAGTACACAGGTGAGAAAACACAAACCACTTTTGACACAGCTACACTGCACATGTATTTCAAAATTATTGATTGTTGTGTTTTTTCGTTGTGTTTGTTGGACTGCAGGGGAGCTCATTGGAATTGAGTACCTGTACTCCCAGACGGGCCGAGTGCTGCAGGACATCAGCGTTGACCCTGACACTCCGGACGCGGAGGGGGACAGAGACGATCCCCCACCCACCGAAGAGGGATTTGACGTCGCCCACGAGGAGGCGGATGACCTCACCATCCCGCCTCCGGGCGACCTCCCTGAGTGGGATCCGCGGTCAGGGCAACCAACTGATGAAGCACCCGCGCCCGAGTCACGTCCGGCCACCCCCGAGCCAGCACCCCACTCGCCAGGCAGGTCCTCACCAGAGCCTCAGGAGGCTGCTGAGGTAAGCAAACCAACATTATGCCCTCTGCACCCATAGTGCATCGCGCTTCCTACACACACATCTCACACACCCATCATGAAGATCCTACTCATTACTGTTGTTCATTCTCTTCCTTTCTCGCTGTGTGTGTCTGCAGGAATACAGAGGACCTGATGACCAGCCTGGCTACCTGGCCGTGGTCAAGCTGGCCACGGCCCTAGTGGGGTTGCGGAATGAAGAGGCCTTGTCAGAGACGAGGGTAGATGAGCTCATTGAGCTCTATGAGGCCCTGTCACCATTTGACAGGGCCAGAGTCACCTACCCTCGTCGCCACAGCGACAGGCCAGCTCGGGGGCGCTTCATGGCAGCCAAGCCATCGCACACCAGCATTGCTGGTGTGGAAAGCTTGAAACGGTAAAGCAGTTAAATAATGTTACGGTATATGGTATATATATATATATGTTGCTTTGAAAGTCATTTCTACATCACACTCATTGTGGCCAATGTTGTTTTTGCAGCTGCCTGGTCGGACAGACCTCTGGACCTGCCACCTGGCCCAGCACCAGTCGCGTGGTGGAGGCAGTGTGCACCCAGCTGTGTACCCTCTATCCCTCCGGATCCAAAGTCCGTGGGAACCGGAGGACACGCTGGGATGTCATACTGCATCATTACCACCACATCAGGGACCTCGTGCTGGGCCACCAGAGGCTGATGGCTCGGGCGCACATTCAGCTCTTCGAGCTGAACCAGAAGACCCTCTCCAGCTGGTAGGTCACATGAAAAACAATTATGGACATTCAATAATATTAAATGTAGGCACTAAGTGGCACTGAGTGTTTATTTTACTACATTATCAGGTTCACCAAGGGCCAGCGAGAGAAGGAGAGGACTGTGTTGGCACCGGGACCAGGCGCTGCAGCAGAGGGACGACCTCCACCACCACCACCACCACCACCACCACCAGCAGCAGCAGCAGCGGCGGCGCCACCACCAGCAGCAGCAGCGCCACCAGCAGCGGCAGCGCCACCACCAGCAGCGGCAGTGGCAGCGCCAGCGGCAGCGCCACCACCAGTAGTGGCAGCGCCAGCGGCAGCGCCACCACCAGCAGCGGCAGTGGCAGCGCCAGCGGCAGCGCCACCACCAGTAGTGGCAGCGCCAGCGGCAGCGCCACCCCCAGCAGCGGCAGTGGCAGCGCCAGCGGCAGTGGCAGCGGCGCCAGCGGTAGTGGCAGCACCAGCGGCAGCGGCAGCAACAGTGGTGGTGGTGGCAGCAGCGACAGGGCCGGCGGCAGTGGCAGCACCGGGCCCGACGACGGCGGTGGAGCGTCCCACAGTTAGGGGGGTGGTGTACAGACCCATCAGGCCACAGCTGGCAGCTGTGGCGGCGGCTGCCCCAGCTCGGCCTTTGGCACCACTTCCCCCAGCAGCTGCAGCTGGACCTTTGTCCCGTGCCACACAGTCGGTGGACTTCTTGCACCCCCGGCAGGGGGTGATGGTGCTCCCCCACTCTCGCTCCCCATCCTCCCTCAGACACTTGCAGCGCCACAGCTCCTGCCACCAGCAGTGCAGTTCCCTCCGCCTCCAGCGGCAGCACACCTGCCAGCAGCACCAGCTGCTGTTGCTCCTCCTCGACCTGTGCCGTACTCCACCACATACGGCAGGTCGAGGAGGGAGAGCAAGCCCAAGACTGAGCAGGTGTGCGGACAGTGTGGACAGCCAAGGCGGAGGGAGACGGGACACTCGCGCTTTGAAAAGCAAACTTTCTGCGCCACAGCAGCGGGCAGGACTGTGGAGGACTGGTTGAGGGAGATGAGGGAGAAGAAGAAAAACAATGAGCACCGGACCTGCTTTGCCCTCATGCCGGGGTGCAGTGTATATAGTTTTGTGTGCAGTGTTTTGTTCGTGTGTGTGTTCAGTTCACCCTCCACGAGGACCGGGACCTTGCCGTGGTGTGGAGGCTTTTCACCAACACCGGTCCACACTCTGGATGATAGGACATGGACAGTTTCCAGGACTTGTTTGCCGCACCTGCATCTCACTGTCATGCAAATGTCTTACCCACTCTTGAGTGTCATACTGTCATGCCACTGTATTGTGTACACCTGTGCTTTGACACCTTACACTGCCTATGTTGTGATTGATTGTGCTGTGAAAAAAAATGTCTATTCTTCCCTGATGTGCTGCTGTTCTAAACCATGCTGTTATTCTGCACACACACACACACACACACATGTGCTTTGACACTTTAAACTGCCCAGTGTACTGTGATGTGAAAAAAAAATGTACCTCCCTCCCTGATGTGCTGCTGTTCTAAACCATGCTGTTATTCTGCACACACCTGTGCATTCTCACTGCTGTTCTTGATGCGCTGTAAAAAACAAAAAGGTCTGTTTATTCCTCCCTCCCCTCTGTGCAGCTTTGTTGTTGTTGCACACACACACACACACCTGTGTATTGACACCTTGCACTGCTTATGCTGTGATTGATGTGCTTTAAAAAGAAACACACACACACACACCTTACACTGTCTATGCTTTGATGTGCTGCTGTTCGAAGCCATGCTGTCGTTGGACACACTTTCTCTGTCTCACACACACACACACACACACACACTTACCTGTGCTTTGATACTTCCACTGTTAACGCTGTGATGTGCTGCTGTTCGAAGCCATGCTGTCGTTTGACACACACTCTCTCTGTCACACACACACACACACACATACCTACCTGTGCTTTGACACTTACACTGTCTATGCTGTGATGTGTTGCTGTTTGTAACCATGCTCTTCTAAACCATGCTGTTGCTACACTGCCTGTGTTGTGATTGATGTAAAAAAAAAAAAAAAAAAGGTAATACACCTGTGCATTTGTGCCTATGCATTTATACCCTGCACTGCCCCTCCCTCCCTGTGACACTGTTCTACACCTGGCCTGTGTGTTTGCACCTTGCACTGCCTATGCTGTTATTAATGTGTTGTTATTTATGCCATGCCCCCCTCCCTCCCTTCGACACTGTTCTACACCTGTGGCACTGCCTATGCTGTCATTAATGTGTTGTTATTTATGCCATGCCCCCCTCCAACACTGTTCTACACCTGTGCGTTTGCACCTTGCACTGCCTATGCTGTTATTAATGTGTTGTTATTTATGCCATGCCCCCCTCCCTCCCTTCGACACTGTTCTACACCTGTGGCACTGCCTATGCTGTCATTAATGTGTTGTTATTTATGCCATGCCCCCCTCCAACACTGTTCTACACCTGTGCGTTTGCACCTTGCACTGCCTATGCTGTTATTAATGTGTTGTTATTTATGCCATGCCCCCTCCCTCCCTTCGACACTGTTCTACACCTGTGGCACTGCCTATGCTGTCATTAATGTGTTGTTATTTATGCCATGCCCCCCTCCAACACTGTTCTACACCTGTGCGTTTGCACCTTGCACTGCCTATGCTGTTATTAATGTGTTGTTATTTATGCCATGCCCCCCTCCCTCCCTTCGACACTGTTCTACACCTGTGGCACTGCCTATGCTGTCATTAATGTGTTGTTATTTATGCCATGCCCCTCTCCCTCCCTCCCTCCCTTCGACACTGTTCTACACCTGTGCATGTAAGCCTGTGTTTGCACCTTGCACTGCCTATGCTGTCATTAATGTGTTGTTATTTATGCCATGCCCCCCTCCCTCCAACACTGTTCTACACCTGTGCATTTAGGCTACACCTTGCACTGCCTATGCTGTAATTTATGCATTGTTTTTATTTGTCATGCCCCTCTGTGACACAGAGACCTGTTTATTTTAGGTCCAACCTGTGTTTGATCCTCCCCTTTTCATTAGAATAATAAATTTTAAAAAACCTTCACACTATTCTGTCTCCTGGACCTTTATTTCATCTTATGACATGGTAGCTCTATGAAATTGCATTAAATTGCAGCCACTGCTATAATGGCTGCCTTCTCCAACATCAATAATATCAATAAGTAGTGCCATGTAGTTATTTTCATTAAAATTAACTCTAAAAAAATAATACACTTGAGAAAAATCATACTGTTTATCAAAACTGGATTTATTGATTTACTGCCATTGAAAATAAGCACAATTATGGGCATTAACATGGTTAATACAACAGTTGCAAGTATTTTTAACCATTTTTCACATATACAGGCATCATTACACACACTTTGCACACATTTGTTTATGGTTTCAGCAGGATTCGAACCCGTGACTGAGACCACCGTTCTGCGTGCTAACCGGACGCCTTACGCTCGACTTTTCGCTTTATTGCGCATGGGCGGAGACAGAGAAGATTGCG
>JAODXP020000017.1:3839908-4107408 GCA_027497455.2 Sardinella longiceps
ACTAACACTAAAATTACTTATGCATAAACTATTAATCCGTTAAAGCAGCGTTCCTGACATTGGCAGATTAGTTTACTGAATTGACCTCACCTCTGATGCTATTCCACAAATCTCACTCTCAAAGCTAGTAAATATGTGAGTGAGAGCAGTAAAGTTACAAATCAAAATCAGTGAGAGGAAGATGGACCATTAGTACAGGCTGAAGAAATTACTTACTGTATGCAAGTACAGTAAGCTACTGTATTTGTAAGAATCTGTAAGCAAAGAGAATCCTAAAATAATGACGAAGCTACAATAAATTGTGACTGACACATTCTGACTTTGCAGGTGGTGCTTACTGATGGCAAGCCTGTAAAGCTTAATTTATTCACTGTTAAGTTATAGTACAAGTCCCAGTCTTGTGTTGTCTGTCCTGTGCCCTGTCTGTTCTAAAATGCTCTACCTCCTGCATGCACTAAATATGTAATCTTGTCTTGAATCACTTGATCTATGATGAAATGGCATTTCATCTCATTGTATACAATGTATATTGCTGAAATGGAAACAAAACAAAACAAAACAAAAACACTTAACTTGACTTCACTGTAGTCCCCCCTGCGCTAAGCTGTACTGCTGGAGAACACCCCCAGATGGACAAGCCTAATTTATTACACAACAGAACTTTCACCTTTTGGTCCTCTAGAAATCAAGTGCCCAATGTTTAAAAACTATATTGATTGTCAGTCACCATATTATAATGGCCTCAGGTAAAATAGAGCTGAAAAGATCACATGTGTACTACTACCAAGTTCAAGGACAATCACATTGATTGAAGTGTTCAAAGTCATCAGAGACTGTTTTTGATCAACAAACATCTTGACTTTTATCAAAATGTCAACTTAGACAAACAGCAGCTAAAAGGGGAATATGTATACCTACACACATGCACACACTATACAACACAAGGTCAACACTTCAAACATCCTTTGCCCAGCAGTTGGCCGGCAGGCCATTTTGGAAATTAGAGAGTAGACCAGCGACTGTAAAAATCTGATTAATACTCCCCGATATGGCAAGTGGGATAATGGTGTCAAACAGTTTCTTTTCCTTCACTCTTCTGACAAGCCTTTCAACATGTACCCTCGAGCAGTAGACATTTCCAGGGGCCAGGTCGTCCACCAAGAATCCATTGTCCACCCTGATAGCCGTGTCGTGGGTAAGGAGGTTTATTATTCCAGACCGGCGGAGATAAATGTAAGAGCTCCGTGAGGGGACATGCCAACCATAGCTTTTAAAGTGCAATGTGCCTTATAATGTGAGAACGCTTCGCTTTGTAGGACCACAGAAGACGGTGTGTGACAACGTAGTTCTATACAGTCAAGGATGACCTGTGTGTCACTGTATGCACTGAACTCAGGGGGGAGATTTGCCTCAACAGCTGCAGGAGACATCCAAAAACAGACTGAGCCCAGCAGGCTGTAAAGAAAGTTGGCCCATGTGACAATGATGTGGCTTACTGTTGTTCTGTGTATATTATAGCGATGAGCCAGTTCCCTCAGGGTGCAGCCAGTGGACAGGTATGTCAGGAACAGGAAGAGCTCATCAATCGCCAGCAGTTTCTAAGGGTTGGGGAGAAATGATGAGACAGAGGAATATATGAACTATTCTTGTCGTTCCAGAGATAGATAAATAGGTACTTTACTCATTCTGAGGAATATCTTAGACATCCGCACTTACAAGTGGTCTGGTGACTGAGCTTACAGTGCAGGTGGCAGATGCACGATTGACTGTGCTGGTCACCTTGATCATTTTGGAGGTTGCACTCTCGATCAGCCTCCAAAACGCCATCAGGTGTTTGTAAGATGGGTATCTGAAATATAGGAGTAGTATCATTGTCAGAAGAGGAAAACAGATCAAGCATTTTAACTTTGTAGCTAGGACAGGAAATGGTAGACAAAGTACACAAATCCTGTAAAAGTTTGCACATTCAGTACACAGCCCCACTTCATGTGCTACTCTATATTTTTTATAATATTTTATATTTCAAGGTAAAAAGGCCCATAGTAAGTTGGCTTTTGTTAGACACAAACAGGCTGATTAAACAAAAAATAAGTGAGATTTTACTCTAGGGTGGCACCTTGCCAAACACAGTAAGACTACCATTGAGTGGTGGGTCTATACTGACTATACAATTTGTCCTTCAAAAACCAGGTTAACATTATTCTCATCCATTCGTCTCCCAAATACCACTTGAGGAGTAGATAATATCCACTTTCATGACATCCTTGAAGATCCAGCTATTCCAAGAATAGGCTACCTCTAGTCCCAGAACCTTCTACTATGTGGAATGCATTTACTATGAACTTACAAAATCACACTTTTGCACTTTCAACTCCTGTCACTTTATTGTTAGCAAATTGCAGACGTAGTAAGTTGTTTAATTGTAGCCAACTTTGTTGTGTTGTAGCTTAAACTACTCTTTTGTAAGTGCTTTGGACAAAAGACTCTGCTAAATGTACAGTATAAATGTAAATCTAAATGTAGTGGAATAAAAGCCATATGTTCACTAAAACATGAACTGTATAAATGTAGCTACAGTGGGGAAAATAGGTAGTAGTTGAACCCACGCTAAAAATGTCCAAAAAGAATAAAACATCAAATTATCTAATGAAAATGTATCTTAATCTCATTTTCAAAATATATTTATTCCTCTTTTTAAGAACATTAGAATGGGTTAATACTTATTTTCCCCACAGTGATGTGTCTTTGCTACTGACACTGGCATGCAGGTATGGCCTGCAGATTTTAGTTTCACAACCACAAACAAGAGCCTTGTGCACTTAGCTGTTAAGATATAACAAGTCTGCCCAGTATTAAGAGGCCCTGGTCAAAGGGGGAGATGAAAATGATCTTGTTTGTGTTGTATGTTGCAAATGTAGGACTAAGACAAGCCCTGGTGACACTGCAAAATATCCATTTGAACAAAACACGCTAAAAAAATAAAAAATATATACAAGCACTGAAACGGTAACATTTTATTGCAGTACATTAGGACCAATGACATCTCCACATTAATCTTCCAATCCATACCCAAAGTGTAAGGTACATAGGGCTTGGTCAATATATGCCCCAGAGGTCAATCTTACACTGAGTATGGTTAACATTGCATGGCATCTGGTTAGCAGTCATTTGATAATGAACTCAATGAACTCTGTGAAATCAAATGGTTGCCTGTTTTTTTTCAAGATAATTACATTCTTTTCCATACCCCAATGTGAAGTATAATTACTTTTTTAAAAACATGTCATTCATTGTTAGTAAACAACTGGTACATACTGTAGATAACCAATTCACTGAAACAGATGAAATCCCACATTCAGGCTAGTTTCTCAAGTTGAATTTGAATATTGTTCATGATCAAAAACATGAACCTAAAGTAGTTCCATTACTCCAGAAAAGACCATTTCCTCACCGACAGCCATGTGGCAAGAATGTTCCCATCCACGTTATACGTTGCCATTTTTGTCGTATCAAAGACACCCTCACAGAACCACAGCAATGATATTGTTACACTGTATATTGCTTAATGCTTAACATACATGCCACATGCTGCCAGAATATGCCTCTGCAAACTGCACATGAAGTACATCATAGAGCACAACTGACACATTCTACTGAAGCAGCTCTATATACTTGCAGCGCTTAAAACGTTGTGTACGTTTCTTTGGCACAACGTCAGCAATCCATACAGAACCATTACAGGGCACAATGAAGACTAGTACACATTACACGGTTTCAGCCATAGCTTTAGTTGAGGGCATGTTATATGTAGGCATTATAGGAAAGTTTCCACTGAAAAGAGATGCAGTATTTCTTTGTAACAAAATGTGCTTTTTGACATACTCACCGAGACTGTTTTATAGGGTGATGTTTTGGTCAGGCAGTGTGAGCCTCTAGTAGTGCAATGTGAAAGTAGTTCAGTTTCCCTTCAAAACCCCCAAAGCATTTAGCTTGTGAAATTCTTTACAACTACCTAACACTCTGCGTGTGTCTTGTTTCGGTCCCACTACGAGATTACAAAAAAGTACGGTTTTATAAATTGTGTAATGAGTGCAAGGCTGAGACAGTCAAGAAATTCACAAACACAAGTCTAAAAATATTGAAGACTCATCAGATATACTGTTTAGGTTTTAGCACCTTTCAGCAATTCAGAAAAAAAAAACATTTCAAATGAGTTGCAGGACTAGCTGCAGAGTGGGACCTTTGTGGAAGGCCTAAGAAGTACTATTGTTAACCATACTGTACATCAATATCATAATTATTAAACATCTATCAAAAATACATATGATTGACTAAAGCTGAAGTACTCTAAATGCAATGTGGACCTGCCAGATGTGTACATTTTGCAGTAAACTATTTGCCCTTTTTAAATCAGATAATCTTAATCAGTGTGTGCAATCTCTTAATGGCTCCAAAAAATATTCACAAAGTTTTGATCCCCGACTATGAAAGGGCACACCAATCCGGTACAGTGTGTGCTTTGATCACCTTTGCTCCTTAAGACCATTTACAATGTACAACTGGGCGTCTCCCGTGGTGCTGTGGCACTGTTAAAGCTGGGAGACCTTGCGGGGGACAGTCCGTTGGCGCGGCTCTGAGTGGAGTCTGTGGCTGCGGTTTAGATGGGGTTTGGGAGGCAGGGCGGAGGTGTCCACACTCGGGGGGACGGAGAGGCTGTGAGGCAGTGGGGTGGCCCGGCGGGGGTTGTTCCGTTCGTACACGCTGTAGGGAGGAGGCGTCTTGCTTCCCCGGCGTACTATGGGCTCCTCCAGGGTGGTGAGAGGCACGGGGAGAGGCACTGGAGAGTCACTGGGGGCCAGGTCCATGCCACAGGTCTCGGACACGCTGCAGCGGCTCAGGGAGGAGATGCCACTGCTGCAGCTGCCGGAGCGAGCCGGGGAGTGCAGCACCAAAGCACCAGGAGGCAAGCCATCAACAGGGGATGGGGTCAAGGGGGGCATGGGAGGCATGGAGGTCTGCACACAAATATTAAAGGTTAAAGTTCACAGGGATGGAATGAAGGTCAAATGGAGGATTATCTGATTTATCTGAATTATCTGTATCCTTTTCAAACATCAAAAACACCACTATGGTCATCAAACTAATAAAAAAAATGAATAAATCCAAATTGATATCTGTATTATTAAATCTTGCATGCACTCATACCTTTTGGGGTGATTTGGTCATGGGCATGGGTGAGTATGACCTCATTCCCATCCCAAGGGACCCTGCTCCTGTAAGAAAGGATAACACTGTTGGGTACAGTACAGTATGTATGCATTAAGCAGGATATGCAAGAGCAATCTTAAAGGTGACTACTTCCATACTGAATACATTTCCATAACTGAATGTAAAAGTGCATTTAAAGTGCATGTAAAAGTACATTTGCAATTTGATGACTTCTTCACCAACTTCTGATTTAACGTTTTCAATTTAGAAAAGACAAAGGATCATTTTCTGGATTGCTTTTCCATGCACAGAATGACCGACTGGAAGTAGAGGTAGCTCTGTAGCTCTGATAGGGGAAACTGTAAACTGACAAAATGGGAAATGTCAGTTTAGTTTTTTAGCTTGAGGCAACCACTTTCCGGGTCACTGAGTGCATATACATGACATGTCACATTTGACTCCTGTTCTAAAATGCAGGATTAAAATGTTGCTTGACGGAGGCAGAGTGGTTGATACAGTATTCACAGTTGCAAAGCGCTCCCACAGAGCACTTTCAAAACCTTGGAGGAATCATGACAAGTGAAACCAGATACACATCTCAAACACAAATCAGTGTTGTTAAGAATGTTATTATATTATGTTGAAGAAAAATGAACACCTTAGTAGATTGTTTAGTAAATGAATGTGGTCTTCTTGAATACATTGTAGTTCAACGAGCAAATGTGTGCATTTGTTTATAAACCTTCGACCCTTTTGCACAAATACCTTTCTCAAGTGTTGGGAGGTTTGCTTCTGGACGGGATGATGTAGGATCCACAATCTGAAGTGGCATTGTTCTCTGAAAATAGGAAAAGAATAATCTTTATGGTGTTGTTGATGAAAATGTGTGTGTTCATTTGTCTGATGTAATAAACAATGGAATTTGTAGTGCTTTATTTAAAGGACAACTGCGGAGACATCTCTGTTTTTAGAGACTTCATTTTCATTCACTACAAAAAGCACAAGAATCTATTCAAAAACGAGTGAGTTATCTTGCTTATATCTTACACCTACAAAACATCCAGCAATTGGGGTAGATTTAGTTTTGTACCAAATGAAAGTACACTAAGCTCTCTAAAAATGGGGCTATAGTGTGAGATGTCCAAGCGCTCAACAAATGATATTGTTTATGTCCTGGAACTGTTTCATGGAAAAGGTGTCGATTTCAGGCACCCTGCACATTGCAGGAAGAGCCTGTGAATTCTACTAGCGATTCCTTAATTTCCTTCAGGATAAAATAAAGTATCTCTGCGTGTATCTATCTACAGATATAAATCTGTGCAGTTTGTGTTTGAAAAGGTCTTACTGCAGTTGGGTCCAGTGGGCTGGAGAATAATCCAGTGCAGAGCCGGTCCCTTGGTGAGAGACACAGGTGATCCCGAGAGTGCTTGTGTTTGTCAGCAGGTAATGGGGAAGCTGAAATGAAACATTTATAAAGCATGAGGATATATGAGTCATATTCACAGTCCACAGCAAGGGTCCAGATGAGGCTGCAAGACTTGGAAATGAAGAAAAATCTAATTTTATGTAATAATATTATCATTCATGTCATATTATCACTATGAGTGTGATATTCAACATATGTGCTACTGATACTAGCCAGTGATGGCTGGTGAATTAAACAACGGTGAGACTGATAGATCTGTAAAGCCGTAGCAATTTTCACTTCTTTAATCTCATCCGAGTCTAAATGTTTATGTGTTATACTCCAAATTCCATTTCCAAGGGCATATCTTGTGAAGCTTGTGTGATTTCCAGGTATTCTCTTTCCCTCACCTCTGTTACTAGATGGAGCCGAGTTGTTGACATGAGTGGAGCCAGACTGGTTGGAGCTGAGGCTGGAGGTAGAAGGACTGGGCTGCTTAGAAAGGGAGAAACTCAAATGACCAAAGGAGCAGCTTTATGGAGACTGTATACTTCCACGCACACGGCTTTGTCCACACACTTTGTGCACAGTGTGCACCGCAACGATCAGGTACACGTTTTCACTACCTGTCTAGATGCGCGTCAGGGTCCTGTGCCCGACGGCAGCAACACAGTTCAGTTTCTGAACTTCAACCTTCACTAGCAAGCTATTTCCATTCACAAACTCACCAGAAACTCTTGGGACACATCCAGGTCTACTCCACAAATTAATATTAGTAAACAGTTGTGGAGTGAATGCGCAGTGCCCACAGCATTTTGCGCATGAAGGAGGTACGTGCATGCATGCGTGGGTTGCAAAGATGACGCAAATCTCATCTCGTGCTTGGTGCGCACCAAGTGCATGTGCTATGTGCGCGGGAGTTTACCAGAGCCCTTAGAAGTCATGACTAACAATGCTCACGAGTGTAAGATTAAGTAGGCAGCATTTGTGTAGACCTGAGGAAAAGGATCAATCTAGGAGTAATGAATCTACCTACAGCAGATGGGAAGAGTTTCTAACCTGCATGTTGAAGACCTCATCAGAGCTCTCTGAGTGGCCTGTGATGTTGCTCACTTCATTGGAGGCCTGCGATGAGAGGGAGGACGAGGAGTAGCGGTTGACTGCAGGGTAGGTCAGGGGACTGTCCGGACATTAACACAGAAAACATACAAGTACATTTTCAGGATCACTGGAGTCATAAGAGGATACAAAATTCAACAAATACCAAACTGCACGTAATTTGCCTGGCCAACACTTCTGTTAACAGTAAGACTTTATACACACATCATTTCTCCACCAATCCTCTCAAAAACCAGATTACTGTTTAAGAAATAACACCAACTCAGCAATCAAAAGAGAAGGTCAAGAACCATGTCCTCTGAGAAATGGGACAAACATGGCAGTCACCTGCGTCTCATGACCATGCGCGGGGCTGCGTCTGGACTGACGGCACTGGGCACAGGGGTCCTGCAGTTGCGTGGGCTCCCGCTCACAAAGTGCATTGGACTGGCACGCACAAGTGTGGGGAACTCCTGTGGCTGTTAGCACAGCAGAGGAAGAGGAAAGCAACACAACAACAGTAAGATCACAAGGAATTAGTTGAACTCATCCTTCACATTGATTAGAACAACAGGCACTCTCTCTACTTTCAAGAAAGTCTTGAAGACCCAGTTCCAAGAGTGCCTCTTGTCCTAGTCCCTCTCAACTACCTGGAGTGCACTTACTATGCACTTAGTATGCACTTATTAAGCACTTACAGTACAAGATCCCACTCTTGCACTATCTAACTCTTGCACTTGCACTCATGCTAGCAAATCACACTCCTTGTAAGGTATTTACTCGTATTGCGTTGTAGCTTGATTGTTAGTCCTGTAAGTCGCTTTGGATAAAAGCGTCCACTAAATGCATAATGTAAATGCACCTTCATGCAAATATACAGTACCACTGGACCTACCTGTAGTCCAAGACTTGACCTCATCATATGAAACTGGTCAACCAGTTTTTTGTGCAGTGGTCTCATATCTTGGGGGACATATTTCTCGTGCACAGCCAACCCATACTCCAGAATGTGAGCCTGAAGTGGAGGCAGAGCTACTGTGACTTTACAGCAATAAATAAGATGGATTATGAAGAGGGGACCATATGGCAACATCAGTTACTAAGGATTCAATACCTTGGGCTTGTCAATTTTCAAGAAAAAACATTTGTCTAATACTTTATTTCACACAATAGAAAAAATACTAGTGACCAGAAAGTAAATCAATTTGATTTCCAGAAAAGATGACCGTTTACCTGCTCAAACATCAGTTCTCTGAGTCGAGTGATCTTATCCCCATCTTGAGGATGATTTGTAATATAATCTTTTGCAAAGAATGCCTTGGAGACCACAAAAAATACAAAGCAGATTTCAAACAGTTTCCTTAGAATTAATGTGTCTGAGTATTGCTGAAAACTGCATGCATTCCATATCTCTTTCAGACATCCATTAAAGACTGCCTGTTAAGATTCGTATTGAGAGGAGTAGACTAGCCTTCCCGTGTCTTAAGCATTACAACGTGGCTATGTGAATTTTACATTTTCCACAAAGATCACACACCTTTTGGTTATACTCAACAAGTCATGTGTTCAATATAAATACTACTATGAGCTGAAGTTCTCATTGATAGATTCCCACAGCAGGAACCATTGTGGTTCCCAACCCCTTCCCAGGCTGATGACGGGAATGAATCTGTTGCTAAGCAACAATCATTAATGAACACTTGCATTAGTGTGAACAAAGATCATGACCAAGACAGAGCAACGTAAAATTTTTCAGTAGGAGCAAACGTGAATAATTCTGGTCTGCATAACTGCATTACGCCACAATATGAACTTTACAACAATCTTTCAAATATAGCGTATGACAGCTCAACTTTGGTCTACATAAAAGGGAAATCCCCCCCCCCTTGCCTTTTACCCTCTCCGGTGTGAATTCACTGTCAGTAATTGTACAAAAGGAATCATGTGCACACAACACTCTTCTGAACACTGTATGAATTAGCCAACATTTCATATTTGTCCGTGTCATTAGAGTATCCATCCAATCCATACCTCTTGGTAGCGTGCAAGCCCTCCATTGACGGCTGCATCTATGACTCCATTGAGGCACATGGTGAGGGGGTTGCTGTTCTGCATTTGCCGGGTCTGGCACCCAGCTATTAGTGTTCTGAGCTGCAGGTTCTTGTTCTCAATCACTTCAGTAGCGTTCTCCAGCGGGCTCATCTCAACCTGGACAGTGGACACACATACAAAAGAATACATCTCTGAAAAGGCATTCATGCCATTGGCTAGTTTCATGTAAAGTGGACTTTTTGCCAAATCGATGAGACCAATGAAATGCAACTTTCTTTTATGATGTTAATATTATGATCTGTGAGGATTTCTAATCAGCCGATCAGCATTGATTTATTTTCAGCTGTTGAGTTCTCTCACATCTACAATTCTGGAAACACCCAAATTTGTAACAAATGCATAGTGGAAATAATTCTTCTTTGCTTAATTTGGATAACAATAAATACATGTAACTGTTTTTATTATTTCTTTCTGTACACCAATCCTAAATACTCATACAACAACACAAACAAAATCTAGAAAATGATTTGCTCTACATGAGTTCCCAGTACAGCTCTGTTCTTGTTGTTAACACATGTATGTTAATGCACTCTGTAGCACATGGCTCTATTTACCAGTTCCCTCTTCTCCACCTCAAACCAGCGTGAGATCCCCGGCAGGCTCTGGGCCAGCGCCAGTGTGGTCCGCTCCACCCACAGGCTCTGCACACAAACACATGGGCTAATGACCAAAGGGACACAGTAATAAAGGAGGAACAATCTGCTTCAGAGTAATCTGAAACAGGGCTCATGGTGTAAAAAAATCGTGAGCCTTAACTTTTCTTTCATAGCGGGGAGATGGGGATGTTAATATTTGCATCACACTTTTAGAACACTACTTAGTTATGAGCAAATTCCATATCTTCAGCTAGTAGGCTGTGATGGCCATGCAAGGATGCACATTTAACTTGAACATGTCATTTAACAATCCTCATCACTTCCACGAGGGTAAGGTAAACGTTTAATTTTTAGTTTAATCTTACTTTAACCCCCCTTTATATCTCAAGGCAGGATTTTTTTTCCCCACAGTCATGTTGGTACAGTATGCCTGAAAACAGACATGGCGCCTGAATACTATCAGGCCTGCTGACGCCATTCCAGACCTTGATTGGGGTCAGTTAAGAGCAGAAATCTAGAATGCCCATATGGGCAGAAAGCGTCAGCTATCCCCAAATATCTTCTCACAATAGCTATGACATGCTGATAACTTTGCCAAAAGGGGATGGTGAGTGAACCTTGAACTCATTCTCCTTGTCCTTGGTTCCTTTGTGAAAAGGCCGGTCGTATCGGAACTTCCAGATGTGGTTGACCTTGTAGAAGCTCTTGATGTTGTTGGGCACCCCATCTCTCTGTAGGACGTCCTGACCTTCAGGGACGGGGCTCACAGCATAGATCTGCAAATCTGAGGTGCTGCGAGTCAAGGCAATACACAAGACCTCACGGCCCAATGCACTACTGTCACACACAACACAAACACAAGGCAAGCTAAACAACCGCTCCAGTTCTTGTATTAATAAAAGCACATCTAGTATTAATAAAAGAAGAATGTTCATGGAATGTAAAACTGGATACTTGTTGTTGGAATGTTGGAACATTTCATTAGTTGTTATGCATTTATCATTATTACCTAACTTTAAATACAAAATACTGATGTACAAAACAAATACAACTGTTTCAGTGAAAAGAATATGGAGATACTGAGGTAGAACTACATTTCTCTAAGGAAGGTCCAGAATAATGACCAGCTAAAGCAGAACAGAACTGCATGTGCTGTAGAGTGTGTGTAGTGCTGTGTGGCGGCCGGCGGGCTGCTGTGGCTGCGTGTGGACCAGTGGCAGCTAACTGGCCACGTGTGAGGAGCGCTGCTCAGTTAGCCGCACTGCCGCTGTGCTCAGTGTGTGGGAGGTAGAGTGGTGCGGTGCGGTGTGGTGTGGTGTGTGGAGACGGAGAGCAGGGAGGAGAGCATGCGGCACACAGGGCTGGTGAAGGGGGCGCAGACTGAGGGATACACTGGGCCTCGGCCTGCAGGATGGTCTGGTCGGGCGGGTTGGCGTGCTGCATGGCGATGGCGTGGGGGAACTCGCTCAGCATTCGCTGCTGGAAGGCTTCCAGGCGCTCGTAGTCATTGCCCCGGCACACAAACTCCTTATTCTGGGAGCAAGACAAGGGGTATGATATGGGCAAACACATACAAAAATACCATTTCATGTGAATACATAGGGCTACTGCAACTGTTGGTATTCCAAATTTGAGATGCACAGTCTCATTTTAAGATAATTCATAGAAGAGTTGTACTTGCAGGAAATTCCCATTCTAGTCCTTAGTTTCTTTTCTTTTTTTGCAGAGTAAAACATTGCCCTTGAAATACAGACATCTATAGTCTAAATATTTTAGCCAGTTACGTTACCTAAAGGTAAGATTAGAGTTTGTGTTGCTCACAGCTACATTGTGTCACCATATTGCTGCATGGGTGGATCACTGTTTATAATGTATCAAACATCAAGCACGAGAGAGCATATTTACCCGTAAGAAGAAGGGGAACTTCTTGCCATAGAACCCAATTCTGAAGAATTCCGGCTCCAGTCTCTGCTGATTCATTATTTTATCGTATAAAGATGCTTCCATCATCTAAAAGCACAGAGACAGGCACAAACAACAGTAAAAAAGGGTCAAGCTGCCACAGTATAGCAAACTGACAAGATCCTTTACAATGGCACATGTGCCATAACCTCAATACGTAAGCAGAAGCAATAATAACTGAGTCATCACTTACCCTCATTTTACTGAGATTCCTGTAGTCATAATAGGCTTCATACTGATTGGCCAACTCTCTACACAATATGATGCAGTTCTCCCAACACTGTAGCAAACACATCAAGAAACACTAATAACAATGAAGCAGAAAAAATCTAACAGAATCATTCATCTTAACTGTCACTGCACATACAGTATTCATGGCAAAAACATATAATAAAAGTTGTGGGTATTGTGGCATTCTGTAGAAGTAATGAGTGACTCACTTTGCCCCTGTCAAAGTTGTGGATGATGGAGAGATGAAGGCACTCTTTCCTCTGCCACTCACTCTGCATGGGGTAACCCAGGAACTCTCGCAGGGGCCTCTCCGTCCACTCCAGCAGCTCATCATACAGCAGCAGGGTGTAGGCGGCCTCTGCACCAACGCAGCACAACACATAAGCACAGAGTTGAGCATCACACACACACACACACACACACACACACACACACACACACACACACACACACACACACACACACACACACACACACACACACACCGCAATTTTAAAAGACACAAGAAAGCCAGGTGATGCAAGGGGTGCTTTTACCTGTGTAATTTTGTGCTTTGAAATGCAGGTCATAGAGTTTATGAATGTAACGTATGTACATCTCCTCTTTGTTGAGCTCAGTTTTGTAGAAGTTCTGTGAAAAGAGACATTTAATTCAATTGAACAGTCTCAATCATCATTAAATACAAACCCCATAAACAGATGCTGGATGTCTTTGTCTGTCTAATTATCTGAGCACACATTACAGGATGCATAAACAGTACAGTAGTTCTGATGGGTCTTTCAGCCCAGATGGCTCTGCATACTCACTAAGAGATTGACTGTGCCGCCGATGTTTTTTCCCTCCACGTCTCCAATCTTCATGCAGTCCCTAGGGAACACAACACATTTGTGGTGAGTGCCTGCGTCGCCTGTCTGAGATGCAGGTGTTTATGTGCATGCCGTCCAGACAAGGAGCTTTGGTAACTGTTCAGCAATGTAAACACATTGTTCAATTTCTTGACTGTTCCCTTAATATACTGTATGTCTATTTATAAGTGTATAGAGAGCTAATAACTACAGTACCGAAGTAAATAACCTTAGCCAATAAACCTGATTCTGATGATGATCATTAACATTAGCGGAAATCAGATGGAGAGGTGAGAACTGCAAGTCATGGAAGCTGAGACATAGAGCAGAGCTCAATATTTTAATATGATCCTTTGCTTGTTTACCTGTAGTCCAGTAGCCTCTCCATCAGTCGAGTTACAGTGGTGATCAGAGAAACGCCACTCTCCCTCCAGGTCTCACTCTCAATCTTTTTCAGCAGACTACAACACAGCAGGACATTTGAAACTGTTAAAACATTTCATTAATACTTCAATTAGACTATCTTCCAACTTCAACAATGTGAAACATCTGGGGGCAATGAGTTAAGTTTTAAGTCTAGCTGAAACTACTATTTACTAATTTACCCCCATTAGTCAGTTCAGTGCTCAGGCATGCCATAAACCATGTAAATTGGCTCATAACATGGGCCTTATTCCTAATTAAAATGACTTGTAAAGATCTCTGGAGGATGTAATGACTTACCTTGGGTATGGGCCAAAGAGTGGAATTCTAATCCGAAAGCAATAATGACACAAAGCATTTTTAGTACATTCAAGTAATTATAAACACACCCATCCTGTCTATAATGTTGTCAAAGACATAGCAGAGCAGTTCAAGTATTCTAACAAAAGAACATTTGGTAATGTGTCAACTTTTAGAACATCTATACTAAAACAGTCAGTTGCCCTTATCTTTAGATATTATGGCTGAGTTTATCAAAAACATGATATATAGTATACGTAACATGGTATTGCCCAACAATGTCATAGTCCAATAAAATGGATAAAACATCTTTTTCATGTAGACACAACATCACATGACATTCTGCATCAATCTATAAAGCATAAGAAAATATACATGTAACACACAAACAAATAAGTTAAACAAGCTAACAGGATCAGGCATCAAGTGCACATCAAACATACATGTTGTTGAAGAGTTCCTTGTACGTCTCGTCTCCTTTGCCCTCCGACATCAAGCTGTCCAGCTTGTCAATCAACTTAGCCTCCACCTGAAGAGAAAGCACCCACGAGGAGCAAAGGGACACAAATTAGTGTTGCATTCAGTAGACTTGAAGGCTTTAGTACAGTAGACTTTCTGAATCTCAAATGAAACGGTCAATAACAATAACATTCCCTTAAAGTCACAGTTATTTGGGTCTTTTTTGCAATCTGCACCTGTTTGAAGTTGCCGCTTCTGCTGAGTTCACAGTCCATCATGTCATGGAAGATGGGGATCATGACGTTGCGCAGGTCAGGCTGCGGCACCAGGGTCGCCTCCAGGAAGAGGCCAATCATGGCAGGGATGAAGTTCAGCTTGTGCTCCTCTGAAGGAGGTTCATTCCATGGTAAAGTAAAGCAAAGACAAATCTTTACATCTCTGTTTCTATCCTCTGTCCAAAATGCTTTTCAATACTAATGCCACTGCAAAATCAATTCACACACACACATCAGGCATTTTCATTAAGTGGAAAGATGGTTTTTCAAATGATAATCAAACACGACGGATTGTTTTAATTAGTAATGTGGTTTACCTAAACTCTGCCACATGCTGAGGATCTCACATCCAATCATGACCCTCATGTCTCCATACCTTTATTAAAGACACACAAACATGAAGAAGTTAAAGGGGTTTCCTGATGAAAGTAGGGAGAGAAGTGAAATTCTTGGGTAGTTATTTTACTTAATGCACTTATAGCTTTAATGAACTAGTCCCATCATGCAACATCTGTCATCCTGCAGCTGTCACTACGGGAGAGCGCTTACTTTTCCAGCACTTTTTTCCTTTTGGAGGGAGGGAACTTCTCAAGCTGGAGACACTGCTGGTTGATGAAGACGACAGCCAGATAAAAATAGGTCTCCCACACCTGAGGGGCCAGAGACGGCATTAATTACAGCATGCTGGGGAAGTGAGCACTGCTCTCCTCTCCACTCCTGCTCTCCTCACTCACACTTTCAGATCCACAGGCTTTCATATCCACACTTGTGATGTCCAAACTTCAGCTCAGCCCAACAATAGTCATATATGAACATGCATCAAAGCTCTTCACATGTGAGCATGACAAATTTTCCCTCAGGAAAAAGGCCTCTGTGTGCTTACATGCAGACCACACGGAATGGGCGGTTCTACTGCCATTATTATGGGGACTGCTAGGGAAATGGCTGAATTTTTCCTTTTACCTTGAAGTCAAACTTTTCATGAAGGAAGTTCTTCTTCAGGGCCTCTGAGAGATATAGTAGTGAGGTGATAATGACACTATAGATGAAAACACAGTCAATTAGGATAACTTTTCCACTTGTCAAATATGTAGAAGAACTCTCTATGGGTAAACTACATAATTTATACTGTATAGGACTCACATTACAACCTGACACAAAAAGGCATCGAAATACTTACTTGCTGGTGACCAACTGCATGACGGTCCAATCTTTGGCAAACATGTCTGGACGGATGAGTATTTCAAAGACAGTGAATAACTGCAGTAGAAAAGTCTAATTGAGGGGGGCAGAAAAAAAGAAATAATTAGCAAAAGTTATACTACAACAATAGCAACATTTGATGAGAAGTTAATGGAATATGTTGAAGCAGACATACCATGAGCTCCTCTTTGCTTGAGAATCTGGAGAGAAATCTTTGGTAATCTTTATCATTTAGCAGCCTCAGGAGGGTCAGCAAACAGGCTACAAATTCACCCTGAAAAAGAGCCAAAAGAAGACACTAGTACACAGAGAACTAAAAGAGTAGCAAGAGAGTAGATGTGAGATCTTGTCTATCTACAGAAAGCATCTTCTGAGTATTTGTGTCTGTGAATGAATGTTAAGAAAAAGAAAACACATAGATAGGGGTTGGGGACTTTCTCAATGTGGGCATTCTAAAGCATTCTAAAGAATACTGACTGTATTTTTGTTGTTTCTCTTTTTGGATTTAACCAGTGTGTGGTGATTTTTCTCACCGTTACATCCTGGTACTGCAAGCGCAAGGCGGTCCCGGCGGGTTGAGGGCAGTTGGTGACCTCTAGGATGGTCCTCAGGAGAACTCCTGACATGCTGTCCATGATGATATTCACCTCGTCAGATGGAACACTCTCCTGTGGATACACAGTGCTGGATGAGCCAAGCAGTTACACCAAAGGTCATGGCTCTGATTTAACCCTCTCTGGTTACACAGTACCACTAAGACTACAAACCACATACAATTCATCAGCAAAGCCGATCAAAATCAAGCTGCCATCACAATGACCAGACATCATTTCAAAACTAGAAAAGCGCTGAGAGAGCGCAGACCTCCGCCAAGGCAATGTGGTCACAGATGGTGTTCTGGGTCACCGATCGCCACCAAAATTGTTCTTACTTATCCCAATACACATGTTGTCCGAAAACTTCATCCAAATCCATGCAGTACTTTTCAAGTTGTACACACACAGACAGACAGACCCACATTGGCGAAAACATAACCTCCTTGGCGGAGGTAATAATGACTAGTGACATCTTCACCTGCAAGTGCCATCATAGCTTAGGCCACTGCAGCACTTTGATTCTTTGAGGTGTGTGTGTGTGTGTGACTCACTGTGCTGTCCTTAGTGATGAGGCTGGTGAGAGTGTGTGTGTGTGTGTGTGTGTGTGTGTGTGTGTGTGTGTGTGTGTGTGTGTGAGAGAGAGATTCACGGTGCCATCTTTAGTGATGAGGGAGAGCATGCTGGTGAGGATGTGTGAATGTATGTGTATATGTGTGGGTGCGCGCATGTGTGTGTGTGTGTGTGTGTGTGTGTGTGTGTGTGTGTGTGTGTGTGTGTGTGTGTGTGTGTGACTCACTGTGCCTTCTTTAGTGATGAGGGAGAGCATGCTGGTGAGGATGTGTGCACACATGACCAGGTCTCTCTGCTCCTGCATGTGCAGCTGGAGGTGACGCAGGATCACGGGCAGCACAACACACCGGCTCTCTGCGGGACAAACACAAACCACATCAACTCATATACAGCCCACTCTTTCAGCACTGGAGTCAGTATGATTGGGGGGCAGTAATGACAGTCAGTCAAGCCTTCATGAACCAGACAATGCTCTAAAAACACCACCAAAAGAGAGTTTACACAGTTTGTGTGGCTATTAAAGGGCAAAACCCCCCTTTCCAGCACCAGCATGCCAAAAGCTAGCAGGTCTAATTCAATTTGTTTGTATTGAGTGCTCAGAGGGCTGCTATATGTGAAGTAAGTCCATTAGGACTCACCCTGGTTGGTGTAGAGAGGGCTCTCCACGGTTGTAGCGATGCACTGCAGCTTTACGGCCTGAAGGGGGCAGTCAGTGTGTGCCATCACAGGCAGGCTGCCCAGGGTGTCGTGGGCCAGGACAGCCACTTCTCGGACCAGGAAGACTTTGAGCAGCTCACAGCAGACTGTAGGGAAGGACCTCAGGAACACCGCCTGAGGAGGACACAGAGGAAGGACTTGCATTAAACAAACCTGCAGTACAACTAAGACGGTGCACAGATCAGTACAATACAGGAGTACAGAAGTCCTGTGTAGAAGGAGCTCTTTAGAGGAACTCTGTTGATATATGTTATGATGCTGATGATGAAGAATTAAGTACCTTATTATGTCTGTAACTCTTGACTTGAAACATGATAAATCAGTGCCAGCTTAAGAGAACATACAGTATTTCTCCAATGCGGCCCATCTGCTATAGACTAGCCATAGACTATAGCTTCCAACAGCATAGGTAAAAATAGCCCCACTGCATGAGAGTGAGTTTGAGTGCATCTGCACACCTCATTGGCAGTTAGTCACCCACGCACTGAACCAAGCGCCCATAAGCCCATAAGTTTACCTGTGTGTGTGTGATGGGGCTGATGCCTTTGCTCTGGTGAGAGAGGAAGAGGTGGACAGATTTGAAGAGTTCATGGACGGAGCAGCGAAACTCCTCCTCACCCTGGCCACCGGTTGCACCTGCATAGAGTCTCCTCGACTGGACTATGTACTTGAAAATATATTCTGCTGCCTGGTGGTTGGGGGTGGGGGGTGTTCAGGGCAAAGAAACAATAGAGATACAGTTATGAACTGTCATGTATATGACTTTGTACAACAGGCCACATGGGGCATGTTCATAGCACCACACACAATAAACAGTGGAGAAGCAAGGCCCAGATTCTCACTGCATTGCAATGGGAAATGCAAGGAATAAACAACCTCCTGCTATAGGCTCACACAGCATACAGTTCCAGCCAAACCATACGGATGTCAATACAAATATACACATGGGAACCCTTGCCCTTTTAGACACTGAACTTTACGTCACTGCACGCCACTTACACCAAATCTGTATACACTAAACATGAAGTATACATTGATGGTAATACTTGCCTTCAGAACCTGCTGAATCTGTTCATGATGTTCTGCATCAATGATTCGGTCAATATACCACTTCAGTAGTTTGATAAGTTCCCTGTTTCAGAATACAGGAACCAACAGAGAGGCATGTTAAAACATTTTATAAAAAGAAAGATTGTAATAACTATCGCCATTACTTCTACCCTGTGAAAGGAAAACATATGTGCAGGATAAAGTCTCATAATCTTTGGAAAATAAGTCTAAACAGGTCCAATGGTGTCCTGGCTGGCGCAAAGCTAAATGACTTGCTGGGGCATAAAATGACATAACAGCTCTTGCTTTATTGGTCCAGGTTCAGATCTACAGTAGCCTAGCCTAGAGATTTTCTTCATTGGGTTGCTAGGATACAGATTTCCACTACCTCTTCTCTTAGCATAGTTGCATAGCCTACTGAAGACCGCTGAAACTGAAAAAGCCATTTGTGTTTTGTCAGTACATATCATCATAATTAAGTACACAAAGCAGCTGCTTTCATCACGCAGCATGCAGTCTTTTAGAAAAAGATATGCCTAGAGCAGTCTTTGACTCCTCAACATTGCAAACTCTATGCCATCAGGTTCTTGTTATAACTCTTCTGAAACCTTCACTGTTACAAATTCTACATGAAATTCAACACAGACTGATTATTAGAGTGTTATGTAGGTGGTCACATTGACATGTTCACTGGTCAAGGTGGAAGATGAAGTTGAGAGGAGAGAAAAGAATTACTCCTACCTGTATGACAGAGCTCCGGCAAATTGACTCTCAATGTAGGTGTCCATGACTGGCTTAAAATGCTGAAATTTACTATCCTGCAGTAAATTGATGATATAGACCTGAAGAAAAAACAGAGAACCATCCACATTAAGAAAAATAGACAGTCGTCCCTCTCCACTGAAATGCGTCCATTCTCTGTTGTGTCATATGGCTACATTTTGCCAACACTTTCATTTTTTCCACCTCCAGTAACCACAGCAACTGAAAGCCATGGACTCATATAACCCAGAATTCATAGGAGAAAAGTCTGTGCATGCAGTCTCTGCTTTATAACACTTAATTAGTAGTCATAGAGAAAGTTACAGTCTGTTCATCAATGAAAGCACTTACCAAGCAGTCAAACACCTTTAGACCATATCTCTGTGAGCTTTGGTCTAAAATACCAAACAGAGTATCCAACGTGTCCTGTAAAAACTGAAAAACAAAAAAAAAAAGCTTATAACGTATGTCACATAATACTACACACTATCATTAGCCTTTTATGATTGAATGCTTTTACAATATTATTTTGAGAGACATTTTTTACTGTCTGTAAAACCGTGCACTGTATTGAAAAAGCAGGTTAATATGAATTTTACCTTTACAATCTCAGTACCATCAATGTCCTTCAGCTTAGACAAGCAATCGGCTATCCTCTCTGGGTGTGTCCTCCACTTGAGTAAGTCAAGTATATCACCTAAAGAAAAGTCAACACAGTCTCACTCTGCCCCTCCACAATTTGCATCTGATAGAACTAGTAGTGAAAGACTCTCAACGAAAATACTCAGGAACATTAATGAGGGTTTCAATAACATAGTATAGATGTAGAAACCGGTAAAAAAAGTCATGACACCATATTCACATCACTGATAATGTGGCAGGGAGGGGGCAGAAGGATAAATGATGGCATCATCCATTTGGGACTCTTAACTAGTGTCTATGACTACTATTTTAAATAAGGCTTAATCTTAGAACAAAGAGAACAAAGCTTCTGCTGTTGGAAACAAATATGGAGGCTCTACCATTCTGTGTTAATTTGGTAGAACACAAGAAAGATGTAATCCAGAAGGACTCCTTGCTGTTGCGTCCCGCCTGATTAGTTCCAGGTGTGTTTATTTTGGAGTAGGGAAGCTTGAGGTACCGCGCTACATCCTGGAAATTTGATGCGTCTTCACACTGTTAGACAAAACATAAATAAAACAACGTGCATAGTTATTCTCTGTTTAGCTGTCTTTTCTGTCAACAGCTTCAAAATCAAACAAAAGCCCCTACCACTACGCAAACACACACACACACACACACACACACACACACACACACACACACACACACACACACACACACACACACACACACACGAGAGAAAGGCACACACATTACCTTGTGAACGATAAGCTCATGTGTTCCATCTGGAAGAATGCTTCCATCCTCCTGCATCAAGGGAACGAAAGAGAAGCCAAAGATCTTCTTCTCCCCCTTCTCCTTGGCTAGGAGACAAGAACGTTAGCAGTTCAGCCAAGGTCATCAATTTACTCAGCTTGCTCATCCAAATCAGACAGAAGACGGAAGAGACATGTTCTGCCTTCAATTAATAACCATCACTGCAGAGGGTCCCATCCCTCTAATACAGCACACACATGTTTAAACACTTGCAGATGTACTGTATGGCCGTTTGAACATTTATCCAATTCATATAACCTTCATCCAACTGCAAGAAGCCAAGAGAGAGACAGACACCCAGAACTCTCCAGGAATTTGTCAAATCTAATAAACTGGCTTTGGGCAGAGACAGATTGAATGCATTGTGGTGGGCTAGGTCCTTAAATCTGGTGAGACATAATGAGAACCATTACTATATACAGTATATCTGATCCGGACTAGCCTATTGGAATTTACCATCCTACTATTTGGCCTGATTGGATGGATCATCTGTGTGCCATATTCACTAGATCTCTGGCCCTCAGTAAACCCAAACTGTCTGCCCAGATGAAATGCACAAAGCCCACAGGGTAAATTCCATCTGCGCATTTAACATAGGTAATATCATGAGGATGTGAACAAAATTTGACAAAGTTCACTCCTAAACATACAAATTTGTTTTTGTATAGTCAAACTAGTGACTTAAAGACTTGAAATAAATATAGGCAGGATTTAATCCATGCCGGTAATGGAAAAGTATAGATGGCTGTGGATTAGATTGGGTAAAATACATTTTGATTGATTTCCACGTATCAAGTACAGTATCACACAGATAAATGTGAGAGATGTGTTCTTCACAGAAAACAGGCTAAGTTAGCAATCTTACTGGAGCAGTGTCTGAATTCGAAGCGAAGGTGCAGCCCTCTGAACAGGTCCATGGGGATGGGGAGTTTGATCTGCTCTGCCCATCGGGGGCTGTTACTGTGGTAGAGCACAAACGAGTGGTGCTGCTCCACACCAGCCTCTCCAGAGCCAGCACACACCACTTCCTGTTTCACACACACACAGAGCAACACACAGGGGAGGGAGGGAGCATTTCCAGTCAGAATTGGGTTTATAAAGATGAGAAAAAGTAGAGGAAAAGGAAGGCTAACATCATTCTTAACTGCAAGTTTGATAATGAGACAGCCATGACAGATCTTACCTTCTGTGTTAGCCCATCTGCTCCAAGGACGTGGACACTGACCTCCACATTCCGAGCTACACTTTTTCCACCTTTCTCAAATTCACCTTTCTCCAGGGTTATATACAGATCATTCCTTATCTCACCTGACACACACAAAACAGGGGGTCTTAGTGATTGATTTGTTTAAAAGGATTAAAACACACACACATGAAAATCCTCTAGGCAGGGTAATGGGTAGTGTTGAACTGAATGACAATTTGGCTTTTCTATATTAACCCTTAATAGGCTTATCCATTCTCCATTATCCACAAGGACTATATTTGATCTCTGAGGGAAAATGAGCCAAAACTACATTTGCTATACTCTCACATTAGCTAAGTGAACCGATAAAGTGGAGAATGGGTTACCCCCCAAAGAAAAAGGTCGGAACGTTGTGATGTAATACACCTGTCAGCATCATGTCAAAACTCTCACCTGGCATGATGATGTCAGAGAAGCCCAGAGTTTTGGTGATGGAGATGTTGCGGGTGAAGAGGCGCATGTAGTCCTTCCGAATCTGTTCCATGTCTCCGTGAAGGAGCTGCAGAGACATGGAAAGCCCTAGAGAGGACGAATCCAGAGAGAGGCCATTGGAGCGAGACAAAAGGATTTCTTGCATTACTTTTCACACAATAGTTCATTCCTTATGTCCCCCATGTCACTCATTCCAGCCTTCCTACCAGTGTTGGAGCCAACCATGTTGTATCTGGAGCTGACCTTCCTGATGATGCTGTCATGAATCTGCCACCACTCACTTTCCATATTACATCTGTTGCAAGACACAAATGTACAAGAATTAGGCAATGACTGTGACTGAACACTTCTGTAGTTGAGATATCACACAGTGTAAAAGCATAGCCTCATCATGTGCACTGAAACTTCTAGCCTAGAGGAAGGGGTGAGTAGGTTAAAGCAATATATTTCATGTGTTTATTTTTCTCTTTTCCATTGCTACGAGCCACATTATCTTTACTTTACTCTGTGTTAGTAGTAAGTGCTTGTCCATGTCATTTGAAATGTGCAACACAAATAAACTTGATATGACCAGTGCTTATGAAATACTAATGACTATGGGAATACTTTGGTGCACTTACGCATAAACCTTCAATAGGTGGTCATCCTTGGAATCTACAGTCAAGAGGTCAGCAATACTGATGATTGCACAGCCAAAAGGCCGTCTGTACTGGACATTAGAGACATTCTTTTTCTCCCCGGCCACCATGCGCCCTAGAAAAAACAGACCCAAAGGTGAAGATGAAACACGTTTGAAAAGCAGCAGGTCATTTCACTGCTAAACAACTATTAAGACTGAAATGGACATGGCTTAGCATTAAGTGTGACTTTTGGGCATTTTAGTAAAGATTCACAATCTCCAGTATTAAACATTACCCTGTAAGTAAGTCATGATGACATATACCAAATGATATATTGCAATCAACCTGCATGATGCTTAGACACAGGGTTATGGAGATGTCAGCCACTCTTTGTGAATTTAGTCTCGTCTAAACAAAACATTAATCACAGACTACATCATGAACAAATAGTAAAACAATCTCACTAGTAACACAGTTGTGCTCATGGCACAGAACCGAAAAAAAGTGGAAACATGCAATGGATACTTGACATTATAATGGACATAGAAGTATCACCACGATAAGACTCCACTAATTGAGCTCATGCAAGTAAAAAATCACACAGACAATTTGACATGACACTGAACGGTACTCGGTGATTTACACATACACAAAACACATGGTGTTTCTTTCTGGATAATGATGCATCCAACATCTCTTACCGATTCTAATTATATGAGCTACAACATAAACATCTTTTCGTAGATCGCTACTCCCCAAATCCTTAAAAAAACACACACATATTTTTATTCAACAAAATAAACGTACAGCAAGTCAGTCACCTCCAATAATTAAAAAGAGGTGAAGTGAGACAACTTGTAATATTATGACTACAATGTTCAGAAGCAGTAGCAGGGGGAAAGACTACAATTGTGTGTTGTCCTGGTATACACAGGGTATCACAGGTATCACACATCCCCCATTCCACACACATGTTGGCATCACTGGTGTCCATTCTACAGCAACCCCACTCCAATCCCAGCTAGTGCTTTAAAAGGCCTCAGATGGACGCCCCAGCGGAGCTGTAGAAAGTGGGAGCACTTACAACAAAGAGAGTGCATTGTCGCTCCGTCTTCTCCAGCACACTGGGAACTCCTTGTTTATTCAGACGCACTAGGAACCTCTCACTGCAAAGACACAGGGCCATTAGGTGGGCTTGCTCCACAGCACAGTGGAGAGAGAGAGAGAGAGAGAGAGAGAGAGAGAGAGAGAGAGAGAGAGACGGGTAGGGGCAGCTCTAAGGCCATAGCAGTGGCGTCCCCTGTGAGCCTCCTGTGAGGCTGATTAATTATGAGCGGGAGTCTACTGGGGCTGGTGGAGGCCCTTGCATTCCCTCCCTCTCACAGAGCCCAGGGGTATTGATCTCTGTGAATAATTCACACGCCAGGAGGAGTGGAGACACTACATAAAACCCCTTCACATCAAGGGGCAGAGGAGGGGAAAAAAAGGGCCATCAAATATTTATTCAACATATCAAGTCCCTTTCACAAGTCTCATGCAGACCATGGCAAATCTGTAACTGGTGTCAAAAATTCCCTTTCCTGACTGCCCCAAAAGCTAAACATTAAAAGGGAGAGTTTTCACATCATGACCAAAGTTTTTTTTTATAGATACTACTGCTATTGTCACAAGCAGTGAAACCCAAGTAAAAAATCAGTGTCTCTGGTAAAACTTTGAAATAAACTTTGAAAAATCTCACGGTGAGCGACAAATGGAGCCATTTCAAAGTAAAAAAAGCCTACATTGAGCACCTACCTGATTGGCCGGCTGTCTCTGCTGTCGTAGATGAAGAGGAACACCTCCAGCTCCTCCCCCAGGCTGGCACTCATCAGGCCCTTCACCTGCACAAACAGGTGATGCATGCTGGCCTGAGCCGCAAGCTCTTTCTTCCGATGCCTCCGCTCCATCTTTGAAACAAGGGACAGGTACAGTACATGTGTAACACGTCCATTCTGACCAATTATAATGGAGCTCGGGAAGTTGGCAAGTGTTCTACCAATTTACCGCCATGTTTAGGTTCATGCTGTTGGCTTTGTCTTGCCATTAACAGTATAGAAGGGAAAAAGCTTGTGACAACTTGCTCATTCTCCAAAATCAATTTGCTCCGTGAGGCAAATAATGAAGTCGTTGTTTAATGCATTTTCAATGGCAAGTGTGTAAGCGTGAACCAAAGCATGGCGCTCCAAACAAATGGAACATCCACCCACTTCTGGAACTCCATATATAAAATGTTATCTACAAAACATTTTGGATATTCATAACCAAATGAATTGCTCTGTCACATGAATCAATCCCAAGTGTGGATAACAAGCCATATGACACTCAACCACTACTCAAGTTCTACTCAAGCTCTACTCAAGCTCTACTCAAGCGCCACTCAAGCTCTGCTCCCGTGTGGCTATGAAGGGCAGAATGAGGATGAATGTGTTTTCAATGCAGATGTCCATACCATGGGATTATGCATGCTCTCTCTCATCTATGATTCACCTCATCCTTGCTTTATTTATCTCTCTCTCTATGCACACTCACACACACACACACACACACACACTCTCTCTCTCTCTCTCTCACACACACACATACACTCACACATACACACACTCACACTCACACACACACACACACACACACACACACACACACTACTGTCCCCTCTACTCCTACTCTGCTTCTCTGACTAAGCTTCATTCATATTAGTCACGGTTTACATAGCCCACCCCTCACACACGCTTACAACTGGCCTTGAGAACTAACACCTTTCATCTGAGTATATCAGTCAGTTCAGACAAATCCAGCAAATGAATGAATTCATAATTGACTCTAGAAGCCACAATGAAGCCAATATATAGGTTTATTTTCATTTGTTTCCCCACTAATAGACAGTAGGTCTACAATACAGCCCCCTAATAATGACATGCACAAACAGTAGCATCTGTGTTTACAAACAGCAATCTACGGCCATTAACTCCCTCTCCCTGTTCTCTCTCAATTACTGTAATTTCCTCATCCACAGCCAATCAAAATGTAAGTGCTTTGTTTTGTCTGTGTGTGTGTGTGTGTGTGTGTGTGTGTGTGTGTGTGTGTGTGTGTGTGGTTTGTGTGTGTGTGTGCACATTTCTATGCGAGTTCTGCCAAACTAGAGACGCAAACTACTACTGTTGTGTACTTGCAACACAGCAGTGCTGCAGCGTCAGTTTCTATGGCAACAACACTGCAGCATGTAGGTGTTGCTAAGCGGGGGTGAGTCATGGGTAAGCACACAGTACCCACCAGCTGGTAGAGCTCAGTGACGCTGATCTCGTCTGGGTCCACCATGCTAAACTCTCTCCGGGGAACCAGGTCCAATCCCAGCTGCCTGCCAAAGCATGACACACAGTTACAGCGACACGCAGCAGCGGAGGCCTCTTTGTAACCACACACTACTAGAAGAAAAGGCAATTAAAAAAAAATCTCTTGGCAAACTGTTACTCTGTCGTTCGCAGAGGTACAGTTATTCGGTTACAGTTATTCCGTATGCGGTGGATACAATTCAAGCCATAGATTTCTGGATGCAGCTCTTGAAGATGAATTGCAAAGGCGTTGTTGTTGACGTGACATTTCCCGTGACAGAAAACTGTTCTCATGATCCAGCTCTGATTTAACTATTCCATGCGATGCTATTCCACTCACTGCCTATGGTATACTTGAGATGTGGCTACACATAAAAAATGTATTCCTTTCTGAAACATAAAGCACATCTCCTGCAATACAGAGCTGTTCAAAAGTGAAACCACAAACACTATATAGTGTAGGCATAACATATGCCTGAGTGACTGTGCATCATTTGGAGCACTGCTTCGGCATCCATATACATATAAATGGCGTGCCCGTATGTTTACAACAAGCCCCATTTTGACATATTGGCTATGGTGTCTGTTTCATGTTTCATCTGTGGAGGATTGCAGGTTATGAGAATCCATTTCACAGCAAGAGGAGACTGAGTCTGACATCAGGCAAGCTGTTCCCTCTTCTGAAGAGGCCCTCCCCCTCCAGGGGCTAAATGTCTCCGAGTGAAGATTTGGACAAATGAAGGTTGAAAGACAAAAGCAGCGGGAGAGGCCCCCGTGCTGCACACTCACTCGTTGCCCCAGTCCAGGCGCGCTGTGATATGCTGCTTGATGTTGCTCATGCAATCGTGGGTCAGGTGGCCCACCAGAATCTGCTGCCGCAGTTCCAGGATCTCATTCATCACGTGCCACAAACGATGGAAAAGATCACCCTCATTTTTCTGCAGACAGACAGCGCAAGAGAGAGACAGAGAGAGAGAGAGAGAGAGAGAGAGCGCGTAAAAATGAAATTATGTAAAGCAAGCATCAACCATCTTTCTCTAATATAAACTGAAATTTCCAAATAGAGCAGCCGTAGTTTTCTCTCTCCTCACATTAGCACCCACTCCAAACATCCATCATAAGCCCTGAGTGATGCAGGCCACAGTCGACTCTGCAGCTGCCTGCCTGCCTGCCTCCTTGCCTGCCTACCACATGACTGTGTCAGCATGACAAACAGCTTTCCGTGGCGGGGAGGAGAGCACAGCCTTGCCTGAGCCTCCAAAGCTCTGCGGCCCGGAGCGCTGTGCCACTTACCACATAGAGCTGCTTCCACATGATGCCCCAGTCCCTCAAGGTCACCGTCATCTCTGTGATGACAGAGTCTTCCATCGGGATGACCGTTTCAAACTGCCTGTGGGACGGGAAAAAAGAGGGACGTCACGTCATGGAGTACCTGGCTTTGTTTCCTCACGACCTTTGGCCTGGCACGTGGTACAGTCGGAGAGTCTTATGCTGAACGAGACAAAATTTTCACTTTAGCCAACATCAGAGCAAAGGCCTCTGTTCTTACCCTTTGTTCTTGATATGCGCATTCTTCAAATGGATGTAACAGCTTGGGAAGATTCCCTGTGGAAAAGAGATCGAGTGAAATAGAGTTTGATCAATAATTCATAAGGAAGCTGACATTTCACTGATATAAAATGAATAATAATATAAATACACTTAAGATCCCATTCTATCAAAATTAGCCTGACATTATTATGTTTGAGTAGTCCAGTTGATATGTAAGTATACAAGACATAACTCTATTTAGGATACTTCAGATTTACCGGACCAAAATGATAATAACCGACTGTTTTACAAACAAAATCATCACATTTGCATGATTTTTATATTATATACTATAGCAACAAAGAGACTAAATGAGAGAAATATTTATCTATGGGTAAGAAAACAGACTCACCTTAGTAGTTGGATTTTTAATTATAAATCCTCTATACCATCCTATAGGAACAAAATATTTTGTTATTACAGGCCTGGGAACTCGATGCACATCCCATATTCAAGGGGTGTCACAAATGGATGCATATCAAAATTCCTCTGTACTGAACTGGATGGTGAAAGGACCCATCAGTCTCTCTCTCTCTCTCTCTCTCTCTCTCTCTCTCTCTCTCTCTCTCTCTCTCTCTCTCTCTCTCTGCTGTTTACCAAAGCTGCTTCAGAGACTCTTCATGGCTCTGGCAAGTCTGATGTGCTAGTGCCTGGGATTTAGGGGCATAGCTGATGAGCCCCAGATCTGACATGGACTTTTAGATTAGCTAGCGGTGCGGAGCTGACTAAATAATATATTTTTTATCTGATTATATACTATTTCAGGGCTTTAAAGACTGTAATTAGGTCATTTTCTCATGTCAATAGATGAAGGGAACTACTGTTCCCTGCACATTTGGACAAACTACAATTGACGTAAATATGTCCCAAATTCACAAATCACGTCTAAAAGCTTACAATGCCTCATATCATTGCCTCATCACATCACAGACACAATCCCTTTCCCATTCCCAACGTACCTTCACATTTCTCCAGAATCTGCACTGTATCTCCAATCTCCAGTGGGAGACCATACTGCACCAGCCCCCTGAAGCTAGCCAGCACTGAAAGACACAGGGCAGGGGTCAGTCATCTTATACTGGTGTCCACTTCATCTAGCAAAGTGGGATCTGACAAATAAGACATCTTGCATCATCAACACATTATGGAACAATTGAACAGGCTCCACCTTAACTAAAGTGCTTGTTATCTGCATGTAGTGTAGCCCAAGTCGGTTAGCACCGCATACAGATCTCGAACCCGCCACCTCGTCAACTACAACAAACCCACCCCATAAAATGCATTAAGCGGCAGAGGTCCGGTGAATGTTTTACACAACATTGCTGTCACACAATTGTGTGAAAACCCTTCTATGAAAGAAGACATCTGTACAGGGAAGGTCCTAGCCTGTTTGGTGCCCTAGGTGAACACCTCTTTTGACGCAATGGCGTTTCACCATGATCAAGTGGTGTCAAGTGGTGTTACATTTAAACTATATAAAAAGACATTCACGACAAGGCAAACACAAAGGTCTGGCTAAGGTCTGCTACCACATAGACACAAATCCACATACATATGTACTGATACAATATGTGGATTGTCTGTGGATTCTCTGAACATGGATATTGGGCATCCACTTCTAATCTTCATCAGCTCCAACTTTTTTTTTATAAACAGTAGGAGATACCCATATTTTAGTTCTATGCTGAAATATCTGGGCAATAGCACTAAAGAGCTTACAGACAGACAGCACAAAAATACTCGTCTCAATACCAGCATTTGGCCTGTTTGATCACTCCAGTCTATCACAGCAGACGCTGCAAACAGAATCCTTTGTTTCTAGCTTTTCAGATGTGTGCTGTGGAACCCATAAATAAATGACATTTTGTTGCCAGACCTGAATGCCTAAATATCAGGCAGGTAGATAAAATGGAACAGCATGCGCTGATGGTGGAGGATCTCTTGGTACTAATGGGACTGAAAAAGTGGAACAGTCAAGGGGAAGCACAACAAGCTGTTAATTAAACAGGATCTTTCAGGCTTCTACTCCCAAACCAATATCCTAAACAACATTTCAATGACTTCTAAACTCCCAGGTGGTCCTCTTTTTTCCTGGTGCCCAGGCTGAAATGTTGCAAGATGGCCAGGTTATTTTCTTTTAGGAATGAAAAATGTGTGACCAAAATAAATTCTGTTACAAAGCCCTTACCGATTAAAGTAAATAAGCCATGCAATTTATATCTACTGAGAAAAGACATGCCTGAGAAGCTGGACAAGCCAGATTATAAAATCAAAAGAATAGCCTAGCCATGACCTCTAGACTCAATACAAGGGGAGGCAGAATCAGCATTTGTCTTTCAAACTGTCTCTGCACACCAGGGTACTTTCACAAAATGTTTGGGCAGAAGAATTGGCTGAAAAAGTACAAATCAAGTTGTAATTCATTTAGTAAGATCCAGCTAAGTCACGTGACGTGGCCAACCTGCTCACCAAAACAAACAAGGCTGGTTGCTCCCACGGACATTGCAAGTGAGATATCTATGGCTAGGAGGCACGGACGAACTTGCTTTGGGGCACATTTTATTCCGGAACATACATGTCATTTATCAATCCCAATGAGTTCTAGGCGATTCAAAGGTACAGTGAATAGGAAACGTCACAATTTTACTTAAAGGTGGGGTATGTGATCAGGAAAAACGGTTTGAGAACACTAGGCATTTGCAAAGAAACAATTCAGATGTCCAATCCACTATATAAATACACTTAACTTGACTAGACTTGACTTGATTTTTGCGTTGGATGATTTCATTAATTGTTTCCAATCAATATGTGAATGTCATTTTAAGCAATATAGTAAAAAGTGCTCCAAGAAAATATCACATCCTGCAAGTAGGCGCTTTAAGAGCTCATCATAGCTCTCTACAGTGCTATTGGTAGGCTGATACAAAATGACATAGGCCTAGATTCCTGGACTTGTGAGTGGTAATTTATAATGCCATATCTTTGAATGATGGCCATAACGAAATAATGCACATAGGCATCATCATCATATATTGAAAGCTGCCAGGGTTCTTCAGCTGTAGGCCTATTTAACCCTGTTAGTTGGCCGGTATTCCCAAAATGTTTCTTATTGATTATGACAAATCTCAGTGTAGCCTATTTGGCAATACCTGTAGTATTCAACATTGTTTCATTCTACTGTAATGTACTGAAAGACCTCTCTAAGTAATCCAATAACAGTACAAGCAACTTAAAAACCTCTTTGCCTAACCATCCTCAAAAAAAGAGAAAGCATTGGAATTAATCACACAAAACTGCTTGTTCTGTTTCAAATTCACTTACAATGGTCACCACTGACCAGAGGTCAAAAACACTATGCACTGAACTGAACACTGTACTGTATATCAATCAGCATAACAAAACATATAGCCTATAAGCCCTATAATACAGGTACTTTCAAATCTCTCTCTCTCTCACTCACTCACACACACACACACACACACACACACACACACACACACACACACACACACACACACTATCAATCCCTGTTTCAACCACAGGACATACTACCCAGGTATCAAGTTATAGAGTTATGACAGTGCCTAAATACCAGCTTTATAATAAACTCCTCAAAAACAAAACCAGGAAACAATACTTCACAATACTTCACAAAGACACAAATTTGCCACTTAATTTGCCATTATGGCAAGTCTACACTACAAAATACAAAAATGTAAGCACAAACTTCATGAAATAATTGGAGGACCAAAGTGTTCTGTGTCCATCTGTTCATATAAGGAAGCTACTGGCATGAAGCAGAGAACAGGGCCTTCTGCACACAAACACAGGGGTGTGAAACCTGATTCATCAACCTTACATTGCGCTAGCACTCCAGATTTATATAAGAGTTCTTTGATACATTTGCCTTCAGCTACACCCTGTTAGTAACACAGGTCACGAGAGAGAGCAGACCAAGCGAGAGAAAAAATCCTTCAGTGTGCTTGTTTTGAGTGTGTGTGTGTGTGTGTGTGTGTGTGTGTGTGTGTGTGTGTGTGTGTGTGTGTGTGTGTGTGTGTGTGTGTGCATGTCAGAACATATGTGATGACAAAATCATGATCACCAGAAATGAACTAAAATTAAATTACCACCCGAATACGATTTCACCAGTGATCATGATCAAAGCTATCCTCCTCAAAGTGTGTCTGTCTTCAGAAAATGCCCACTGACTGTTCCACTATTACTTGTTCCACTATTACTTACTAACTACTTACTTACTAACTGCTAGGCATACAGAACTGGGCAAACATTAAAGTCAAGTTTGTAAGGATGTGCATGTTGACTAACTGGACCCCACCATGATGTCTGCACAGTGTTCACAACAAACAGATACTGTAGGCCTACTACTACATGTCTTATGAATCAGTGTAGCCTGGGTAGTAAAGCATCCAGAGTAAATACAAGTCACCCAGGGGAGTTGAACATGAACAGTTAGTGCAGCATAGCAGTGTCAAACATACTGTACAACATACACACTGACAAGCCAGGCCTATGCTCGTAAATGATCAAATAGCAGAGATGAGCAAAATAGGTCCATCCTATAAGAGATTGTGATATCAAATTGATTTTATGTATTTGATGTATTTTTAAGTATTTCAATTTATCTGGTCATATATCATTAGCTACAGTATGTGATACCATTGGCTGATACAGGGGATTCCAGCTAGATACAGTAACCTAATAAATAATATTCAATGTAATATATTTTATGACCAATTATGTTTTCGGTGCATTAGATTGGATAAAGACAGCATGTAAATACATGCATAGTGTCCCAACATCCTTCTGAACATTAGAGCGCACTAATATCTTTACTAATAATGTGTGTTAGAGTTTCCACCAGCCACTGCTTAAAATTCAACCTCCTTCCTCCACATCTATATCTACGTCAAAAAAAAAAAAAAAAAAAAATCACAAAGGTAGTGGTACAGAAATCAGATTCTGACAGAAAATGCTTCTGGACTTACAACGGCTACTCAAACTGAAGACATCATACACAGTACTAACACAAATGCTTGCACAGATGTTTTAGACCATTAATGCAGCCTCAGCACTTATGCATGCTTGTTTTAATGCCATGTTGGGCTTCAAGGCAGTATGCATGTAAATACTTGAAATGGAAGACAGATCAACTATCTATTATCTTTTAGATGTCATTCATGCTGGTAACCAACTTCATGACACATAAAAATACCAGCAATGTTAAGGCTTGTGCTGGTTCATTTTAAAGGCCTACCTAAAGATTCTATTAAATGTGTAGGTCCATTAGTCCATGTGTTTGCCTACTCTGGGTGATGTGGCCAATGACCTTAACAGATGTGTGCATGGAGTACATATTTTTAAATTCATGCCATGCTTTCAGAATTACATCACCATTGTAGGTGTCAAGGCATTTTATTTTTAGACTACAAACACAGCAAACTGCACCTTGAAACAGAAACTGCTCCAAAGCCACAGTGGAAATGTTTCAACACTCTCTCCCAACCGAAATTCCTTCATTGCTCACATTTTCAGCACTGGTATTGACAATTTTGATATTCCTGATATTCATAATATAGGCTAGTCTAATATAGAGGCATTCCACTAAATTTAGATAGATCTAAAAGATGAAGCAGCAATGTAGACTAAGAAAACACACACACTCGCAAGAAAAAAAAATAATAATAAAAAAACAAAGGGAAAAGGTGACAGGTCAAAACAACCCCCTGGATGTATGTAATGTGAACGTTCATTCAATCAATATTTGAAAGGGAAATAGGCTGTGCTTGCATTTTAAATGTGATAAATATCAAAACCTTACACTAACCATAGGCTAGGCCTACATTTGATTTACCATGATTTGTCGAATTTCCCCTACAATTAGGCTATTAAACAAAGGGCCAATACTGTCACATGTTGACAATGACAGCTATTCAAGAACATTTTATTCCTAAAATGAAATAACCTGAATCGAAGCAAGCAGAGAGGTTACTACAAATGTCTATTTCAACAAAAAAATGGAAGACCAGGCAGAAAACATTCCTTTCTGTAGCATGATAACCTACACAATCATTAGCCTGCACTGCATTGTTTAATTGATGATATATCTTTAAAAAAAACGGCGATAACTGTTCTACCTATGAACCATTCTATTATCTTGATTCATTATCAGCAATGAACTAGACTTGCCAAACCCACCTGGTGTGATTAATACCACAATCATCAACAGAGTATGCACCTAATTAGGATTAAGACTAATTGGCTTTCCATATTCGTTATCGAGAGAAGAAACATCTTAACAGCTCAAATGAAAAAAATAAACCTACCAACGCCATATTTCTCGTGCTCGGTCGGCACCCACATTTTGAGGCGAAATGTTTAGTTTGTAGAATATCATGCCATGTAGAGTTCCTCATATGCATGAGGCTAGTCCATTTTACAATCGCAGCATCGTCTACTGTATTGTCCTGAATGCAAATACCAAGAGGGGTAAACTACAGTGCAGTGTGTCCCTACCCTGCGTACGAGAGAATTGTGGGAGATGAAGTCCAGACAGAGCAAAACACTGCAAATCCCACAAGCTGACAAAAGCATAGAGTTCATGATTGGACAAGAACGAGTCACGTGACACTTCTCTAGACATGGCTACCTCTCTGGGGCAGAGGACGACAGGTAGGCAAGCAAACCTCAATCAAGCACAACATGAATTTGAGTATTATTTTATTAATGGTAAACTAGGAATATTACAATGGAGTCCAGATGACATTCTACTCACACATCTGTGGATACAGTAGCCTGTCATTTGGTGCCAGTGGTCTCCTGTGTTGACAGGAACCCCTAGCCTAGGCTAAGTTACGTGCGTTAAGAGATTCGATCCTTAAAGTTGACTTGTTATTTAGTTGATATAACGACCTGTTGTTCAAGCCTTTAGCCGTGACACTTGGTGTCAGGCTTGTTACACCTTAAGCTCTTTCTGGGCCACTGTAACATTATTGAAAAGATACATTTTGTCACATGGAAGTGCTGCTATGGTTACATTGTTGCTCCCCTTCTTCAGGTCATCTGGATTGTATTCTGGAGCCCCTGTCCTTTCCTGAACAGCTCGCCTCCACCACATCATCTGAAGCCAATATAAATGTCAGCTGTTTGCTTTGCTCAGAGTCTTCACTATTGTCTGAGAAAAATGTACTTCTCAAACATCTCGTCCTCGAACATAAAGTTGTTATAGCTGATGTTAGACTCATTGCAGACTTCACACGGTAGGTCTCTTCGAAATTCATTGAAACAGATCACAGATCTCTTTTTAAAATCTGCCCTAATCCCAATTTTCATTGAAATTTGAATTAGAATGATACTAACAATGTGTAATATATCTTTTAATAGGTACATGCTCTACTGGAGGAAACGATTTTCAGAGAGCCCCATCACAGAATTTTGCAGTGTGATCAAGACCAATTCCACTGGTCCTGTAGGTATGTAAGCCACATTAATTGGGCATCAAACACATTCATCATTAATATCTTTTTCTTTAAATGTTTTAAATAGCCTAAGCCTAGTTTTGAGACCAGTGTTTGATATCCAAATGAATCCTCATCGCAGATAACCATCTGTATTTCAGAGGGAATTGGAGTCAAGTATACTGTATCTACAGTTTTGATAAGGTGTGTTTGTATTGTGTTTGTATTAATTCAGACCAGCAGGAAGAATACTACCTCCTTTGTGATGCTCTGCCAGAGGACAGGATTTTGAGAGAACAGCTGCAGCAAAAACGGCTGGTGTGTGACTCCTTTTGTATTTTAAGATCTAATGGTTTACTTTTACTTTTGAAGTATATTGAAATATTGGTGAGGCTATTGTTGGCATACACAGAATACTATTTCCATTAATGTTCCATTCGACTATTAATGAAATACGTTAAGATCATATCACTCACCGAGTTGTTTTCCTTAGGAGGAGGTGCTTGAACAACAACAGATCGAAAGAGATGATTGTAACTTTCATCGTGTCTGCATGTTCTGCAATGAAGAATTCACAGGGAACAGGTGGGCATAGAGAAAATAAGGTTTATTCACTTGTTTATTTATATACTGTGATATTATTTGTTGAGAGGTTGTGGACAGCTGTAGTAACGAATCACTGTATCATATTTTGTGTTCATTCTCTCTGGCTAACTTCCTTGATTTACTTTGTAAACTATTCTCTTAAGTTTGCCATTATCTTTCACATCTAAAACAATTTGCATACGTCATTCTCTATTGCAGGTCCATTCTTCTCAACCATATGGCCAGAGAGCACTCTTTCAGCGTGGGCTTGCCCGACAACATCGTGTACTGTACAGAGCTCCTGGACACATTGGAAAGGAAACTGGACAAGTAAGTCTCTTGGAAAGTTCGGTGTAATTCAAGCATAGCTCTGTTGTAAAAGCCTGCTGCCTGCACTACATAGCGAGTGAAATGAAAGAATTTGGAACAACATAGATTGAACGCCAACGCGAATGCGAACAAGCACTTTACATGGAGTCAATGTAACATACGTTCCATTGACTCAATGTAAACTGCTTGTTCACTTTTGCGTTCGGTCTATGTTGTTCCAAATTCTTTCATTCCACTCGATATGGAATGCAGTCGGCAGGCTTGTGCAAAAGAGCCATGTTAGAATTACTCCAAACCTTCCCTTTAAGTGTAGCTTTACTGTCCTTTCTTAAAGGGGAAGTGGCTCATATAAATCTGCATGTCTTTTCAGTTTGCAGTGTCTGTACTGTGAGAAGACCTTTCGAGACAAGACCACCTTGAAAGACCATATGAGGAAGAAACAGCACCGCCGGATTAATGCAAGCAATCAAGACTATGACAGATTCTACGTCATCAATTATCTGGCACGTATTTGCAGTCACACATTTAAGAGTGAAGCTCGTCATGATGTACAAGTGACTGTATCAAGGGACTGTGGGTTTTCAGTCGTAGTTCTGATTAGTTATTAGTGTATCCTATTATTTTTATCTGCTACTTACATTTTGTGTGACTTTTTTATTTATTTGGTTTATCCAGGAACTTGGAAAAACATGGGAGGAGGTCCAGTCTGAAGATGACCGTGAAATATTAGGAGACAATGATGAGTAAGGAATCTCAACTCAACTTAAGTTAAAGTTAGACATTAGGCAATTAGTCAAGCTCCCTCTCTCTGTTTTCTCTCTATTCACCTTATTCTGCTCCACCCCTTTTAGTCATTTTTTCCTTATGCGATTGTCGTGAAACTTCTGTTTCACTGCTTGCCTTCATTCACATCCATTCTATTTTCATGAAATATAATCTCAAAACTCCTTGTTTTACCTGTTCTGTATTGTATTCTTGGTATATGACCCCTGGTAGTAACAGTGAGGTGGTTTGTTTATTTTTCAGTGACTGGTCTGACTGGCAGGCACATCCAGTGTGTGCTGTGTGTCTCTACTGTGACCAGCAGTCAGAAACCATGGAGAAGATTTACACACATATGCAGGTGAATTGGCATTCCAGACTTCAGGTTTAGTGACTATCAAACAGTGTTGTCGGTACACTTTTCATCTTTTCAAATTTCTTTTCAGGAAGTGCATGGATTCAATCTACATCAACTTAAAACAGAACTCAGTAAGTGTAATACAGACAGTCTGACCGCATTACATTTTTTAGGACCTTGGTACTTGACCTTAACACTACAATCTACTGTTCTATATGTGACCTCCACAGACTTGACCTTTTATCAACAAGTAAAGCTAGTCAACTTTATCCGCCGTGAGATCCATCAGTGCCGATGTTATGCCTGTCAGGAGAAATTCAGCTCCAAAGCTCAAGTTCTTCAGCACATAGAAGAAGCTGGTCATGTCATGGCCCTGCCAGAGAGATCCACCTGGGATCAGCCTCAGTGAGTAAACTTGTGCATAGGACCCACATATCACAAAAGTACAAATGAAAACCTTTATTTATTTATTTATTTATTTATTTTCAAAGAACCAAATGTTAATTCGGTCAGTTGGTCCTCTATGTGATCTGTACAACTACAGTACCTCTGAGATGTGGCAACTCAGTAGAACCTAGATAAGGTCATGCTAAGTTTTACTGTTTGGTGAGAATTGATTGAGTCGACTATAATTAGCAACATATGAAATTTGTTAACATCCCCTGAATCTATTATCCTCATAGCTAAATATCAATCACTTGATATTGTTGATGGCTATGGCGATGTTAATGTAAACATAGACATGAATAGTGAATTACAATGAATATACTGTGAGAATGTTGCATGGTTTATGGTCAAATGGTAGCTGTGAAATGACTAATGTGGGTTTATGTTGTTTCTCTCTCTCCTGTAGGTATTACTTCCCCACCTATGAGAATGATGCCCTTCTGTGTGCCTTAACAGACAGTGAGGAGGAATCTGAGGAAGCAGATCAGAGTGGGGGCATTCCCATCATAGCTGAAGACATTTCCAACCTAGAGACTTTGAAACAAAGCAGCGTTCTGAAACACTTGCTAAAAGATAAGAATGCTCCAAATTAGTTCTTTGAGCACCAATGCCATCACAAGAGAGAGCTCTAAAAATTTCTGTTTAATATAATGGACTGGTAATATTGCAATCAATTTTTTGATAAAGAGAAGCTGTTTTCAACAACACTGTGAATAGTTGTAAATAATCAAACTCCAAAGTGTACATACATTTTTGGCTACATTTCCTTATCTTGTTTAAGCTTTTGACTCTTACAACTGAATTTCATTTGACCAGGAACCAAAAAATGTGCCCAAGGGTTTGTAGTCACATTGAACAGATATATGGAGTATGTTTATAAGCACCTTTTTCACAATGTGCCCCTTCTTCACATGCAAATACAGTTATAACACAGAGAGTTAGATGGATCTCATCTCATCTCAAGTGCAGGGTAGCAATACCAGAAATCACATGTCCATTTCCACTTTTGTAACGCACCTAAAATACACTGTGTCTCTGTTTAAAGGTATCCTGATATTATTAATATGTAATTGAAAGACTAAAATATACAATGATTTTGTTATTTTGCTCATTAAAAGTTAAGAATATTTTGAGATTTGGTCCAGGACAGTGTTGAAAACAGGAATATGGTTGAAACCAAAAGTGCCTTTTGTTGTAAGACTCAGTGGTATAGCTTATCAGAGCTATACAACGTTATTTGCAAAAGGACAGGTGTGAGCAGTAATTGTGTATATTTTTATTATTTTATACATTTTTACGCAGACACTACACACAGATCTATAATGTCATTATTTGTCTTGTTTGGTGGTTGGTGTTGAGGTGACATGCTGTGTGGCTTTCCCAAGTGCCACCTGACGTATCGATGAGCCAAACTGGAGTGTACTAAGAGTTTCAACTATATTTTGTTGGTTTGGACTTACATTCACAAACACACAAGCCTGACAAAGGTAGAAAGCACAAAACGGACGGTTAGCTTATTTCAAAACCATCAAATTATTGTGTCTTCATGCGTATAAGTTTGTGTGTGTGTGTGTTTGTATTCAGTTTCCTACCTTGGCATCTCCACAAAGGCATGGCTGAAGCAGATGTGTGAGTTTTGAATTTCGGAAAGGCACATGTATGGCATTGCATTTCAGTGCGCTGAAAACCTAGTGAACAAAGAACATCATGTTGAACCATTATCTCCTATGCAAACAACTGGATTATCACACCTCAAAAACATCATTTACTGATGTCATTCTCCTTTCTGAGGAGAATGTCCAGTAAAAATAATGGCTACTGTATTTCTCAAAGACAAGTGAAAGAAAAGCAGTCAACCACATGCGCTCCAGCAGTGATGGATGTTGTGTGTTGGTATGTACTGTACCTGTCCCAGTGCTGTGAGGGACTTGTTGATGGCTGCTGCCTCCACTAGGCGCTGGCCCTTGGCCTCAGTCTTGGAGATGCGCTCAGAGCCAGCCAAGTCACACAGGGTCAGTGTCCCATGGGATGTGACCCCAGAAATGCTGTCTGCCCCGACTACTGTCAGGGTGAGGAGGAGGTGAGAGCGGGAGCTGGAAAACAGCAGTTAAGTCATAGTGGGGCAGCACAACTAACAGGACATTACAATAATTGTGTTGCGACATCTACAGTAGCAACAACCATTTGTAAATACAATTTAGCATTTTTAAGTATATGTACATGCAAGAATTCAGAGTAGCTACCTCTCAATATTCATTTTAGTAGAAGCTATCTTCCTGTTCTTTTCACCCATTTCCATGACATGCAAAATGTCCTCCTCCGTCTTTACTTCCATTTGTGTCAATCCTGGAACTGTGACGGATTTTCCTTGGGTGCGAATGTCCAAATGATTATTTGGATTTTTTGCCAGAAGATCATTCAGGCTGTCATTGTAGATCTCTAACATGGATATCTAATAAATGGATTTGATAATTAATAAACGTTTATAAATGAATTTTGTCATTTTCAATAAAAAAGTGACGTTAATAGACACCTACCTTCAGAATGTAAGTTACATTTTCTCTTTTCTTACAAATAGACAATAATTCTCTTACAGACCTGAAAAAAATCAATATGTCAACATGTAAAAATCTGATGCAGCAATGCCATACAGCTGGCATACATACTGTACTGCCAAGCAACCACAAGAAACATATACACAATATTGCTACTGTTGTCATGAAAATGCCACACATAATATTAGAGTGGATGGCATTCCACTGTCTTGATGGATGGCTAACCCACAGAGGGATTTTAACACCTCACAAGAATAACAGAGGAAACCTGAACCCTTAAGAAACTTGAGCTGTGGCTTTGACACCTAAGTGTGCTGATCACGTATTGATGCACAATGTTCACGTGTTCCAGTATAGAGTGACAAACAATTAGTCTGGCCATTAGACCTTACTATTAAACAGGGAAAGAGCCTACACTGTACACCCAACTCAAAGCAGGGCTGAAAAACACAACCACACCTTACCTGATATTGACTCCTGGATTGTTTTTAGGCCCCATCATAGTATAAGTCTTCCCAGAGCCAGTCTGGCCATAGGCTAGGATACATACATTATATCCATCCACACATGAGGTTATGATGGGCAGTGTTCCTTCAAACACTTCCTCCTGCAAGCAAACACTTCAAGTCAAGTACTTTCACACTCCTGTTGTAAAGAGTTAATTGATTTAGAAATGTACCCAATAAATTATCTTGATAAAGCATAAAAGCTTTTCTGTTCAGTGTTCAATTCAGTGTTTAGGTTCTATATCTATGTCATCAACTAACCTGAGAAGAGTTAGGTGAATAGACCCTATCGAAGTTAAATTTCTTCTTGCCTCCTTTCTGAATGACTGCAATCTCCTGCTCAGAGGTCACATCCAGACAGGAGTTTGATGAGGCATTACCTCGGCATCGACAGAACACCTGGATGTTGCCCTGAAGCTCCAGGAGTTTGTTGTACAGTGTTTTCCTCTCCAGAGCCTCCTTCATGTAGAGGGACCGAAGCTCCTCCTGCTCTTTAACTCTGTGCAACTCTGCTTCAGTCATCTTCTCAACCAGCTCCCTCAGCTGCTGAAAGTGCTTCTGCAGATCCACAAGAACATGGCGCACAGTGGAGCCCAGGTGCTTGTTGGAGACATTTAACTCATGGGTCAAGCGGCTGACTTGACGCAGTTGGCCAATATCCACGGCGGGTTTAGGGGGCTCCTTGGCTGGCACTTTAACGGGCCTTCGGTTCAACAAAGCTCTGATCTTCTCCATGGCCTGTTGTTTGTCAGCTTCCAATTCGGCTACTCGCTGATTCAAGTGGTGAACCATGTCAGCGAGGTACTCCGAATCTCGGGATAAATAACTGTTCCTCTGGAAAAGTTTCTCTAACTCATTCTCTTTGGTATGAAGTTTTTGCTTAAGGTCTTCAATCATCCTGTCCTTCTCCAAATGGCTTCTGGAAAGAGGCACAAATAGCAAGTTACCACATGGCAAATAATATTGACTTTTCTAATGCTTTCTAATGTACTTTCCATGTGGCTCAGGGTGATATACCTGAATGAATTCAGCTCTGAGAAATTTTGTGCTTTGCTGGATGACTGAAAAAGACTGTCACCAAATATAGTGAGGTAAATAGACATGACCTCATCTGGATCATAGTTGCACAGTCGGAGTGCCGCAGTGATCTCTTTCTGGTCTACCAGGCCAGGCAGTGTATCCTAGTAAGGTCAAGACAAGAAAATGGTTCAATTATGAGTCTGCAACAGTAAACTGTGTGATGCCTGTGCAATGCTTAGCAAAAGCTTTTACCATGATTTTTTGAACTCTCGGTTTGACAAAATCAATGTCCATCTCCCACTGCAAAGGTAATAAGAGCCAGAGTCCTGACTGTGTGTCATAATATCTGCAGATGTTGATCTTTTCCTAGATTGGGGGGGAAGCATCACTGTTATGTTCCAAGACAATTCACACAAATGAAACTGTGTCACCACCAATCTAATTTACCGCATTGCAGCACATACTGCATTCTATTGCAGCACAAATGGTGTCACCACAAATTGAATTTACAGTATTGTAGTAGCACATACAGCATTCTCTCAATGATATCTTCTGAAATTGTGTGTACTGTATGTGTTTACATATCTTTTTGCCCATTGCTTAGCAAATGTAGGTTGTAAGAGATATATTTGAAATAAATAGTGTATACTTTATAAACATTACTGTAAATAATGTTTTCAGATTTACATCTTCTTGTACTCTTTCCAGATCAGCAACAGTCATGAACATGTGCCATAATATCAAGATTAAAAAGGTTCAGGAACCTCAAACATGTATGTCATGACTGTCCCTTTTCCCTGAATGTAGACCACGCCAGCCCGGTCATTCTCAGCCACTGGTGTTGTGCTGTGGTGGCTACTGTGGCTGTAGACTGGATCCTCAGTTTGATCCACTATCTGGAATAAAGCACCAGTTAGGACTACACTGTACATTAATGTACTTCCACAACAATGTAGAGTATAAGATAAAAAGATCATTAGAAAATGTCGCACCTCATTTGCCCCACTTATAAATCTTCCTTGTTCATACCATTCAGTTGGGAAAGGAACAAGTCCCTAAAATAAAAGAGGTAAAATAACAGCAGAATTAGGGGCCTGAACTTGTCAATTTCTCAATCAATTAAAAAACTTGAATTTCAGGTGCAGCGAGTAGTACTTTTAAAAACTATAAAACACAAGTCTTTCTTCCCTTACCCTTGACTCATCCACATACATCCTGTGGCCATGCTGGCTGACACAACTGTAGAGAATGCCATTTCCATGGAGGAAACTCTCAAAGGCCAGAGGAACCTCCTCACTGTCTAAAGTGGATTCCTTGCACAACACATGAAAGCAGTCATTATTTTGAATATGTTATATGTTAACATTTAGACTACTGACAGTAAAATATTCTATAATTTGCGTGACAAACATTCAAAACTGGTAGTTTGGTAAGTACTGGTAAGTATCAAGAAAGATTCAATACAAAGAATCCTTCTTGCAAAGTAACCAAGTGTGAAAGTTTTTTGTGGAACATTAGAATCAGGCATTCACAAATTCAAAAATTATAAACAAATTTCTAAAAAAAATGTGAGCTTTTTCTACCTTTTATAACTACTGTATAGCGCTACAGCTTACATTCCCAAACACACCCCGTCATGGATCATGGAAAATGGATGGATTGAATGATTAGATAAGTAAACAGGACATTACATAAGAGGTCTTGAAATTCTTCTCCATCTCCTCAGGCTCCTCACTCCCCTCTTTGTCCGACATGCTTGCAGTGCTGGAATCCACATCAACCAGAACACTGGGTGGTTGTCTCTGAAATAAGAAAATAGACATAGCCTTAGGGTTATGTCTGCATACATACAGTATTCATACATGAATGAACTTATCAGAATGCTAAATCATTAATAATTAATACTGATATTTACATGTTGCTCAGGAGAAAAATAGAGGATGAAGAGGACCTACTTGGAATTCAGAACTGTAGAAGTCCTCCTTGGGTGCATCAACAGGTACTGGACCTGGTGTCTGAGACCTTTCCTCTTTCTCTGGGTCTTCTGGTATATCTGGGTCTCTCTTTGCAGGCTCAACATGGCTCTCCTCCAAGGATCCTCCAGGGTTCTCAAGTGGAACCACGCTGTCTTTTCTTTCTCTCCGCTCCTCACTATCAGCTCTTGCCTGGTTTGATGTGGAGGACTGAGCTGCATCTTCTCTCCTCTGGCCCACAACTACTGCTTCTTCTGTTTCCTCTCTTCTAGGATCACTGACAGACGCTCCGCTACCCATTGTACTTTAAGAGCAGTACCCAGTGTGGGCCGAGAGCACACAGACACACAGTCAGTCTTTGAGAGGTGGCCTAAGTATGCGCATCACTCCTCGCACAGACAGCCCAGTGTGCTGTGCCTAGATGACTACAGCAGCTGAAGACAAAGGCAGTGAGGTGACAAGCATGTTCCAGGTGACGTGGTAAACTGATCCGCACAAGCCTGATGAACAGAGGAGAAGTAGGGCAGGTGCATAGTAGCGCTAGTGTTGACCTTACTAAATGATTATGTTCGCTTTAACAGAGAACAAGACAGTGGTCTTTTTCTGTCATTGAAAAGTCACGTACAGTATTTAAATGGTTCAGTAAAAGGGCAGTCAAAAGAGGGTAGTGCTAGCTGGGTTACATCAGCCTATAGTACTGGAATATTGCATTGATACATATGTTCAAAACACCCTGTGGACAGCATTTGTATGACAGCCCTTTACAAACTCTGCAATCTGATAAAACTACAGATACTAAAGATACATCTGATCTGAGCAGATTTTTTTTATTTCTACATGAAAATGCATTTCTATGCACATGGTTTCACATGTGCATAGAAATTCTACAGGATAATGCATTTCTATGCACTGTTTTCAGCCAGTAATATTGGCTCTAATTTTGCAACTATTAGTAATACAGCTTTGATATTTAAGATTTATGCATAGGTTGGGTGTACAAACAACTGTAATTTTTTTAGATTTTTCAGAGAGGGTGACCTGTCAGCCAGTGGTTGATTTCACTCAGAATAACCCTATATAATAAAGTATGGGAATTGGATGGGAAGCTTACCATACAGTTAAATATGGGAGACCACACCTACCATAGAGAGGAAGAAAAGAAAATATGATCTTACAAAATAACTAATAAATATAACCTTTCATCAGCATCATTATATAGCCTCTCATCAGCTTGCAATATATGAAAGAGATAGTCAAGAAGTACCACAATTAAAGCTTTAATATTAAGGCACTTCACAGGCAGAAGTAGGTGCATTGCTATAGAGACCTTAAATTAAGATCACTTCAGCAGATCATTACAGTAATTGCAAATGGCAGTATAACAATTTCTCTATAACATCTTAATGATTCCAGACAAAATATATATCTCACACACACACAAAGTATTTAATTATACTGGAATTTCGATAGACACTATCAAAGGAGAAGCCCTGTTGTTTGCGGTCACCGAGTGCTGTCTGTAAGAAAGAAAGATGTAATCAACAGACTAAACGGCTAACCAAACTAAGTGAGATAACTAGGGAAATGAAACTAGGAGTTCTGTGCACCATTCAGTTATTGTTAGCTTCCAGTTCACCATTTGTTCACTGTTAAATTTTCACAATCTACATGTATCTCCTATCAACAGCATTTGATAACCTCAAACAACAGGAATATGCACTAGAAAACAAGCAGCTGGTGAATATAACATTAGTGACAAACAAGAAAAACACGGTGTGGATTAATCAGTGACCTTAGTGCTGTAAATATCTTGCTCCATGGGAAAGCCACAAACACAAATAAACCTCGTCTCATATTCAAGTAGCACTTTCAAATAGCTCCTTTGGCTAAGGGAATGATAACACTATAAAAGAGATGGCAGTGTAGTAGATAGATAGTCAGTCATGAGCAGTGGACCAATTAATGGACACACATGAATGTACACAAAATAATCATCTCAAATACAAGTTCATTTTGAGTGCAGGTTAATTTAAAATGTGCTATGAATGAATGCAATACTCAGATTTTCCTATATTATAATAACAGTCTGTGTGGGTAGAGACTGTATGTTTTAGGACTAAGAGGTCGGTGATTTTAAGTATGTGCTCTTGACCACTCCTAATCTATGCCAGCAGAATCAAAATCAAATCAGATCAAACCTGACTATCAAATTTGATAATAAAAAGGTTGCACAAACAAGAACTTGAAATTCCACTTCTCTCAAGCTCCAAGCAACATTTGCTGTAACGAAGACCTGGAGGAGTGTATGAACAGACTAACATTGACACAGATGTTAACACAAGAAGTTATGAACAAAACTCTGTAAAAATTGTTGTCACATAAAAATGTTCAGTAACCGAAAAAGGAAAACGTGATTGGAGGGGGGGAAGAAAAACACCCAAATACAACTTAAAAACTTGAAATATTCTTTAAAAAAAAACCTATATCCAATGTGCAATAATAATCCTAGAAAAAATGAGTCCCTCTTCTAAGACTTAACCAGTTTGAATCCCTGGCCTGTGTCTAGAACAGCAGGTGGAAACCAGGTGAGTTTAAATCTCCTGAGGCACCTGAGACAGAGGCTGCAAGTCCAGAAGAGGTTGAGCCGTGAGGACCAGTGTGCCAGCTGCACTACTGGGTAGGTGAGACGGGGGAAGTTCCCTCTCCAGTGCTTGGCCACATCCTCCCCGGTGGGCAGGTGCAGCTTATAGTCGGCCCAGTTCCGAGAGAGGCCGTAGGCTGCCTTGACCAGGCGCCCCCTTTCTGTCCAGCGGATTACGCTGCCGGGGTTACAGTTGAACTCCACCCACTCTGCGGTGAAGTCCCCGAGCTGAGGCGTGTTCTGCACCTCCACGTCTGTGCTGCGCCCGAGGTCAGCCCCCTGCACCGCCACATAGACGTCTTCCACTCTGCGCGCCGCTTTCACCCAAGGCATGGAGTTCTCTGTGTCCAAGACCAGGATGAGGCGAGAGCAACTGCCCATGTTCTTCTCTCTCCACAAGCCCAGAATCTCCTCCATCCGCAGCGTCTCTCCTCCTGACCACAACAATCAATACACAAAACACTCCTGTCAGCCACAACTTCCAGACACAGAATTATTTATTTTTTTAACCAATTTAATCTCAACCGATCTACGATGTTCCATTAGTAGTACAGAGAGTATTACATGAATCAAGTGAACTAAAAAAAAAAATGAATAGTTGTATTTTTGCTAGGAATCACGTGTACGAAAATCACATGTTGGCTTCTAAACTCTAAATAATGGATATCTAATGCAACAAAGGTTTTGGAATAAAAGAGTTTGTAAAAAACCCACTTTGGTCATTTTAACAGGCCTTTCATGTTGTATAAGATCATATTGATATTGTTAATTAAAACACAAAATTAGGCAGAATACTCGATTCCAAAAATATTTGAGAGCTATAACCCTAGTCACTAATTTTGTTTTTCTTGGTTGGTCTCAAATTATAAACAACCCTTCTGTTTTCATTTTATTGTAAACCTATAGCACCCACCTGCAAGGGCCCAGTCTCCATTGTAGTGTGTATGTCCACTGTAGAACACCACATATGTGTCATGGCGTGGCCCGTCAGCTGTAGTGCTCTCCAGGAAGTTGCGCAGCTTGGCCTGCACGCCCTCCAGAGTCATGCCACTGGTGGAGTAGTCACAGCCAAACGTCTCAATCATGTGGTGGGAGAAGAAGCGCTGCACATTATTTAGCATAGCGGTGGAGCGCAGGTTTAGAGCCTGCACCTGGTCAGGGGGGAGAAGTATAGGTTGGCCGTCTGGACTGCAAGAGAGAGGGAACAAGAAGAAACCAGAATTAGGAAATCAGTCAGAACAATCAATACAGACATGTGTTAAATTCCTCAAATGATTTTCTGTCATGTGGGGAGCAAGGCCTTACACAAAACATCCACTTAACCATCCACATGACTACTTAACCTAAATATGATTCAAAGGTTTACTGATGAGGTCCAGCTTATTGGTGTATCGTATCCGGCTAGTGCCTGCTTCATAAACACATGAATACAAGACAGTAAACAATGCATGTTATGTCCCACCTGCAGTAGTTTGTGGGAACAACCACAGCATAACCCAGCGATGTCCCTCCGAGACAGCTGCCCAGCTCATGAAAGAGGCCATGAGCTAAAGACTCCAGAGGCAAAACCAGCAAGAACACACTGATGTACAGGCTGTTGGATGGCTGCAAGAAAGAGACCCATTCAGTACTATAGGATTCACCAGCTGCCTTGGCTAAGATGCTAAAAGAGGTGTTCTTTAGCAAATGTTCAATTATTAACATACCTGCCATGAGAGAGCCCCAAGGGTAATGGTGGACATAACGCTGAAGATCACCAAACGCTGGGATATGAGGCAGAAATGGCGCATCCCTTTCGATGCCATGATTCTGTCCAGGCCACTCACATCGGAATTCAGGCCAGAGAAGACTCTCTGGCAGTCACTCAGTTTGCTATGGAATCTCCAGAGAGTTACTATGAAGACCACATGGCAGATAATCCAAAAGATTCCAAACACAGAGAATCCGGGGATGACCAGGTACCACAGGTCTAGGTGTCCTAGCTTAAAGGCCGCCAGCACAAAGAATGCAACTTCCATCACAAGTAGTGGCAGCAGAGACAGCCTACGCCACAGACCTGCCCGCAGCAGCAATGGCTGCCAGCGCTCCATGGCAGACAGTCCACTGAAGTACACGTCCAGTAGTGGCTGGCAAATGAGTCGCACAAAAAAACAAGCCAGGGCAAACGGATTGGTGGAAACGTTGAGGGTCTTAAAAAACACAGCAGCATTGATGGCCACAAAACAGACAGTATAAGGAAGGGCCAGGAAAGACTTGGTCCGGAGGGCCACAAGCAGCACACCCAGTGCCACAGATAGAACACAAACACTTGCTGATTTATCAATAAGCATAGTCGTACTGGCCACAGCAAAACCAGTCAACTCCAGGACTTCATAGGATGTGAGAAAGATTAACTTGGGTTTGTTATTGCCACAAATCCTTTCCAGAAGTGCCCACAGAGTAAATGCAACAACACTTGCAACAAGTAAGTAATTTGTGGCTTGCTCTTTAACGTCTTTCTCTAGGGTAGGGTCACTAAGAAAACACAAAAGGCCGATCAGAAATCCAAACCAGACATGGAAAAAGCTAAGGCTGACAACCTTCATATTAAAATAGTAATAAAAAATGCTCGATATTCCAAGAACAAAGAGTCCTAAAATCAAAATTACTAGGACAATGGATTCTGCCGTCCTCTCCCATCGCACATAAAGGCCAAGGCATACTGCCACAAACAGACTGAGATTGGAAAGGTAACCCAGGCAGTGAACAGAGGTCCACATACTCACATCTTTAACAACTTCCTTAAATCTAGTCACTGCTGCGTACAGACAGTGACTAACACAATACTTAAACAACCTGCACATTTTTACACTACAACATTGGAACTCTTGAAATAAATCGAACTAGATTCTGGCTTTTTGGAGTAATGTTTTGCTCCATGAAATAATAAATAAGAGCACTCTGCAAAGATTGCTCCCACTGAAATTAAATCAATCAATTAATAAAACAACAGACAACAAAGACTAACTGTGAGGCCATTTGATTTTGATGAAGTTTTCTATCATAGTTTGCTAAATAAGCCATCTTAACTGTATGCAGAAATAGGTAGCCTAACGTTAGTGAAGTAACTAGCTACCTAGCTATGTAGCAGGCTCTGCTACATGATACAAACTTCTGTGGAGTATCATCACAAATTTCATGTTAATGACAGGGCAAGCCACTGTGATGAGCTGGTGTATATATCACCAGTTAAAATGAGGTAACGTTAACGGTAACATGAGTGACAAAACGACAATAACTTCTATGACTGATCACAAGACTGACTTTTCACCAACTTACTTCGAAGTTGACCAACTTCGCTAGACACGTTTGCTAAATGCTAATTTGAAATACCGTTGCCTAGCTAACCTTAATGAACTCTGAATTCAACTTTCACCGAGAAATCTGAGTTTTTAGAGACCTAATGAATTCAAATTAAATACGTTTGACTTAGTGCATACACAGGGACAAATGACATGCCAGGTCACCGTTCTCAAGAAGTTGACACAGCTAAAGTGCTAGCTAGCTTGCCTTGGCACCCTTTTTCAAACGTTTAAAAAATTGCAGAGCTCCCAACAAAATTGCCGAACATAACAGTAGTGGGTTTATATCTCGCCATTAAAGTTCTATCATAGAAACAAGTCAAAGAATAAAACAAAGAGTTAGCCTTTCAAGAAGTCCCTCAGTCAATTGGAAATCATTCTGCTTAGGTTGCGTTCAAAACTTTATCCTCGTTCCTGTCAAAGTAAACTACGGCATGCCTATTCAAACAAACAGAGTTCGCGCACTTTGGCGTTATGAAAATTGGAGAGGTACGCCGACAGACCAGACAGACAGCATCAGATGGTAGGTAAGACATTTGATAAGATTGCTCAGGAATGAGACAATAATGAAATTAATTTTCTAAATGGAACCGCAAAAGGACAACATCCTGAATCTCACACTTCTTTTTGATAAATTAGAGGACAATCACAAGCTGGAAACAGACTAAACAACTAGGCCTGAAAGGCTGAAAAAAAGGCTTTTAATTTAGATTCTATGGACCTAAAAAAGGTCATGTGCTATAAGATTTTCTGAACAACGCACCATGATCTAATCAACTTTTATCAAACCTCAAGTCCATTTTTAGGTTTATCAAGACTCAGAAGAAATACAAGTAGTGCCATCTACTGGTGAATCCATTGTAGAAATCAATGGCCTTCCTTATGTGTTATGATTGTTTCTTATTCAATAACCAAGACTTTCTAAAGATGAAGAGCTAAATTCAGTACATATTTCAATGTTACATTTCTCTATAAACTGGATATCCCTGTAATGCTGCTTTCTTTCAAAGAATTAACTTTGAGACCACTGGCACCCATCTACTGTACTTAACAGAAAACTTCACTTGATCTTTTATCCATTGATAGTGCAGCAGTTGTATTTTCAGTCATTTTCATGAACTATAGGCCTACATAAAAGTAGCTCAGTGCATGAATTTTTAGTTGGCACTGTGGAGAGTTCAAATCAGTCTTTTGACTCAGGAAGAAGACTGAGAATGCAGAGGTTTACGCTCTTGCATTTACCAGATTGACACTTTGCACTCAAAATGGTACAAGCTGTTCTCACAAAGCTAGGAACCGTAAATAGGTAGAATAGCAAAATTATGATATTTGATGCCCTAATTGACAGCACAGCATAAATGATAAAATAGTCTGATGCGTTTACAGACTACACATCTTTATTAATGAGAAATATAACCAATTTACACACAGAAAAATAGTCCGTACACATATTCCTTTTTTTTTTAGTCACCCCGTTGTGATGACATTCTTTCTATTGCTTTTTCCAGCACATGAAATTTATCCTATATTTCATATAAGGTATAACTCACTGATAAAAAAAAAAAAAAAAAAAAAATCAGGAACAGCATGATCCAGGTCCAGAAAAATGTACATGCCTAGCTGCAGTATTGATGGTACCTTAGAATTTTGGTGAATGGTAGGCTACCATTAATTCTCATGGTATCCCCATGATATTATCCACCTCACATTTTATTCCAGTGAAAATGACTACATTTTATCTTTATATGTAAGGTTTTCGTGTATGCTGTGAACGAAATCATGAACTAAAAAGTTGTAAGGACTTTTTGTGGGGATTTTAGATGGATTGATGTGATGTTTGTATTCTGTCCAGTCTTTGTTTGATGATACTGGTCAATAGTGTGTTTTGTCTGTTATGTTTTGCACTACCTTGCCTGCTTATGATATATACTGTATATATATAACCTTCTATACTGTTTTATGCTTTAGAACTAAATACAGGCTCATGTTAACATACTAAAATAACAGAACTTACATTTAGCCTAAAAACCATTGTTCGTATAAGCCAAATTATATTTGTAATCCAACCAGATAGCCTAAAAATGACTTATGCCATTTAGCTTCTGACCGAGGACCTTTAGATGTTAAAATGCCTCCTGTTTGAACGTGTGGATAGCACTAGTGTTTTAGTGTCTTGTATTTCCTGTAGGTCTGATAATTCTCCAGATGACTTCTAATACAAGACACAATTATGTGTTTAAATGCACTTCACATATACTTTAGTCACGTACAGTATATACATGTATACATGTACTGTACACTGGTAGAGTTTGTAAAACATACTTAATAAACACATGTATAGATGAACACCCCCCCCCCCCCTCATTTCAAATGGTTGGAAAAAAATGTTTTATGGCTCATTTTATTTTATGTTTTATGAATAATTAGAACAAAAGGAGTAACTGGCTTACACACTGATGCAAGCGCTCAGTCCAGATACTATCTAAAATATGTCAAATTTTGTGCAATGCTGCATTTAACACTGAATTTAAGTACTATAATAGATTCTGTTTGCATTCACTTGTACAGATATCAAGGGCTCACCTATAGCTAAGAAAGTTGTGATAGAAAATGGTCTATTGTAGTAACATTTAGTAAAATCTAATTTTGCCAAAGCAGGAACATATAGCGCCAAAATACAGCTTCAACAACCTCAGGTCTCCTGTGACTAGCAGTAGGTAACATAATATTTACAACCAAGTATCAACCAGTTTAGAACAAAACATAACATATTTGGTGTGCAACTCAACTTAGTGAAGAAAAAAAAAAAGTAATATATTCATGAAATGATTATTCTTAAAACGGTACCTTGACATTAGATAGAATTATTCAGATCTCTACGCTGGATGGCCAATAGCTCAAATCCAGTGCTGTAAACACATTATTAAAGCATTTGACTAAAGTAAATTTTTTGGGCCAAGTAACACTGAAAGGCAACCTAAAAGGCGTCAATCACATCCATCTGAAGCTCTGTTAAATTTGTGCAAACATTTAGCAACTTATGAATCCATACTTGCATTTACATTTTGCAATAAAATCGGTTTTAAAATGAAAAGTTCAAAATTACCAATAACAAGCACATTCAGGCTTACTGAAAAATGAACTACATCTTTAAAATGCTGGTGAATATCGTTTTTCTGGATCACAATTCCTATTTTTTTTTCCTTTTTTTTTCTTTTACTTAACTGTGGACAGCTACCCTTTCCAACCACCCCGAAATGCTGTTGATTATCCAGCTTCAAACAGTAAACCTGCAGGGCCTGTAGAACACACTGTGATATTATTTAGTCTCTCTGAGAAATGATACACAATAAGCACAGGCCAAATATTAGGGGGAAAAATAGTGTTCTTCTGGCAAGATATCTGAAGGTTTACTTTTCAAAACTTCAAACCTGAGACACAGCTTCAAAAAAGAGGACATACGTAAGGGCTGAGTGTAAACACGTCTTCTTCCATTGTGCAAACCGCATTGTTCTTGTTCTGTACAAAACCATTTGGGGGCTGTGTGCGTATGAATTACAAGTTCATTTGGCAGCAGGTCTGTCTCATCTAACTAAGAGAAGGGAAAGACAGGAGAAATCTGAAGAGCAACAGGGCTATTGAGTGGTTCAGTTCTGAAGCAGGACTGGATCTTCCAGCTCATGGAATGGGGTACAGCTAGTCTGGCTGTCTCCAGAATCGGAGTCATATGGCATGTCTGGCAGCTCCATAAAGCTCAGTGCTAACTGGTCATCCTCCTGATCTGACCGAAGGGGCAAAACCCCTTCAACCTCTTCCTGGTCTAGTGTATGGAAGTCCTGAGGGATGTACAGCATCTCAGGGTAATTGCAACTCACCAGGTCACTGGTGGTTGTCAAAGAGACCTTGCGGAAGGCCAGAAGGTGCATGTGGGAGGACTTGGCATATTTGTAGCGCCGGAAGCCCAGGGATTCCACTGCAATCCGCCAGCTGCGCATCATAGAAGCATGGCGGTTCTGGTGGGAGGAGTCTGGTGTGATGATGAGCAGAAGGCCATTGAGGTTCAGCAGCTCATGGGCCTTCTTGCAGCAGATCCAGCGCTGATATGGAGAGGGGAAGTAAGACAGCAGCAGGGAGAAGACCACCACCTGAAAGAGCTGGCCAGGCAAGGCTTCAATGGGGCCCTGCAGTTGCTGTAAGAAAGCCTCCACTGCATCGGAGGCCAACTGCAGGGGCTGCTGCAGCTGCAGGTTCAGGAAGTCACACTTGTACACACTCTGCAGAGCAAACATGTGTGGTAGGTTGTAAAGGTTACACTAAAGGTCACGATTAAATAGAATGACATTGAAATAAAAAAGATTCTAGTCCAGCTGCCACCAAGTATAAGAACCAACTCACAAATTGTCTGCCCTGAATCAGAATTTTCCATTCATTAGAGCAATTTGTTTTTAGTTGTTTTTTCTTTGTTTTGTTTTTTTAAACACAAACTGAAAAATAAGAGTAATCTGTCTTCAGACGAAGGAATGATAATAACATACCTCAACTGCAGGCACAATGTCAATACCGACAGTCAGAAATTCATCAAATTTCAGAAAGGGGTTAAAACAGCTTCCAACATCTAACAGCCGTATCTTTCCTGAATGAAGACTAGACCTGTGGAAAGAAAAACAAAACAAAAACAAATTAAAAAGACAATATACAAGGATAATTCCTTTTCAGTCAATTACAGTAGATACTGTATCAGAACAGCAGCACAACGAAGACCAAATATGCAAACTTGCAACCGACACTCACAGAAGCACGCATATGAAAACAAAACTTTCATACCCTCATCAGTTAGCATTGGCTGCCAATTCACTATTTGGTAGTCAGCATTGCACAAAATTTGGTTATTCTCATACCTATGGACAGCACTTAGCAATGTGAAACAACAGGGCACAAACTGCAAAAATAGTGAAGGAATAGCCAGTGCGGCATAGGGAGCTCTGTAGAAAATGTGAGCACAAACGTGGAACAAACCGAGAAAACACAGAAGAAATGAACTATCCTGCATAGTGAGGCTTCAATTGTCTCGTTTCACCTTTTACCTTTAATACAGATATGAAAGATGCAAAATATTTAGGCCTAATTTTCAGTGTATACACTTAACAGAAATGTGAGGACAAGAATAGGCAGTACCTTGAGATGGAGCGAGCTTGGACATTTACACCAAACTTTGCACTTTTTTCATCTTTTTCCAGCATTTTCTTCATTCCACCATCAAGAAAATAGTCTTGGCATATACTGAAAAAAAAATAAATAAATAAATTTTAAAAAAATCAAAACTACAATCATTTTCAACAATTCAAATGTAATTGAATTTAAATGAAATTGACCTGAATTGAAAACTCAAGTTGCATTTTTAAGCATCAGTGAAGTCCAGTTAGGCTATTACCTTACACTTAGCCCACATTTTAATCTTATTTACAAGTTCTAGGTTAGTCCAAAACCCATTACAAATCAATCAATATTTTGCCCATTTTGCTCTGAATTTAAAATATCTATTACACTCAAGAATATTAATGTGGACACCACAGCTTCCAATCTATTACACAGCCAAGCCAAGCCACAATCATGTGGTCAAGTCGGTCACATTTGCACCAGCAAGAAGAGCACAGAAGAGTTGAAAGGAGAAAAATGAAATGAGAGCTGTCTGTGTTCTACCTAGCCTAGAAATCTAGACATACTCTAGCGGTGGCAAATAGATTTGCTCAGCCAGTAAGTCTAGTAGCAAGCCATAGGGAGTTTGACTGGATGATGGCGTTGGCGTTATCTAATCACAACGCTCTATGTGTTTAGGGCAGGTTTTGCCAAAAACAACGGCCTTTTAAATTGGTGTTTACATCTCGTTTGTTTATCTGATCATAGGCTATCCTACTGCGTGCAGAAATAGTTTGAAAGATAACTGCCTTGTTCTGCCCAGGATTGAATTCAGTCAATCTAACAATGCCAGACTATACATTTTAATGTTATAGGATGGCTTGCCAGGCTAACCTGCGACACCATTCAATACGAGTTTCTCCTTCACAGTTCTTAGTCCAGTAGTTGTCAGCCAGGTTCTTCATGGCCACGGCATACTCGCTGAGTGTTCGCTCATCCTCACAGTGCTCCCGCCAAATCTTCTCAAAGTCACCCACTGAAAATAGAATCATTAAATGACTGAGGTCAGTAGACAATACAGTACTTACAATCTTGAAAATGCTGTCGGCCAAAAATCATTCAATTTATTTAATTGGAATGCATGTGCGAATTATCACAGAAATGACTAACATTATGGTCAACCCTTCTAAGAACTAAACAGGATATGACAGCCTAGTGCTAATCTCTTAGACTGGCTTAATTCTTTTGTTTCTTCTGACACCAGCAATCATCTCTGCTGACTCAAGTCTGCCATCCACCCCCTGCCTCCCGGTCACCCCCACTCAATGGAAGACAACCAACTTCACCGGCGGAGGCCCATACCAGGACCGGCTTTCCATCTTCCTCGAGGCTCTGCAACAGAATGACCACCCCTTGATGGCACCGCCAAAAATGTAACTCTACCTCAGTGCTATCCCTAGTACCGACTCCACCCCTTAACTGTTGTTTGGTTGGCAATCCTGCACTGTCCAGTCACAAGTGACAAAAACTTTGCTTTGATTACGATGTTGACAGACAATATAACATAATAAGGTGGGTGAGTGACATGGGACAGTAGGCAAGTGCCCGAGATATTATGAGTGGTGGAGGACAGTGCACGGTGGCACGGGATGGTGCACCGGACAGAAGGCACAAGATAGTTGATGAGTGGCACGGGACAGGTCACAGGACTTTTGATGGGTAGCGTGAGGCACCAGCAACAGCAGCGTTATAGCTGCTACTGGAGCAGAAAAGAAGGAAGAAGTGCTTAAAGACCTCGGCCCAGTTTCTCGATAAGGATTGACTATGCGTGTTCTTCCACAATTGATCTTAAGAATATTCGTTCGGCTTTCTTCTATATTTCCCAAACATTGTCGTATAGTGTTAATCTATGGATCACTCTAAAAGCTTCCGTGTCTTCACTTCCAATAATGAAGGAAAAAACACGCAAGACGTCAAGACAGAAAATCTGTGCAAAACCATAACTTTGTTATCTAGCAATAGTCTAAACTAATATAACGTTAACCCTTGCTGGATACGTAGGTCATGCCTTTCCTTTTATCCAGGTATGAGGTTCAAGCATCTAACGTTATCACCTTCTCGTCACTGGGCAGCCAGCCAGCACTGGCAGCAACACCAGCAAAAGCTCCTTTACAGACACAAACTACTCAAAATACACAATGAAACGAGTAAAGACAACCCCTAGGACTGATTCCCAGAGGTAGCCACAGTATCATGCAACCATGTTAGCACGAAACTGAGATTGCATTTGACTCTTGTTCCTATAAACTTACACATTAATGTAACGTTACACAAATTCACGACCGACTGAACAAATCGGAAATTAGTCTAACGCAAGATCTAACGTTAGCTAGCAAGGAAATGGAACGCACCATAGCCATAAAGGCCTAGAACTGCACTTACGATAATCTGACATGGTAAAATTAGCATGTATTGTGAAAGATTTGTTAACCTGGTGTAACGTTAACGTTAAATGACAATCTGAGTGTTAACGTTAGCTAACGTTACCGTAGCTAGCAAAAACAACTGGATTATCACACCAAAGACCAGGCTGTTTCAAATATAATGTAACGTTGTATCATACAATCTTGCTATGTCACCTATGTGTTAATGGGCTAAACAACACAACAATAACATGCATAATTCATGATGGCTTCCTTTTTTCTACAGAGATAACTTGTTAGCAAAGTTTCGTTGTGTTAACGTTAGCTGTAATGTAGCAGTAACGTAACGCTAGCGCAGCTTACCTTCAACATATTTCCTCCGAAGTTTTCGGTGAACATTCTTCACTACACCAGATAATTTCTCCTGTTCTATTTTCTCAGATTTAACTGATTTAGAATAAGGAAGGCGGTGAACAGACTCCAGGTCCATTGCACTGTCACTGGTGAGAAAGGCCATTGCACTAGCTCGGTGGACATCCACTTCCCTACCGGCACGTCGCCATACTTGTGGCTGGGTGGCTGGCTAGTGGTTCAGTGGGCAAACATGACAACTTTGGATTCGATTTTGAGATCAGTTTAGAAGCCCACGTGACTGACACTTGAGTCTGTCTCTCACCATTTTTTAATATCTGGACAAGCAGAGAAGGAAACATAACGCCATGCGTTTGTAGAAGCATTATGTATGATGTATGGTTATGTATGATTCCATAAACTATAAATCAGTGGTTCCCAGACTTTTAACAGCTGCGTCCTACCGCTACTCAACACTGCATCAATATCACCACCAACACCGAATTACAGGTTGTCATGGAGATGTCAGGCATAACCTGGCTTGGCATTTACTGTGCAAGTGGTTAAATGGAATACTGACCTTCTAAAGGTATGGGGATGGAAATAACGCAAACAGCGCAAATCAAAGACAACTATGATTCAAACCTCATGTGAGTTGTAGGCATTTTGAAATAGTATACTTGGCTACCTTGGCTACCTAAGTTGAGCAACGATAACTTTAGATTGTTAGCAGCGAATCGGCATGCTAAAATGTGAGAGGTTCGGTCTAGGTTACAGATAGGACTTGACAATGATCCATCTCTGGGACTAAACTGACAAAGTATCCCAACAATGTTTTTGAGATATCAGTAATGTTATTGCCACTTGACTCCTGTCTTTAATTTGGAAATTAGAAGTCTGTGGAAACTGCCTTTCCTCACCAGACAAGTGACTGCTCACTGTATGATTTTGTCATGCCATTTCCGACATAGGCCTACTGCTGAGCTACATAGGCTACTGCATGTGCCCCTGCACGACCACAGTGTAGCACTGGTTACTGTCCACCCAATTAATCAACTGCAGGTGTTTGAGCCCCATGCACTTCTCCCCAGTATGCAGCATGGTATTCAAGCAGCAGAAGATGCCTGGTTCATTATTGGACTGCAGGTGCTCCTAATTGAGCCCCATAATACAGTACACCTGTTCTGTCATGCACACCTTCAGCAGAGATCAGTAGGCCTATACAAGTAGTGGCCTAGTAGTAATTTTCGGAAACGGCAAGTCTATGACAGGCCATGCAAATTTATTTGCTTGCTTTTTTTTTTTTTAAGCAACAAGATTTAGATGTAGAACTGCATCTCTTGACAGGCACAGCAAAATATGAAGACAGCATGAAGAGGGAAAATTATGTCCATTGCCACTGTTCTGTCCCAACATCTGAAGAGGAGGATGAGTTTGAGGATGAAGATCAGACATTACAAGTACAGTCAGAAGAGTGCCAAGACTCAGTGGCAACAAATGAAGGTTATTATGAAGGCCTTATTCCCTTACAGTAGACTGCTAAATATAATGTAAATGTAATGTAAAAAGGCTAATAATACTTAAAGAAAAGATTTGGATGACCATTAGGCCTATTCCATCCATTGTAGATTATAGAATTGACTTGGTTGTGAAATTCTTTTTGAATAGTGATTCAAAAAAGCCTTGTTTGCTTCCGTAGACTTTTTCGGCATGGAAATGTGGGCAGGGTTTCAATTATGGTCAATTACTGACAAGATCTATTTGAACTACAAAATAAACTTGAGAAAGCCATTTATGCATAGGCTACTGGTAAACCAATTCACTTAACCAGTTCTGTTGTTAAAAACATTTGCAGTGACAAAATCAATGTCACTGCAAATGTTTTTTTTTGTTTGGTAATTTGTCAAAAAGATAGCTAATACTGTAGATACATGAGATTTTCCCCCTTTTTCCATTGGTTAATAAGCCTAATTATTGAACTTCACACTTATTTTTTTAATTGTTCAAGTATTTAATGTTTATCCTCTATCTATAACAGATGCCGTTGGCATAGCACAGTTGCCAAAAACAACTCAGGTAGTTTTTGAGATCCAGTCTGGGCGGCCTGTACCTCGTCTCTCTGAGCCACGTCACCTTTATGGTGTCTCTGGACATGTGTCACAGACCCTCTCTCGCTGGCCAAAAGAGTGTGAAGTTATACAAGAAGAAATTCATCATATTGGTGAGAAAACATCTCAAAGGAAGGTCTGGTGTAAATCAACCCATTCCTGTTGCTGGAGCTCATTGAGTATTGCCAGTAGAAGGAGGAACAATAACATTTGGTGCAATGAGGACTATATAGGAAAAGGAATGAGAAAATTGATTTTCTTGTGCTACTTTCAGTTGATTGGTTCTACTTTCAGTTCATTGGTTGCCATTTAAGAAATTCAGTCTATGTTGTACCGAATTTTGCCATTCCTCTTTGGGCAACAAGGATGTGAGATTTATGCTGTTTTTTCCTTTAATGCACAACAATGTGTACTGCACCATAGTACACCAGGCAAATGTACAGTATGTATGATAATGTAGAGTTTATACAAGGTACTGACCCAAATGGCTTAATTTCACAGACTGGATCCCCCCTTTTCCTGAGCCTTTTTGTAACCCAGAACTTGATGAATGGCCCTGTAACGAGAAAGTGGAAGGCACGCTTGTTTACAATGCACAAGCAGGTCATTATATAACTTACAAAATCAATGTTTCTATACTCAAATAAATTGTGTTGTTTTTTGATAAATAAATTAACAGGGGCTACACAACAGATTTCATACTGTGAAGTAACATTACAAGGCAACATGAATTATGGTATGCATATTTATGCATGTTACTTTATAGGCAAGGAGAACTACTTTACAGGATCTCGTCCTGGGGGAAGTCGTTTGCCTCTTTCACAGGCCTCTATTCCTCTTTCTGGACCTGATGACACCACACTTGTTTTCGAGGGCCGCTTTGAAAGTGGAAACTTGATGTCAGCACACAGAATGTGAGTTGCCTCCCAGTGTGTATGAAAATTTAATGATGTATTGAAAGATCACTTGCAGAATAAAAGACCTACTAGCTAGCTTGATAAATGCTATAATTACCTCTGCCAAGGAGGTTATGTTTTCGCCACCGTGTGTGTGTCTGTGTGTCTGTCTGTGTCTGTGTACAACATAATTTGAAAAGTATTGCACGGATTTGGATGAAATCTTCGGACAACATGTGTATTGGCACAAGTAAGAACTGAATTAATTTTGGTGGCGATTGGTGATCCAGAACACCATCTGGAATTTATATTTTGTCTATGACCACATTGCCTTGGCGGAGGTCTGCACTCTCTTGAGTGCTTTTCTAGTTTGACAGTGTTATCGATGGCATATAAGAAGTTCTGAACAGGTGGGCATTAGTCGAGCAAACAGATTTCCCAAGTTCCCCTGAGATACCATTATGACTGGCCGCTTTGTTCCAAAGGCAGAGCTTTTCGAAACCACAGCTATGATCTGCACTTCAAGCAATCAGCCTCACAAACTGTGTAGTTGGTTGACATCCGTCAGTGCACAGCAATGTGAAGCCTGGCCTCGATCGATGTCCCAGTCAAACAATTTCCACAGCCAACTGTTTCCAATTCCTCCACTTCATCCTCTTTCCACTTATCCAGGCTATCCTTGGCTAGCCGATCCATGAACAGAGAGCTTGCCAAATATTTTTGTTCACTGGATGTATCTGCCCATGATTCTCTGAAGCGCTGCCACTAGGACTTGCATTTGGCAATGTTGTCTCAGCCACTGAAATCCACCTCTTCCAAGTTAGCTACAGAAACCATAGACCACATAGGCAATGGCTGATGCATTATACTTGTAGAATTGCATGTTAAAGGTAAAATAATTTTAAAATATAAGAAAATCTGATCTTTTGAGGCAGAATCTCTGCACTGTTACTTGTAAGTTGTTTACTTGATCAGTTGGTTGAGAGGTTGCTAGTTGACACAGGTCTAGACAGTGGGACATGGTGTCCTCAGCTTTCATGTTGTTGATTTGCATTGTGTTCTCGGTTGCACATTTAAAATGCTAGTATAGTGTAATTCTAGACAATACTGTACATTCATTTGACATATTTTTCTTGCCTTTTCATTTCAGTGGGGAATTTGACTATGAATTGATGCTCAGGACTGACCTCTACACTAAAAAGCACATGCAGTGGTTTTACTTCAGAGTGAGGAACATGCGAGCAGGCATACCTTACCGTTTCACCATCACCAACCTCCTGAAAGCCACAAGTCTCTATGAGAAGGGTCAGAAGCCTCTGCTGTACTCAGAAGAGAAGGCCAGAGCTTTTGGTGTGGGTTGGCACCATGTGGGGCATGACGTGTCATACTATCGTAACGGGCGTTTTCACTTAGGCTCACCATGCTTCTCCCTCTCGTGGACTTTGTGCTTCCCTTATGACCGAGACACTTGCTACCTGGCCCACTGCTATCCGTACACGTACACCAAGCTGTGGTCATACCTCTCGGAGATCGAACGCAACCCCAGGTTCTCCTCGTTCTGCAAGATTCGGACACTCTGCCGTTCCCTGGCGGGCAACTTGGTGCCCGTGCTGACGGTGACCAGCCCCTCTCGCATGCGTGGTGAGTGGGATGCAGAACATAAGCCGGCCATAGTGATCACGGCCCGTGTCCACCCCGGGGAGACCAACAGCTCCTGGGTGATGAAGGGCATCATGGATTTCCTCCTCAGTGATTCACCTGACGCCAGACTGCTCAGAGATGCCTTCATCTTCAAGTTGGTCCCCATGTTAAATCCTGATGGGGTGATTGTGGGGAATTACCGCTGCTCTCTTACTGGCCGCGACTTGAACCGCAGCTACAATTCAAATCTGAAGGATTCTTTTCCCACTGTACATGCCATGCGAACGATGGTCCAGAGGTAAAGATACTTAAACTGCTCTTTTCTGTGGGAATATTTAAATGACATACATGTAAATGAGTTTTATCAGTTTAGAACAATGACTGTAAATAAGAGGTTTAGAAGATTTGAGACTAAAATGAAACTAATAAGATAATAGAGAAATATCATTCTAAATAGAGAAATCCCATTTGTTGCACTTTTGTGAACATATCATAATACGATTATGAAACTGTAAATGTCGCAAATTTTCGCAATCACACAAGCTATCTGTCTTAGACTGTGTGAAGAGCGTGAAGTGCTGCTCTACTGTGACCTCCATGGGCATAGCCGTAAGCAGAATGTCTTCACCTATGGCTGTGAGAGGGCATCTGACCGTCAGCTGCATGAGCGGGTCTTTCCCCTCATGCTGAGCAAGAACTCCCCAGACATGGTAAGCATTTGACAGCAGAGTGACTCCCACTTAAGGAAGCAAAGAAACTCACAGCTTATTGCCATGCATTAACGGCTAGTACTTGTAATTACAAACACAGAGATGTAACCATATCATTTTTTGGTCTATGAAGTTCTCCTTTCAGAACTGTAAGTTCAAGGTGCAGCGAAGTAAGGACGGGACAGGTCGCATTGCTCTGTGGAAACTTGGGATCCTCAACAGTTTCACACTAGAAACTTCCTTTTGTGGATCAACCATTGGTATGCAAATCTCACAATAAGCCAAATGTCTTTTGAACTGCTGTGTTTGGTTGTACATATCAAATATTGATTTGATTTAACAAGCAGGTCATACTCACAGTATTTACATTGGAAAGGTTGCTCTCCAATGTTGGTTTCTGCTTGTTAGGAGGTTTCTCATCAAATGATTACAGGTCAAAAGAAGGGATCTCATTTCAGCACCAAGGACCTAGAGAATCTGGGAGCTCACTTCTGTGATACACTACTGGACTACTGTGACCCTGACAGGACCAAGGTGACTATGTGTGCCTGTCTGTCTGTCTGTCTGTTGCACATAACAACATACTGTGTATAATGTAATGTAAAAGATGCTCTGTTAGAGACCAGCGACTGTGCATCTGTATTCCTTCTCAACAGTATATATCTTTATGTATATTACTAACTTTTTCAGAGGATTTATGTACAAGCATAACATTTTCCTGTTGAATATTATATTTTATTCATGTGAGATTAAAGAGACCAGATCACTTTTTGAATCACTTTTTTTCTAGTACTGTTTGTGTATAAGAGAACTGCAGGACATAATCCGACAAGAGAACATTCTGACTTTAGCAGCTTCTCAAGTAGAAGCAACTCAAAATGATGGCAGGTGTGTGTTGTGTCATTTGTAATCTATTGTGGTACTAGCTCTATTTTTACCCCTAGCTGTATTCTACTTGTAACTTCTAGTCTACACCTAGCTGTAGTACTTGTAAATAGGCTACTCTAAGTACTGACTGTACTACTAATTTAGTATAGCTGCACTGGAGTATTGCATTGGATGGCATGATTTGCTGTGTCATGTTTTAATGAGAGGCCTTAAGCATACTGATGAAATGGTATGATGATCTTGTCTTGTTTCAGCACCAGTGGATCTAATAGCTCTGACTCAGATGGGCCTCCCGCTCACCTTACAGGCTTGCAGGTGCCCTACAGATATGTACCATAGGAGGAAAATATCAGCCTCACTTTCATGAGATTATTATCAGAGACAGTTGATGAAAGTATCTTTGTTACCATTACTTAGACAAAACTTTGACGTGACACTCATTTTTTCCCTATTCGTTGCCTAGATGAAGAATCGCAAAAAGTCGATGAAGTCCAAAAAACAGAGAGGGTGTTCTTGTCTACTTAGGAAAAGACAGAAACCCCCTGAGAATAAGGTGATGAATTGAAAAGAATTTGTGACTGGTTGACATGTTGCCATTATAACTCTCATATGTTTTATTATTGAAACTGCTGTATCCCAACCAAACAGGTTAACTTCTCTCAAAACAGAGCCAGTTTGTTGGATGGAAACAGTTTTTTTTATATTTGCATTTACCTTTCTGTACATAGATGTTGATTATGTTTGATCCAACAGCTGGTTGAAACACTTTACTTGATTATATTAAGTATAATCTCATTTTATATTCATTTTTTATTTCGCATTACACAGTTGATGGAAACACATACAGATTAAAATATTCTTGAGCTGAATTATTGTTAATGCAAATATGAAATGAAGTTCACAATTTGTATTTTGATGTGTATTTATTTCTGGTTGGGACTTAAATCACTAGTTTTAAAATTGATTAACAGCACATCATTTCTCCCTCAGGATGGTTTTGTCAAAGACATACCAGGGAAAGGCAAATACACGCTTAAACCTGTGAGTTTTTTCTTTGTAACTGGCTCACATAGGTCACAGAATGGCTACCATTGGCATTTTCACCAGTGTGTGTGTGTGTGTGTGTGTGTGTGTGTGTGTGTGTGTGTGTGTGTGTGTGTGTGTGTGTGTGTGTGTGTAACTTCATGACAGCTCCGTGTTCCGCAGCACATACTCAGGAGAGAAAAAGTGGATACACCACTGGAGCCTACAGATGCCAACAAGAAGGTAATGAGTGCATACTTTGATTTAAAAAAAGTCCACTTGACCGCAAACCGATCGTAGCATTATTTAGTTACACAGAAGGTGTTGGATTCCTTGTGCCACTATGAGGATACTTGAGGATTTTTCAAACCGCTCACTGTGGCATGCAAGAGCAGGGTGCACTGCAATTAGCATACCAATTCTTAAAAATACATTTAACAACAGCAAACTCCCATTATGAGCACTTTTTTCCACCATTCACTACTTTCCCCTGATGGACATTTTGAGAATATCTTCTTTCTTATACATTCCTTGTGTATTTAGATAGAATGGCATCCATGCCAAGCCATTATCTGACAGACTGACAGGACTCTCTGATATTTCTCCATCTCTGTAAAGTCATGTCATGCGAGGCCAGTTTGTTTTGTGTTCTTTCCACAGATGTCTGTACTGTACCTGGTCTTTGATAATGACAGGGGGTCAGTGAAATCAAAGGTACTGTGATTCTTACATCTGCAGTTTTATTTTTGCCTGTCAGATCATCAGTGGCTATCATGTGTTGAGTTTTTTCTCTGCCCTTTCAGTCGGACTACTTGCGACATCTGATGGCAAACTACATTAGGAGCAGGATACAGCTGGGCTTGGGAAGCCCTCTGAGTAGCACTAGTAAGACCCCTCCATTTTGCAGTTTACTGTAGATCATTTGCTCTTTCATGTTTATTCTTTATTTAGCTCTCTCTCTCTCTCTGTGTGTGTGTGTGTGTGTCTTTTGTGTGTAGGTTTGGACTTAGGTCCTGTTGGGGTGTGTGTGGAACAGAAGCGGAGCATGTCCTCCATCACCATGCCCTCAGGCAGGGCACGTAAAGTGAACCACTACTCTGGCCTCACCCATCTGGCATGTGGAGACAAGTGTGTTGGTCGACTCTCACCAGTCCAGTGTAAGCAAATCTGACATTTTTACACTACTGTATGTAGTGATTTGAGCTTTGCACAGCAGTAATTGTAAAAGTAACAGGGTCAACACGGCTTGGATTTATATCATGAAGTCCACACAGTACATTGGTCAATATAAACTGGGACTTGTGATAGTGCAGACACAACACCTTAGCAGTCGTTTATTATGGTATGGCACTATAGTAGGTTACAATTCAAAAGAGCAATTAAAATGTAACTGTGTGATTAATCTTATTTACCAGTTCCTCTTCATCTGGGATTAAACTTTCAGCCAGTCAGAAAACACATCCTTTCCCCAGGTGATAAATAATAACGACATATGATGCTTAGACTGCTACCAACAAGGAACACTGTTAAGTCAGTGGACTCTTTAGTGTTATAACAACTAACAATAGTCCAGCAAGTCTGTTCATGGTGTGATTATGCTTGAAGTCAAGTGAAGTATTATTTTCCATTTTCTTTTTCCTGTTTTCTCCATAGGGAGGGGGTCCAAGTCCAACACTATGCTTTCCACTCTTCCTCTGATGGCTAACAGGTAAGATCCAAGTTGCAAAGGTTCCTAATTAACATTAAAATAGAATGTTTCTTGACAGGAAATATTTGAGAATTGTTATTCATTAAAATTCTAAGACATTCTTGGACTGACTTATTGAGATTTAGTAAATGTGTTATTTTGTTCTGGTCTATACAGTATCTTGTCTGTGTCTGTTGTGTGTCTGATGTGTCTTAACTGCTCCTATACTTTGGCATCTGAAAACTTTCAAAAATAGAATACATTTAAAAATATATGATATGTTTTGAGGCTCATACACTCATATAAATAAGATAATTGAAGGTAGTTGAAATTAGAAGTCCTTGACTTTTGTCTGCTGATTTGATTACCAACTTGATAACCAACCAATGGAAATTGGCAGGGGTTCAATGTGCGTTATACAAATAATAAACCTACACTTGCAGTGGTGAATATTGTGTATCCCTTTCAACACTGTGGTCAACCCTTGTTGTTTTTAAAGGACTTTATAATAATACATATAATAATGAATATACAGTACAGACCAAAAGTTTGGACACACCCCCTCATTCAATGCGATTCATTTATTTCCAGGACAATTTATATTGTAGATTCTCACTAAAGACATCAAAATTATGAATGAACACATATGAAATTATGTGCTTAACAAAAAAAGTGTGAGATTATGACAAACTTTTGGACCTGAACCCGATCAAGATGGTTTGGGGTGAGCTGGACCGCAGAGTGAAGGCAAAAGAGCCGACAAGTTCTTAGCATCTCTGGGAATGAATAACTCTTCAAGACAGTTGGAAAACCATTTCAGGTGACTACCTCTTGAAGCTCATCCAAAAAATAAGAAGAGGACAAAGCAGTTATCAAAACAAAAAAAGAATACTTCGATGAAACAAGAATATAAATCATGTTTTCAGTTATCTCACACTTTTTTTATTAAGTACATAATGCCACGTGTTCATTCATAAGTTTGTTTATTTTGTAGATTGTCCCTGAAGGCAACAGCCATGAAAATAAAGTAAATAATTTAATGGGAAAGTGTGTCCAAACTTTTGGTCTGTACTGTATATGTGATTCACTTGAGGGGGGTGGATTAACTCTAATGCAATTTAAATGCAATTGATGCAGTCATAATGCAATTAACGTTGATGGAAAAAGTTTAATTCACATATATTTGCATCTCCCGCATTTCGATCCATAGACATCCTGGCGACATTACATATTGATCTCACAGCTGGGTGGAACATGTCACTTGATTAGGCTAATGATTCACATCACACAGTTGATAGAAATGTGCAGATGTCTTATTCATATTATTCAGTTTTCATTAATGCGAATATGAAATACAGACTTGTGTTGGAAGTGTTCTTCCAAGACCGACCCACCATGCAGTTATTGTTCCCAACTAGTGTTGTTGGTGGAGCAGAAATCAAACACTAGTCTCTAATTGACATTCTATTACCTAGGCTTATGGACAGGAAAGATTTTAAAATGTGTTTGCTTGTGCTGCATTGATTCTCCGCACTGTCATTGGCTTTGTGTACATGCAGGCAAGGGGAACGGCATAGGGCTCAGTGTTCACCTGATCTGTGGCATGGGGGCGTTAAGGACCAAGTGACAGCATCAGACAAGAAGTCAGAACATGTGACCGGAACACTGCCACATGACTCACCACCTAACTGCTCCACACACGGTAACCACAGACCTGTCTAACCAAGACAAACATGCTCTCTTTAATGTACTCGGTATCATTCACTTCCCGGCTATGACAGGATGGCATAGAATCACGTGTTTTAGGTATAATAAAAGTTGTATGCCGTAAGCTTACCATAAACAGACTTTTTACTACATTTTCACACCTTTTATTACCACACACAGTACTTCATACAGCTAAATCCCTAAAATAATACAGCATTCAAGTGAGTGATGGTGGTTGTTTGGAGCGAAGGGGGTTATTTGGACAAAATATGTTCTTCTGTTACCCTCCAGCTTCTTCACAGTAACAGAGCACACACGTATAACTCAGTAAGACACCTTTGTGACAATACTACTCAGTCATCAAAATCAATATTGCTGGAACTTAGGGGTACAGTTTTCTTTTATTTAATAGCATGGCATCATAGTAGAAATTCAGTGACCTGCAGGCAATTGTCAACAGACTCGTTTGAGCTGGAATCATTTATTTCCTTTTACCAGACTGACACAACACTCTCGGGAGTGAGAGCTCAATTTTTATGTGAGTAAATTTGACTGAAATAATGATCTATTCACTAGGTGGATTACAGTCATGTTGAGGCTCACAAAGGCCATTTGGCTGTTGACTGAGCCGGTGTCTATCTGCACTCATATCACGCATCGATTTCTTTCACTGATTCAACATACAGTAGATGTACTGTAATAAATCTCTCTGAAAAGACCAGAAAGTATGCAATTATGCTGCTATTTGTATGAAAACCTCAATGTACTGTAAACATACTGGAATATACTAGAAGGAAACCAAAACCATAAAATGGCTCTATTAGGTCTGTGGCACATACTGTAGGAAGCCATTAAAACTGTGGAACTAAAGACTTCAAACAAACAAAAAAAAAAAAAAAACTGAAAGAAATCTTTAGAAAATCTGTTAGAACAGGGCTTCCACCAGCATGGTCAGTATGTGACCCTCTGAAATATGCTATACCTCCTGTAGATTTACAAGTCTAGTTATCTCTTATTTTTAATCTCACAATTATTTGTGTAGTTGATAAATGCCTTAAAAATCTGTAGTTCTCTTCCTGGCAAGCTCAGAACTTAGATTTATACAAGATACCTGGTAGTAGCACCTCATAGTGTTGTACAAGCAGGGGAATTTGAACTAGTTAATGTTGATTGCACAGTCATCAGAAAAAGATAATCATACCATAGCCATCACAAAATCCTTTTAATTGTAGCTGTCAGTCACACTGGTAACCTGTGGATGAACCCTGGTCCGGTTACAGTGGAAGCGGCAGACAGGCGTGCTATGGCGGTAACGCTTGGACAGCAGCACGTACAGCACGGGGTTGACACACGGGTGCAGATACTGCAGCACTGTGCAGGTGAAGTAGAACATCTCCCACGACTGCCCATGGCGATAGAGGCCCAGGTACACACATAACTCCAGTATGTAGCCTGGTAGCCAGCACACTGAGAATGTCCCTGCGGCCAGGAAAACCATGAGGGACGCCCGCCGAGTGTTGCGAGCACTGGCTACTGACATCACTGGGCTTTTGTGTAAAAACGATGTGAGGCGTACATAATTGACCGCAATGACCAGCATTGGCACAAAGTAGTATAGGACAAACTGACTGAGCACCACCTGGTAATGGTGCTCGTGAATGGTGGGCAGACAAAAACTTACATTGTTCATATCGGGGCCGAGGCTGGCCTTGGTGGCAAAGATCCGCAGCGGTACGCTGATGAAGAAACTCAGAGCCCACACCAGCACAAACATGAGCACCACCAAGTCCATGGTGAGAGGCTGGTAAGGGTTAGTGATAATCATGGCTCTGGCCATAGACACTGCGCACAGAGAGTACGTGCTGGCAGCTAGCAGGAAGGCCAGCAGGAACTGGTAGACTTTGCAGGAGATGTCTCCCAGGGGCCAGGAGAAACTCACGGCCGAGTGCAGAGTGAAGGGAATGAGCAGCAGGGTGAGGAAGTCAGCGAGGGCCATGCTTAGCAGCAGGATGTCTAGACGATTTTTTCTCAGCGTGTTGTACTTGGCAAAGAGGGAGAAAACCAGGAGGTTGGCAAAGAACCCCATTCCTAGTATCACTCCACAGGTGCAGGCAAAGATCACGGGGTATGTGTTATTGTGTGCCTGCAGTCAGTAGCAGAACAATGGTGCAAAAACAAGCAAAATTAAATAGATTATAGGTTTAGTGATTCAGTGAGCATCTGTATTTATTTTCTAATGTCATTTAAAGTAGACTTCAGAACCATTCATATTTCCTGATTTTCCTCCTAAAAAGTATGTTTGAATATGTAATTTCCTGTCAAAGCCAAAATACAAGCATCTACTTACCGGCATTTTTGTGGTATCGTGTCCTTATGTTACCCAAGGTATATTTGTAGGTCATTGGTGATATCAAATAATATTCTTGGCATTAAAACTAATTCAATCTAAAAAATGTACAAAGCTAGTTCCAGGTTTTCAATAAAGCTTCCAGCTTCCAGGCTCTGGCATAGGTGCTTTACCTCTGATAGTTTAACATCAGTGGGATGGCAAACAAACACCAGTTGGGATCTGATTTCATTCTGGTTGACTGAACTTTATTTCAAGTAAAGAGAACCTTTCCCACTGTGAATAGTGTTACCAGTTGCTATTTAAACTGATGTATGTTGTAACATTGGATATTCAATGAAATGTTATTGAGTATTTCATTTAATTTTCATGAAAATAAATTGATAACAATGCAGTTAAGGTACGTGCATTGCTAATATGGATGTTATTTTATATTAACAGTCTGCTACCCCAAATTATCCTAAAGCCAACAAAGTAAATACACATCAATTCAAAACAAAACAAAACAAAAAAACGGTCAAGTATGTTATGAAAAAATGCAAATATAATTTTAAGTGTTTGCTTACTACTTTCAAATTTCATTCAATTTTTAAATTCTAGTATAAGTCTTCTAGGCATGCCTTGTTTTTGTCTCTCCTCAGTAGTTCTTTTGGCTTAATGTTTGATCTTTAATGTTTCAACACTTTTCCAACCATTCTCATTGCTACTATTACTGTATGCATGTTTTCTTAGTTGGTTCCATTGCCAATGGCTTTTCCTGGGATGTTGTAAGCCTGTTTCATAAACGGAGGTTCTTATCAGTTGTGTTTATGATGATGTCACCTCTAATGGCTCATAAAGAGGCTCTTAGAATAGGAAGCAAACACATCATCATTGATTGGTTTGCTTTGCCTCCGAGTCCGCACAACTCTGTCCAAGTACTTTATATTAAAAGCATCACCAGTTTCATCCAAACAAATGATAGAGATAATTTAGGGGCATGAAGTTAACAAATGACAAAAATGAGCAAAAATTTGTCATTAGCCCATCTGAAACGTTATAATTCCGCACACATGTTGTTAGACCACTCATCCAAGTTGACTCTGACATTATGGCTGGTATTCAACTATCTTCACATATAAGACAAGAACTGAGATGTTTCTATGAATGTCAGTTTAATAATATAAAATTATATTATGTCAGTGCAAGGGGTCTTAAATTTATTACCAGTAGGGACAATATTACCATCACACTGATCTAACAAAACATGTTCATTAGACAGTTACAGAAAACAAATCAAGACTACATTATTACACCAGAATTTCACAAAAAATAAGGTTATATGCATAGACAATGATCATTATCATGTCCATCCCTAAAAAGGAAGAAATAAATAAGTCAGCAGTATACAAATACATTCATAAAATAAATATTTCTCAAAATATATTAAGGTTGCTTTCATCATTTTTAAAATGAGGAAGTGAAATTCAGCAATTTGCTATTAATGACAAGAATATCAACAATTAAGACTGATGCAATATTGTACTGTCAGCTTATTGAAAAAAAAAAATCTGTTCACATTTCTGTTAACTCGTTTCTTGAAACCTCTTGGTTTATGTGATTAGTCACTGTATTTAACAAAAGAGTTTATTAAACATAAAACAAAAAAATGATTAATTGGCAGATAATTATCAGAACTAATATTGATTACACACAATCACACTGACAAAGCATAGCTATAAGTAGACAACTAATGTGTTGAGCTCTAATTTTCTGATGCACAACATGAAAGGCAATACAAGGCAAAATGTACTTATTAATAGAGAAGTCCAGAGCAGAGCCGCAAGTAGGAACGCCAGTCATTTTCACCATTGAGATTTTGATTATCTTGTGTCTTAACACACAGCATAGACTTCTAACTTAACTAGCTATGGCAGCCCAAAACAATTGTCTATGTTCATAAAAATGTTTATCTGCAATTTCAAAGGAAAGCATTCCACTACCCAACATTGTGAAGAACAAATCGTAAAACCGTTGCCTTCAATCGGTAGAGATTCCCAATCTGTTTGTAGCTGTATAGAGCCCCCAAGTGTTGTTGTATTGCTTGTAAAGACTTATGGGACAAGTCACTCAATCACTTGGGAGTAAAAAGACAATCTTGTACAGTATCTTTGTCTTTTTTGTCCTTTTCTCAGTTTTTCACTCAAAATGAAAGTCTTACTCTATTTGGACCAGGCTTTTCAAACATCTATGGAGAAATTACTTCCTTTTAACAGACTGCCGGATTCCCTCGTCACATTTGCTGGACTAGTCTAGTCAATACAATGGAACATACACACACACACACACACACACACACACACACACACACACACACACACACACACACACACACACACACACACACTCACTCAATGCAGTACTCATGTGTGTCTGTGAAATCCCTCAGAGCCACTTTGAGACACTTCTGAGTTACCCAGCTCCTATTTTCAGATTCCATCCATAAAGATTACATGACAGAAATAGTACTAATAATAACTTAAAGCATTAACGCTTCTTGCGTCCAGCGCTGTCAATAAATTAGCAAACATTAATATCAGTACTTTTCCATTGTAGCTCTCCTAACACTTAAGTGTGTTGTATATGTCCTGGTCCAGGCCCATATAGTCAGACATCATGGGTTGTCTTTTATCACTTTCAGTCTTGCTAGTGTTGTTAACGTCCCTGTATCAGTGCAGAATGTGCCTGATTCCTCTTCCTTTTCTTCGGACTCCATTTCCCAAACCATGTCCTCCTCTGGCCTGCAACCTTTAGTGACTGACCCCTAAACCTCACAGCTTTCTCGGTCTCCTGTGGTAGGCTGCTCGGGGCTTTTGGCCTCTCCAGGTGAAGGACTAAGGAATGAGTCTTTGACACGCTTGTCTTGTGTTGTCCTGTTCTACTGGTCCCATGGTGAGCAAGTAGTCCTGATCTCATAGAGTTGTGGCTCACCGCTGAGTGGACCTGGTGGAGGACTTGCTGTAGCCACAGGCGGCGCTCCAAATCCTGCAGTGTCCGGCCTCTGTCATGCATGAACTGGGCGTCTGCCACAGACCTTCTCCTGTCAAAATCAAATGAGTGTTACTTTCACAGGTTCACTATATTGCAGATTGTTGCTTTTGCAACAAGCTATAAGGCCTATGAACACTGAGTCAGAAATAACAGCCTAGACGTGCCTGTCAGTCCTCGCACTTTCACACAATCTCTTAACACACTCATCACATTGTTAACGTATTTATTTTTTGAGGAGCAAAAGGACAGGCATTTTACTCCCCTATAGGTTACCATTATAATAGGATGTATAAAGGCTTTCTTGAATCTTGATTCATTGTAATTATTAGCAACTGTGACCTAAATATTCAGAGCACCTGACTAGCAGCACAGTGATATGGCCTGTGCGATCGTGTTTGGTCAGTAGATGGCAGCATAAACAATGATGAAGTATGTGGCCACACAGGAGTCGGTGCCAGTGTGTAGGTGAAGATGTAAAGGTGTAGTCCGCTCAGCAAATAGGGTGGTGTGTTTCCCAAAATCATAGTTGCTAATTATGTTAGCTACTTTGTTGGTTGCAATGCTGTTGTCCATTTAGAAACAAACTCCTGGATAACATGGCATTTGTTATGTTTATGCATGTTTAAGGTCTTTGTTTTTGTTTTTTTAAGCAAAACATGCTAGAGATGTAGCTCTCCCCTTGATGCACTGCTTCCTGGGAACTCCCCCCATGTCTGTTACCATCGTAAAATGCATTTCGAATATTATCTCAAAAGTAGTTCATAGGCCTACTTCAGAGTGTGACAAATTGTTTCATGATGTCTCTTTCTTTATAACACCCTTTGTATGTTATCATAGGTTATGTAAATACATAGGTTATGTTGTTAGGTAAATGTTATTTATTTATTATGTAAATATTCTTTAGGCCTGTTTGTATGTATAGATACTGACAATATATCTAATAGACCAGTGATTACTACTATACTCATACAAACATTGACCTGTAATGCACGTACATATAGGCTTCCCAATCGTCTTTTATACTCTCTACCTTTACTGTACCTTTACCCCGCACCCATCACCCCTCCTTCTGTAGGTGCTGTGGCCCTCAGTTTGGGCACCTCTGTGCTGAGCAATATTAGTGTAGTTGTTTTGATTTCATCTTTCAGAAGCACAATCATAGGATCTCCTCAACATCATGGAATATTCAGCTTAAACATTTCATGATGATAACTGTTCTCTTTTCGGTTTTGAGAACCGTTATCGTTATTAGAAAAAAATACACAAGCCAATGATATAGAGCAGCAGTTAACACAGATAAACTTACACTCTGTTACTAAGTCCAGTGGTTAGCCCCCCGTAATGAGGTACAGGGAAGCACAGAAGGAATACAGCAAAACTCCATTGTTTCAACATCCTGCATCCTGTAACATCCAATGAGCATTTTAGAAAGACAGAGAATTGTACTGTCTACAAGACTTAGATAGTTTAGATAATAAATGCAATTTGAATTATGTTAATTATTATCCATAAAGACTCATTACTATCAGATCAAATAATCTTAAAAGACTTACTGCACATGGGTCCCAAAAGATGTCCTCCAAAAATCAGCGATGAACGGATAGAAAATATTTTTGATTTTAAAATCTGTTGATGAACAGTTGATCGAACGGAATTAAAGATCTAATTGTTCTTAACATTTCTGTTCTATGGAAGAACATTTTTCAATTTGGAAAAAAACAATCCCAGACATATCCAAAGAGTCATCTTCTTAATTCTTTCATGTAGAGCAGCAGTGTAGTACTAGCTAAAATAAAGACTAAAACAGAAGATATTTCAGCTGAGGTGCATCCACTACTGTATGCCTGTGCTGCTGCTGCTGCTGCTGCTGCTGTAAAGGTCTGGCTTGGCTGACTTAAGCTGCTGTGAGCCCCAGAGGTGAGAGTGGAGCAGCACGCTGCCCAACCTGTGTGTGGTGAGGGTGTGAATGGCTGAGAGAAAGAGAAAAAGAGAGGGGTGGGATAGGTGTATATGGGTGTGGGGGGGTTGAGGGGGCTCGTGGGTCAGGAGCAAGACTTGGGCACACACACACACATACACACTCACACACTGCAGCTTAACAGTGTTCTGAAAAAAAGCAATGTAATGAACTTGCGGATTAAGATCAGGTTATAGATTCTGAAATGTAGTTAACCACGATGGGAGGAAGGCCAGGATCTGTGAACAACTGACGGTTGTTGTCATGATAGACGATAGTGCACTGAATTGCTCGGCCTTGCTTGGCAACAGAGGAACAGTGAGTCTATACCTTCAGAAGTTATTAGATGTGATCTACATACAGGGCTGTCATTTCTTTGAGATGTCATACACAAGGCAACACAACAATACTGATCTGCACAAACTCTAATTCCTGAAGACATGTAGTGAGGATTTGGTTTATAAAATTAGCATTAAAGTGTCGCCCTTGTCATGAAACCTAAATGAAACTCTCATTTAATGCCAACCTCTGTATTGCTGTTACTGTGATTTCAGCAGCAAGGTTGCCATGTGAACTTGCAAATGTGTCCACAGTATTTTCCATGCGACTGGTTTCTGATGCATTCAAACAGACTTAGTCAGGACTTGTGGAGAGTTGTGAAGCCCATGGGCCCGTTGTACAGGTGTAACCAGTCACTGGGATCCCTTCTATCTCACCAGCACGCCCACCATACCTCAAAAGCAAACAGCTCATGGCTGACCACTCTCCCCAGAGTACACAACCATAACCTCAGCAAACTCAAGCAAATGGAGAGCTATTCGCTATTCGCCTCTTCTTCACTAAGCCATATTGCCACAACATGGTCAAGGTGGTCTCTTTAAAATGTAGTACTGGGAAAATGGAGCTTGTCCCATGAAAAAACATACCCAATCCCTGGGTGGCCAGAGAATTTTGACATCAACGTCCAGCCTATTATATTATTGAGTGGTTTCGATAAAGATTCTCATTATATAATATGAATACGCGAGATAATACTATTTTAATCACCAAATTAGTACTTCATGTAGTATGAAGACTGAAGGGAGGCGAATTAAGGCACCAATCGGATTCCATCCCATCCTATTCTTGCATATTTTTGTCCTTATTCCACAGAAATATCAGAGAATGGAGTACAGACTAGGGATAACCAAGGCCTATACATTGAAACATAGTAACCATATAACCATATTTACACTTTTTTCTCCAATAATCAATCATCATTTTTGAGGCGAGAAGGATCATTAACGCCAAGCAGGAAAAGATTACAAAGGAGTGGAAGCAACAAAAGGCACAAAAAACAGATTCAATTACATTGCACAATGCACTAGTTAGCGAGTGGAACAAAATAATTTGGAACAGCATAGACTGAACGCGAAAGCAGAAGTGAGCAAGCACTTTACGCTGAATCAATGAAAACTCAGATTATTCAAAACCAAAAGTAAGATCTGAGGTACTGGTCACTCAATGGTAAAGTGCTTGTTCGCCATTGCGTTCGCGTTTGGTCTATGCTTTTCGACATTCTTTCATTCCATGCAAAATCTATTGCTGTTAGAAGGCTCATTCAACAGGGCTATGCTTAAACTCACTCCGGAGCTATCCTTTAAAAGGGTGCACCTGAACATTTTAACTTCTGGGAAAATGAGTCTATATGCATTATCCTAAAGCTTCTAGTTCAAGCCCCATAAATATCAGGCCATCTACGCATTTAGAAAGATGAGCTGACCATGCAAAGAGTAAGGTCATGCAAGTGTGCAACGCTTTTGCACAGGTCTAAATGTTTCGCTTTGGAATATGTATTTTAGGTAAGGTTAGATTAGGTCTTTATTTGCCATTTATGCATAAAGCACAGTAAAGGCACATTGGAATTCTTTAGCAGGGCTCAGAGTCAAAGACGGTCAAGCACCCTGTCCTAAGATAATGTGCACAGTCAGCAGATGTAATAGTAATAGTAACAGACATTTTATAATCAGTAAATAGTCCAGAATGCTGCTCCTGAGTTGTGGATGGGGGGAAGTAGGGAGTGAAAACTATATCTTATAGGTGAAGATAAGATTGCACTTCTATAGATTTGAACTTCAACAGAGACACATAACAGTCCTGTTTCACAGAAATGCACATTTGTCAAAGATATGACATGTTCAACAGAAATGCACAGTTGCCAGAGATATGACCGATGATTCACAGAAATATTTTACCACTTATTAGACATGACAAGTGAACTGAGGTAGTGTACTGTAAGGTGATGTATAATCAGTACTTGTTTTGTTTTGCCATCAGGCCTGTTTCATAGAAACACTCCTTTGTCAAAGATATGACACATGTTCAACAGAAATTCTCAAAAGACATTTCTCAAAGATGTAACACAGAAAAGCATGTTTGTGAAAAGATATGACCCATGAATCAGCCATACTTTAGCACTTATTTCACAGTAAGGAGAGGTAGATAAAGCAAGGTGAACATTAGAGTTAATCTACACTGATTCAAACAACTGTACAAAGAGTTCATAGGAATGTTTGACAACTTAACAAAACGTGAATGTAGAATGGAGGTATGAAATTATGAAATGCTCCTTTTCAGGTATATGAATAAGTATACATATTTGGAAGTCTTTAGGGCTGAAAAGTCCAAGATTTGTTTACAGAGGGATGTATAAAACAAGTGAACAATTGCATAAAAATGTAGGAGGTCAAAGGTCAAAATGCCAACAAAAATAGAAATGGTCCAATCTGCCTCCAACAATAGCCCTGTTGTACACACTCACTTTCGACTGTCAATAGGAAGACCAAGAGAACTCAGTGGTTCTCAGAGTGTGATCTGGGGACCACTGGTGGTCTACAAGCAACCTCAAGTGGCCACAAGGGGATTTCTTTAAAAAAATATGTTAAATTAGGGCGGTATTCTCCCAGGTGCTTAAGTTCAAATAAGTGTTTAGTACAAGCGAAAATGCTTTGAGCTAAGCTCTTTTTTGGACTTACTGTAAGCACCTGAGAGAATATCGCCCTTAGTCTATGTTTCCCAGCCAAGACAGCTTATACTTCCAAAGTAACATTATTAGAAGTCATCGGAATCACATCATTAGATCACCACATTTTTGTGTGCGTGTTTATTAAACACTAAAAAAAATATCCAAAAGTCCAATATATCAAATATCAGGCATCACAACTGTCAAAAGACAACAACATAAATATGGAAGCTACAAATATTCACATCTATTATATTTCATACAAAGACACATACTTCAATTGAATTTCATATTTCTAAAGGAACTTTGAGGATTAAATAATTAATTAAAACAATAGCCCAAAACATGACATGGCTTTGCACCCTGCACAGTGTGGCACCATGCTTATTCTGGGAGAAGAGATTTCATGGTATTCCTTTTTCTACCCTTTTTCCTTGGGTTCATTGTCAGGAGGTTTTGTTGGTTTGACCTGGACTTAAAGGTAGCATTCCACTAGTGACTGATCCCAATGTTTTGATAGTCACAATATCATATCCAGGTTATTACATGCAGTATATGAATGTTTACAGTGATCCAGGCTTGCTGGCAAATCTTAAGCCAATGGTTCCTGTCCAGCTTTGCAGAATGGCTCATCATAGCAGGAGACGAGAGCCAAAGACTCCTGCTTTTGGCTTTATCCGTGCCATCTGGATCCTAACACCCATAGCTCCAGCTGAAGTACAAAAATATGACACCCTTTAAACAGCAGGATCCTTTAGCCTGACAACCACCACTTTGTTTTATATTTCTCACTATTTTCAATGCATGAAAATTTATAGTCAGCAAGCCTTAATATTTTTATCCACACTTCTAACCTTTATCCTTCCTTCAACCTTTTGGCTTTTTTTCTGTGTGCCATTCAATATACACATGGTGGTAACTCACAAATGGGCCTACCGATGTAGACATAGCAGGGTTGTTTAAAGGCTGCCTGATGAACTGTGTGTAAGGCCTTAAAGATGAAGTGTGCAGTCCTGAGGATTGTTGATGTGTGAGATCGACAACCAAAAAAATGACCCCCCCCCTTCATAAAGCAATGTGTTGATTGGCTGGATTTGTTAATGGTCTGGTCTGAGCCCTGTGTTTGTTTCTTATTCACAGAGTTAGAGTGCCAGGTTTTTTGGGAGTGCTCAGTGAATAAATCAAGCTACCCAAAAGCTACAGAGCAATTTTCTACATTTGACAAAAACAAGTAATTTGTATGTAGGCTAGTTATAATAAATCACTTTGTTGGCCATTTAAAGTATCAACAATCTACTGTGTGTTAGGGAAAATTTCAGGTTTAGGTAATCTCCAGTTTGCCTACGTTAACTGAGGGTCCTGACATGAATAAATTTGTTTCATTTTGAAATTTGTTCCATTCATTTATTATCAGATGGATAGATAATTACTGTTATTGGCTGCACACAATAATCCCTGAGGTACATCTCTGCCATCTTATGTCAGAAAACACATGGGACATCACTCATATTCATTGTTTGGAGACCGTGGTCTGTGGAAATTAGAACAGGGAACACTGATAACAGTGCATTCAATGCTCTAGACTCAATGAGCGCTCAATATTCTGTCGTCCTCTAATCGTCCTCCTCTGAACCTCTTTTTCAAAGGCAACTAAAACAACTTTTTAAGAATGAGGAGGGTTTTTAATTTGTTGCTAAATATAGCGTGAGTCCAGCGGGAGGCAGTGGGCTGCTGGGCCATTTTCAACAAAGATGAGCCCCAGGTCCAGCCCAGGGCCCAACGGGTGGTGGCTGCCGGTGGTCTGTCCTTCTCTTATGCACCGGCTCTTAAGTAAACAGTGCAATTCTGTGGTCACCCAGCGGCATGGCAGTGAGCAAAAGACTTCACTGTGCTGCAGCACACAGCTCTGGTGTGCCCTCCACCCTCCCTCATTTACTCACTCCCGTCCCCGGCCCGGCAGACTGGCTTCCAGGGCCAGGACTAGCCTTGATATATGATCCTGTAAACCAGCTGAGCGCTCCTGCTGCGGGCCAGTTTGGATAGCAACATCTCTACCCCCCATATCGACAGCCTTCATGTCTGGCTCATCCCCACTGTGTCGTCTGCACCTACTGGTGCTGGGAAAAAGAGTAATTGGCCCGTGTCCGTTTTACCCAACAAATACTCATGCAAATAACTGCTGTTTACTGATTAGATATTCAAAACATGTTTGTATACAGCTTGCTAATGTAATGTTTGCACAGTGGTTGCCACTAGATTGACTGTTCACACCCAATGGCTCACACCGTGTTACTGTTTGAAGCTTACACCAAGATTTCCAATGCACAACCATTTACAACCTTTGTTGATTGACCATTTACAACCTTTATTTCTCTGAATGACAATGCGTTCTAGTGACGATATTCAATATCAAAAACAGGATACTTAAGAACATCTTGTATCATTCAATAAATTAAGTGTGTTTGAAATTATTAATTTATCTGTGATGACATGATTGCAATAACATTTAGAACACTACTAAATGACTTGTAAAAATTCATTAACCATTTGCTCCTGAAATTTACTTATGAAACAAACCGTTAATGCCAAATTTGTGCCACCCCTTTTCACGTACCATTTCCTAACATTTCAACCACAATCTCTATATAACAGACATGAACCTAGTTCATGTAATGTATTAAAAATAGAATATATGTTTACATGAGGAGTTTACTAAAAGTCACTGCAATACACTATCCTTCCAATAAAGCCATAGCCGTCTCAGATGTTATCTGTAGAAAGGAATTGGTGTTTGGGTGCAGTCCTGTGGCTTCTCTAAGCTTCTTAGCCTTGCACACCGAAGGATTTACTGTAACTCAGACAAGCATTCTCAGCTTATGCTGGGAGCAGGCTCTTGGCAAGGCTCTGTTGTTGCTGGCCTAGTCCCCAACCCACCAACCTGGGCTCCAAAAGTACCTACACAAATCTGTAGGATATTTAGATGAGATGTTGCCAACATTTAGTGGTAGAACAAAACATACTGGTGTTGCTGGGAACATCATTTTTAATAAACTCACAGCATGATCTTATTCTGGGTGGTTTGACCAAACTTAACACCATTCATCAATTCACACACCCATTACTGCCACCCATGGATTTTTTTTTTATTCTGTCATCATTGTAGCCATACATAATGTCTTAGTTGTAATGATCATTAGGTGGTGTAGGCCGAGACCATTCACAGTATAAATAAAAATCAGTTCTAATGCACAAACACATCTTAGTAACCAACATTGCCATAAAAGGTGGTGGTGGGGCAGCCTAAACCATTTATGGAATATTAAACTGCTGGTTTGGAAGTAGCAGCAGAAAAAAAAAACGTATAAATTTTAGTTTGTACCGGTAATTCTGAAATAAGATTTCCAAGATCCAGAATGTCACCAATAAAACTCAAATACACAGATATTTGAGCTCATGTGCAATCACTCTTCTGTGCTCCTCGGGCAATTGGTTAATTGGCTGGAATAACACGAGGTCATCGCCAAGCCACTTCTTTCCCATTTAAAGAGCCAGAAATGGTCAAATCTGGGAAACACACACAATCAACAACTAGAGGGCCTGAATGACCCGCAGTTTGTGGAATTTGACAAAAAAAAAAGTATTTGAGTATTGGGTCTACCTAAAAGTGCAGTTTTACAGCTGTATAAAATAGCACCACCTTTAGACTTCTAAGAACAACAGCAAGGCTTGTGTACCTCATATACAGGAGTGTAGCCAAATTAACTTAATTCTCATGTTATGTTGGCCGTCAGTGAGTAAATATAACCTACCTTTGGGAAGGTGGAAACAACACTGTAACCTAATTAGTATCTTAACAGGCTGAATGATCTGCCAGTTGACTCTGGCCTACTTCTTTTCAGGTTTCTTTAACAAAAGAATTACAAGATTATTCACAAGGTGTTCACTCAGATGTGAGGTGTTCACTTAATGAGGGTCATGCTAGCCACCCAAATCCTCATATTTTTGTAAGCGGCTGATTTCATCCCTTTGCTGTACACCCAGGTGGTGATAACAATCAAAATGACAACGTCTGATGTCAAATTCTATGTTGAACACAAGTATGCTCCTAGTCTCTTTTATTTCAAGAGTAGGAGGGCAATGATGGAAAGTGTATATTTGTGCGGATACAAATATGGTTAGTAGTCTTCAGCTAGATGTCAAAATGGCTTTAATGAAAATACAAAACTACTTGAAAGTATATGATTGTAAGGGGTGTCTAGATTTCTAGGCTACATGATTGTGGTTCATGTGAAACAATTTCCAGTGTACAGACTGGAGTCTTGCAGAGTTACATTTTAGTGTTGCTAATAGGCATTTGATAGGTAGGTCAGGGCTCACCCGGAGTAAGCCAAGGCATTTGATAGGTAGGTCAGGGCTTGCATGGAGCCATCACAATAATCACCACATCCTGCTGTGGGGCCACCTCTCTTGGAGAGACAGGTAGGATATGTTGTCCTCTCTGCAAGGGGAGCTGGTTTACTTTGTCTGGTAGGAAGGAAATCCTTATTAACGCAGAAGAGACAGCTGACTCCTGACAATCTTGTGCCTCGCCGGCCACACACCAAGATGCCAAACAGAAGTAGGAGTCGGGGGCTATTATGTACAGTAGCTGAGACTACATGAGTTGTGAAAATGGAAAAAGAAGTAAAACAGGTACTGTAAAATAAATGTAATTGATCTCCAAACAGCATTTGAATTGTTTACTTTCTCGTTTTCCTTTTAAACTATTCTTTTTACATTAAGGACAGTAAATACCGTAATATGCACAATGGACAGCATTCTCCCATGCCCCTAAGTCCAAAAAAGTGCTTAGTGCAGGTTGAGACGCATGGAGCTATGTGATTTTTTTTTACTTAAGCACCTGGGAGAATATAGGCCAATATGCAGTCATTAAAGGTATGTTATATTTTGCAGTAGATGAAGCATTGCACTGACTGCAGAGTCTGTGCATCTTCAAATGTCCAGTTTTGTTTCTTTCTTGTGACTAAATTGTCACACTGGTCACACATCTTTCTTTGGTGTATACATGCTGTCTGTATAGTTTACTGTACAATAGATATTTGAGCTGCACTCCAATGTTTGATATGGCATAAACTGACTCAAGTGTGATGCTTATTGCCTTATTGATTGATTTGAAGTTGCTAAGCTTGTCAATGTGGTCATGTCTGTTTTTAGCGATGTAGGACTTCTGCTTGGGCAGGGTGGATAACTCTGCTTTGCATACGGTGTTGGCACAAAGTGTGCTTAGCTCTGCATATGATCTCAGATCCTTGTGCTAACATGTATAGGTCGTTGAGAGTCAATGTGGCCCTCCTGAGGTACCTTCATCTATGTATCAAGTGAAAGGAAAAAGTCAGACTTTCTTGCAGTAGGTGGGCCATTTTTTTCCAACTTTCCCAAAGTAGGTAGACTGACAAAGTTCACATAGCACTTGAATGGAACCCAGCACCGCCATGAAGTGAGCTTTCTGTCCTTAAATGCCAAACCAAACAACCAAAGCTCAAGTAATAATTATACAAACACATGGAGTCGCTGGTTGACACTGTACCCTTTTAAGGATGGCAACTGCCAAAAGAGAATCAACACATGCCAAAGAGGGAGTCTCGTTTTACCTGCAGGGGGAGATGTTGACATCAAGGTGTGTGTCCTATAAGTGCAGACTGGATTGTCAACAGAGGAAAGTATACTTTGTGAGCACTGTTGGAAGAGTGTTTCCATGCCAGGACACACAAATCTCTGCTGTTCTTGTGAAATATGGAGCACCTCCTTTCACTGCAGGTCACCATGCGGGACCTGATCCCAATCAACTGGCCAGATATTTGTGGAAGGTGTGAATTTCGTGTTGGTGGTTTGTCAAGGAATGAAACAACATTTTTTAGCTAGAACACAATGGTGGAATTACAGTAGCACAATTGGGTGGCCTTGGCTTGGACGTGGGTGCCAACATGCCCAAAAAAATGCCATTACAGTACACCTTCACCTACAGTACACCTTCACTACTCAATTCATGCTTAAGTATGTAGGGGCTGACATGCAGGACGAATTGATGATATGCCGCTACAACATATGAACATTTTCGTGTTGTGTGGCATGTACATTTCATTTTTAGACTTTTATCGTAAGCAACTTTAAAAAGAGGATCACTATTCAAGTTATAAAACCTAACTGTATGACTTGCTAATATGGGATTGACAGGAGTTGAAAGTGTAAACCAGTGTGATAAAAGTGCAGTGGACATAGAGTGTGGGGACTGTGGGGTGGTATATTGTAAGTGCATTTTAGCTAGTTAAAGGCTATATGGAAAGAGATGGGTCTTCAAGAATTTTTTAAAGATGGAGAGGGTATCTGATTCTCAGTAGCCTACTTAAAAGGTCATACATGGAACAGATGAGAATAGACTGAATTGACCTGTGAGAGATTTTGGATGTGCTAGACTATGTTATTTGGAGGAATATTGTCTGGAGGGTAACATTTGGCATCGTGGGGGTGTTAAGGTAGATGGGAGCAGCCCCATCAATCACCTTGTAGACTAGCATTATTTAAATTTGATTTGATACAAACAGTTGGTTGAAAACCAGGCGTGAATCTGTAACCGTCTAACGGCACACACCATTTTAGTGGTCATTGCGGTAGTCAAGAGATAACCAAGGGCCCAGGTTGTGTGTTACATTAGGTACTGTCCCTTATGTATACAGTCATTGGTACAGTCTGATCTTCCTTCAACTGACCTACAGCTGACATTGACTTTGGCTACAATGGGAATAAATTTAACTTTAGGATGCAGACCAATATTGCCAAAATATTAGTGTAATGCCTACTTGATTCAAGGCCCTGTCTTTAAAACTTTTTTTTCTCACTGGTTCAGGATAGCCCTCTAGTGGCACAGTCAGTGCTCTTTCACTTTTAAGAAGCCTGTCTCCCAAACAATAACAAATAGGCATAGGATTTCTGTAAAGCACTAGAATGCCACCTCACCAATATGTTTTGTTCAGTCCTCACTTTGTATATAAAACATAAGTAGTCTATCTACAAAAAATGTTAACCTAAACATAAACAATTAATATTGTATAGACCTAGTTATACAAGATTATTTTCAGAACATCTGAAAGGTGCAAAGATGCAGGGAATCAAAAAGGAGCAATGTTTTTGGCCATGAGTGAGCTGGACATGCATAGGACCACTATATGAAGTCTTCATTTTGGTGTAAAACAGAAATTATAATGGAGATAAATTGTTGAAAAATAACAAAAATATATTAGCCTAATATTAATGTACTATTGCCTATCAGTAACCATCGACGTAGCCTACAGGCAAGCATGAACGTCTTGTTCAGTAAAAGACATGAATTAATAATAACAGAGGACACCAGATTTTTAAATATACATAGGCCTATATATAATGTATCTATTATTGTGCGATTTCGGTGACCTTTGGTGGCCTACGTCGGATATCCCAAGGTCTACCATTCCTTGCAGTAGATGGCGCTATTGCACTTTGCAAAACTGCTGCATGCCACCATTAATTAAACCATACGATAACGAAGACAACCATTTGCATGTTACCTTCAATCACAAGTAGCATGCATCTTCTTTCACTCCCACCAAATTTTGTTTGGTTTCAGACACTTAATCTCATCCTTACTCAAAGCATTCAAGCGGCAGGAAAACGTTTAGTGTAACTTATTGAGACTGTTCACGACAACCAATAGCTATGCAGCTTCTTCATTTTGCCGTCCAATCACAGTAGGCTTTATTCAAATGTAAACATTTGAGGCGCGCAATGATCGGATCGGATTGCGATATAGTTTATAGCTTCTTATGAAGACAAATAATTGTAGTCTATTTAAATTGTATTAGAACTACAACCCCGAACGTATATGTAATTTTTGGAGAGTTTATTGAGAAAAACGTTGGCTTAAGCCGAGATTTTGGCGTACCAGGTAGCTTTTTGCTAGTCGCGTTCGCACGTTTTTGTTGTTGTTAGTCGGCTTGCTAGCTAAGTAGCTAGCGACAATGTCAGATAAGCCTTGATAAGATAATTCACGGCTTCCAAGTTGATTGCATTGTTGTGGACGTCTTGCAGCAGAACGTTACTTGGAGCATTCAATTAACTTAGTTTGCAAACGTTGGGAAATTGCATTGGCGGTACATACGGTGGCTGGGGAAGTTAGCGTTTGATAAACCGGTTATGGCGGAATTCCTTGAAGACCCGTCAGTTCTCACGAAAGAGAAACTCAAAGGTGAGTTGCTAGCTAATGATGTCCCCCTACCAAGTGGAGAACAGAAGAAAGAGGTGTACGTTCAACTATATTTGAAGAACTTGACAGTTCTTAACAAGAAGACTCCTCCCCAAGACACCTTTTCGAGTGATGAAGAACTACCTACTCCCGTCTCCAATCGGACTCGGTCCTCCGGAAGGGTAAGCTAAATGTTATAAACTAGCTAGCTTGCTAATTTCTATGGCTTGCTAACTAGCTGAATTGCTAACTGCTTTCTTTTAATTAAAACACTGATAGCAGTTTTCAGATCGCTGTCGTTTTATTGTAGAATTATTGTGAGTTTTACATGCTCATACATTCTACTGATGCATCAAATTAAACAGTCACACACTAGGCCTTACCTAATTTAGTTGGTAGCTCTCGCTCAGTTTAGCATTCATTGAATGCAAGCGTTTAGGTATTGACGGGATCTTATTGAAACGTGCGGTCTGACCACATATCATTAAAAGCGCAATTCCGGCATAAATAATTATGTGTTTAAACTTTAACTAAATATACTTTAGCCGATACCGTATCTGTTTAATCATAACTAACGTTAAATTAACTCACAGAGCGGTGGGACTGGAGTCATCATTGAATTCTTGAAACAATGGTAACACGAATCCAGATCCCCGCCTTGTATTGTGTTTTTCCCCCTTAATATTAACATGGTTACGGTGCGTAAACTGATGCCTAATCGGAAATGTAATAAGCACAAAACAAGGTTAATTTTCCTGTAACCCATTTTTCCTCACGCTACACTGCTCTCGTGACCTAATCAGGCGCTGTTCAGTTTGACATGTCTACGGAGAGAGAGGAGCTTTTCAAGTATTTCTCATGTATGCTTAGACTACGGGTATTCCAGTGTTGGTGAATCGTTGTTTACGAAGTACACTCACGTGACAAATGTTTCGCTCAGTACAAGGCCACAAGAAGGACATGGGCCTAGTATCGAAGTAGCCTAATAGACGTCATTGGAATTGTGAACAAATACAAGTATAACAGGCCCATTTTTTTCACTGATTGTAAATGAATACACTGTATTACATAGCTAGTCTAATCTAAATAGGATGGACTTAAAGTCTCAAAGCGTTGTAGTGACTCATTTCCTAAACCATTAAATTGTAGGGCACCACAACCCTGCTATAACATTTGTGCTCTTTCTTTATGAACAGAGAGAAAAATCGCTTACTTAAGTAGACCTAATGCATCCTCAATTTGAGATTTTAGATTTGTTGAGATGTAAATTTGTTACAATGTGTTTTCAAAAGGTCAATGGGGAAAAATATACTCCAACTGCTGAGCATAATCCTACAGTTAACATGCCATTTACTTAAAAGGCTTAAAAATGTAGTGTTTCCATGCATCCTGGTGAGAATTGAGTTTAAATGTTCCATTAAATGAGTCAAGTTATGCCCCTCAAATGGCAAACCATCCTTGTAGTCTTTAAAGGATGTGAGCCACACCTCAGGGGTTTAGTCATTTTCACTCATGGTTTTGGCTTTCAATAGATGATCTTTGTCTACAATAGATGATGTCTGTCTTGTTTGTGTTGACGTGCCCAACTGTTCACCAACAATGTGTTCACCAACATGGCCTTGATTGAGAGAACTCATAACCAGAATTTTGAAATAGATTGCTTAGGTTTAACAGAACTTATGACTACTCACCTCAAGTTCAGACTTTGACTCTGTTTATTGAAGCTGCAAAATGAGTTCCTGCATGGTTTCCGAGCAATTTAAATTTGATCTCAAATTGTAGCCAGCTTGCTGTGTGCCTCCTAAACATTGTGAAAAAATCAGGTCTCGGGAGACAGCACAGGGGCTGTAATAATCAAACAAATAAAGTAAAACAAAATAAATAACAACATAGCAGTGGTACAACAAACAAAGAAACAAAATATAAAACCCACATTCCAGCAAATCACTCACAAGGTGGTGATGGTTTGGTGTCAAAAACTTACTCCCATCCTTCCCCCAATCGTCTTTTGCTGGAACCTGGTTTGTTAGGCCATATTTTGGTGCACAACAAGGCCCCTTATTTTTGTTTGACGTTTACAGCCCCTGTGTTGTCTCTCGAGACTGGACTTTGTCACAGTGTATACAGGAGGCAGACTGCTAGTGGATCAAGGGGAGATGCCTATGATCACGCTGAAACGATACAGAAACTCATATTGCACCACCTCCTTTTTTGGAAGACCCCCTGTGCTAACACAGGTTAATTTTGTGTTTTAAAAGTTTGTATTTCAATTATTTAATTTCCAGAAAGCTTCTAAGAAGACAGACAAACCTCGAACAGATGAGGTTGATATTCCAGGCCTCTCTGATGAAGACCTGAAGGACCAGTTACTTAAACATGGAGTTGATGCAGGTCCCATCGTAGGTGAGTATCTGTCTTGTTCATCCAGCTGCACACACAGTTTAAAACTCTGGAGGAGTATTAACATGAAGTACAGTTCCTGTATCTCCAGCTGTAACAGCAGTAGTATCACTTCTCTCTCATGACCACCTCCTCACGACTGTGCTTGGAAATGTTCAAATTCACACCTCATTGTGAGGAAAACGGATATATACTGCTTGTATATTTTAATGTGTATTAATGGTAATTATTCATTACAGCTTCAACACGCAGACTTTATGAGAAAAAGCTAGAGAAGGTTCTAGATGGGACTGCCAATGCCACCTCACCTCCTCCAGAGCCTACCACCCTGAAGGCAGATTCCAGTCAAAATGGAAACACAAATTCTGTGGAAGATCATTACAGTGATAAGGAGGAAGGTGAGCCCGTTGATCCACATTGCTCCATTTTAGATTCACTCTGCTAGATCATGTCGTTTAATTAATATGGTGAATCTGTGAAGCTTCTGACCATGTTATAATTGTTCATTGAATTGGTTGAATAGGACCTTATGGACGGTCCTTTAATATGCCTGTCTAATGACTACTGTTATGTTTACAGAGGAATCCCCCCCGCCAGAGCCAGAGCCTGTCCCTGTTGTGACTAAGCCAGTAAGGAGTCGGGCCAAGACTCCAGTTACTGTAAGGACCAGTAGCAGACGACAGAACAAGGCAAGTCAATATTTATTGTGCATGGCAATCTAGTGTACAATGGTACATCCGCAGGTATGTGTTTGTATGAAATGGTTGTAAAGGTACTTTCAATCTTCCAGGTGGAGCAAAAGGTAGCAGCTGCAGAAGAGACGGCAGTGACGGGGGAGGATGACGTTTTAAAGGAGATGTTCCCTGATCAGGCTGCCACCCCCACAGGAATCAGGTACAAAAGACTAAGAAGCACTTTAACATTAAACTTTTTCCTGTTGATTCAACTAAGTAGTTCGTCTTTGGTTTATTCTAATCTACTAATCGTTTGGTCCTACTTAGTGCCACTTGTCGAAAGCCAATTTACGGAGCAGCGGGACGGCCAGTGAAGCCCTTAAACCTGTGGCAAGAAGAACCCCTCCAGTATCATGCCACTTACACAGAGAGCAGCTCCATCTTGCAAGGCCACTCCGTCGTAGATACTCCCCCCTCAGCGGGCTCCCGCGTGGGCCGCTGCCTCTCGCTCCTCCTGAGGCTGCTGGTGCTCCTTACTGTGATTGCCGCTGTCTACTACGCCTACCAGAATGTGGACAGTGAGCACATCAACTACGTCAAAGAGCTGGTAGACAGCACTGGCATCCCGGCCCTGCTGAGTGGAGGAGAGAGTCTAGCAGAGAAGGGAAGCGAATGAGCAAAGAGACAGTGCTCTCCGTACCTCATCCAGCCATTGCCTGTGTAGCTCCATCTCCAGCTGCCCTCACAATAATATTCATGCATTGTTTCTCTCCAGCAGTGTCTCGTCTCAAGCTCACCCAAATGGTAACAAGTCTCAGTGAAACGTCTATGAGAAACTAGTTTTTAAACCATCATGTGTGCAGATTTTCATTTAGCTTGGTTTTATTTTGTTTTTTAGTCTAGGCTTTTTTTCTCTCTCTCTCTTTATTGAGTCAGGTAATTATGCATGGTTGGTCTTGGTATTTGTGATTCAGTCATGTCTTTAGCACTTCAGAGTAATCTTCAAAATATAAAGCTTTTGAAGATTATCTGTTTTGCATGACCTTTGTTAAGGGCTTAAATTACAAGACAACATACATTTGTTTTTAGTTTTTAAATATTGTGCTTTCAGTATAGTATTTTTTAAGCGTTGATAACTGGTGAATCTGACCCAACATGGCTGAGTTTATTAATGATTATCTGATGCCACTGTTAGGATTACACTGGCCTTATGATTTATTACTACTGCCAAATATTGTCTAAAAAGCTAAATGTGATTATAATATGGCTATATTAGACAATAGTCACAGTCTATTTTATATACCAGACTGTCTTTAAAACCACACCAAACTTTCTAAATGATGAGATCTATAAATTGTAATAAAGACAGAATCTCCTATAATGGCTTGCTTGTTTGTTAGTGCATCACCACAGTGATGGCTCTTACAGGGAAAACAGTTTACTGTGTCGTTTTCCCCCAAATTTGCCATGACATTCACAGAGCAGCTACACCAGCACAGTAATTGTTTTGGTTTAATCAACTTTTTTTGGAATTGATCTTACCAAAGTTTCATTCTGGGATTTTGTACTGCTGTTTCTGAAACAAGTACGGACTATGTTGAGTCTTTTTAGCCAATTATGAACGAGCTGTTTAATAGATGTTTTTTTGTTTTGTTTTAATCAGGATATAGTCTGAATCTGTCACTGTACTAATCATGTTGTCATGTCAGCATTGCACTGATGTGACCATGTTGAACAAATAAAATGTCTGCTTCTCCACATTATCCTACCTTCACCTTTCATGCAATGCGCAAACTCACAATGAATTGTTAAATCTTAACATTTGGAAATTTGCAACTAGTCTAGCTCCAGGGAAACAATCTGTAACTGACCATATAGGATAGCTGTGAGAAAGGGCATTTCAACTCCATCTTCATTTTGGATTCAATGTCTTTTAAGAATATTTCCATTGGTATGGTGTTGGGCAACTAAACATTTGTCAGGAATCATTTGTGAAATATTTTAGATAACTATGTGTCTGGGTAGTTACACAGAACAGGAAAAAGTAAGCACAGGGATGGTGGAAATATGTTTTGTTAGGCAACAGACTGCACTGATCTTGTCTTGTTTTGAGTGTTTATGTTTGTGATGTAGCATTTTTATTTTCTGTGAACCAAAATATACTACTGTAAATACTTGTACCTGTAGACCAGTTGACCGCTCTGGCCAAATCACTTTCCTTGCTTTTCTACTGAACATCTGATCACGGACTTTAGCATTTGAAATCCAAATCAAAAGGACTTTACATGAAGAATCTTGTTTAATATAGATGGCATGTTTGTACTGTTTCGGTAGCTGTGAATTGTCTTTGGTTTTATATTTTTGTAAGGGGCTTGAGCAAAACTACTGACTTTTTAAAATAAATGTATCCATTATTTTTAGTCAATGCAGAAGTTACTTAAGCAGTGTCAGCAACAGCGTCTTTGTAGATTTTAATTTTCGGTATTGACCATTGATGGAGATGTTTTGTTTTTGTTTTCTGTGTGCACACATAAATGTCTGCCTAATAAAAACTAAACATCACTAGTCTTCTCACACACTTGTTTTCAGTCATAACTTCACTCCTACCTTCATGGACAGCAGGGAGTCAGAAAAATGTGTCAGTACTGTTTTGTATGACATTGGGTTACAATTTTGGGGGGTAGAATGGGATACATACAGTAAATGCAGTTGACATTGTTTAAAATTATGTCTTTTAATACTCATTTTAATTCTACAACAAAGCAGTATTTGAATAGAATGCAATTTGTTTCCTCAGGAAATTGCCTTAATAAATATGATGTTTGGAATTTATGTTCTGACTTTTCTCTTGCAAATATTTAAAAACTGTTGTATTTATCTAAAACCTATTGTCAATTGGAATTCTACTGTAGACTACAGTTTCACAGGGATTATTTATGTTTATTAGTTTCAACAAGTTGCTATTACACTAATCTGATGTCAGATGAATGGCGTTCTGTCACTTTGATATTTTAATCGTGTGTGTGTTTAGATAGTGTTGTGACAAATTTTCCCTTGAGTTAAATAAAGTATCATTTCATTTCTTGGAGAGTTCACTCCCTGATGAGGTCAAGTGATAGATAATGAGGTATTTGTAGTAGAGTAGTGATTTGCCATAATTTGGGAGAATACTAGCTTGGCCATGGCCATCTCCTTGGTCTATGCTTCACTTCGCACAAGGGTCTGGGATCTCAGCCATAGACCGATGATTGCAAGCTGGAGGCTGAACTGTTTGTCTGAAATTTCACCCAGTTGCTAATGTTTGGCTGTGAGATATGTGTTATAGGGCAGCCTGGCCGTGAAGTAAGCTATGCTACAACAGCAGAAACCCAAAATAATCTCTTCCAGCTCCTGCTGATTGCCGCGGTGTTGAATTGGTCGCTGCACAATAAGACCAATGGTTGGAATCCCAGACGGACATGAAGGGAGATGAAGATTGAGCAGAATTACATAGGAAGGCAAGGCCAGGCTAGGGAAATAAGACTCATTTTCCACCTCTCCTAAAGGTTAAGCAATTGAGTTTTTTCTTTCTCCAGTTCATCCAGACATTCTGCATATTATGATGGTAGCAGTTCTAGCTCCAGCCCAGCTTAGATCATCAATCAGATTAGGCTGTGAGCATCTCTGCAATTAGAATCTTGTTTCAAAGTGACTTCGAATTCTGAAATTTTCCCCAATTAAAACCTGACCCTTCTGTGGTTACAACTTGTCCCAACATCAATAGAAAATTATTTTCTGGCCTTACGTGACATGAAATAGTCCCTCCATTTGTCCAAGTTCCATTATTACATGAACTGAGAGTATAGGAGGGCAGTTCAATTTTCACATTAAAACCTGACTCTTCTGAACCTGTAGTTGCAACTTGTCCCAACACCAACAGAAAATTATTTTCTGGCCTTACGTGACATGAAATAGTCCTTTCATATGTCCAAGTTCCATGATTATTATATAGAATGAGAGTAGGCCTATAGGAAGGCAGTTCAGTTTTCACATTTGTCTAATTTAGAAGGAAGTGTAGAACCATGTATACTATATTGAACACATTCACAAAACTCATAGGCTACTGGTGTTACATGTTGGATGAAAATCAGTCACTTTGTCATCTGACCACTGTACTCTGCTCACAAATTTGTGGCCCACTTGTAAAAGAAAACAAAGAAACTTTATATTGAAATTGCACATTTATTTACAATAGTTTTAAATTACACAAAGTAACATCCTTGTTTCCCTGCCAGTGAATTTTGACAAACTCCTGACTATATATTTTTTTCTTGTGCTCTCTTTCTCCAGCATCATTAGGACACCCCCAGTTCAGTAATTGGTTACCTAACCAATCCCTTACCAGTTACCAAGTATTTCAATATTGCATTGCTTGGTCAAGATGAATGGATCATAGTTCATAAATAAAAGCTTACTTCTGTATAATCCTGTTGTTCACCTAAACTGAGAGACTTCTTGCTTTGACATAATACAACAAAAGCTTTTAAGATCTGCATGACACAGTATTTTGTCAACAGAAAAAATCCATCTATGAGGAATAGTAATCCTGTCTGCACATTAATGATAAAAGCAGGATCAGTTCATAATAGTTTATTAACATCATACATGGCATAGTATTGTAATTGCAGGCAAGGTCAAACAACACAGAACTCATTTAAGCGAAACTTCCATTAAAAACGTGGAGGCAAGTATTCATTTCCACTATTATTTTCTTGCTGTGGCTAAGAGCCATTGTCGAGGCTGGCTTTATTAATTTACCATCATCTATAATTTCCTAAACACAGCAAGGTGTGCAAAATATCATATTCCCTGCTCATTGCCTCGATTAGGCCTGATCCCACAATAACAACGCTTTCCGAGGGTAAGACTTGGTGAAAATACACGTTTTTAACATTTAACTAATCCTCGATGACAACACAGCATGCATTAATAAGTATGAAGCTTACCTTCTGCAGCTGCAAAGTTGGAGGAAGTCGACCTGCCAAGGTAACGGGGCCTAGGTCTAAAATCCTACGGCCTAGAACTAGGCCTCAGAGATCATTTCGTAACCATCAAAAAGCCACTGTGACTGGTGGATAGTGCTCTGACGTAGGCATTTCCTTCATGAGACATCTTGTTCACGCAGACTGCGACAGGATTCGGCCTCTACGAACCGGCGGTTGGGAAGGTCGGAGACACAGAGTTTCAAGGAGCTCTTCTAAAGTGAGGAAAAACCCCTAAACTTTCTGTATCTTATTGTTTAGCTGTTTCTTTTCGCTAAACGTTATACTTATCGTAAGGCAAAATCATTCTTAATATTCCTTAATAGAAATAACGTCAACATTTAACTGCAAATTTGTGTGCGACTGAAATTTAGCTATAACGTTAACGTTAGCAGAGTGAGGATATTTAGCATCAGCTAAATAGATTCTATGCGTGTTAGCAGTTTCTAGCCTATTTTAGCAAGTTGCTATGCTCCGTGCTATTCGGCTTGTGTAGTCATGTTATGATTATTCTATCTGGTCGAGAGAACTATAATATATTGCTCGTGGTGAGATTACTTTTAACGTTGCTCTATCAATACATGTCGACATCACAATTAACGTTGTCAAATTTAGCTATGCTATCATAGGTAAATTAGTGTGAACCATGGCGTGAACTCTCTCTGTGCCATTCTCCTTCAACACAGCAGCCTGGACACAATGTACCCGACCACCTTGACACAACTGGCCCGGGCAAATCCCTTCAGTGCCCCCTTGTTCACTCTTCAAAAAGTCGAGGAACCTAAACAGACAGCCAGCACCAATGGACAAAACCGGAGGTTTGCGGCTGCGGCCGTGGCAGACGGTAAGAAAGCTAACGTCAAGACTACGTTAATTCAAGCTAGCTAACGACCTCAAAACTGTTTAAGGTAGCCAGATGTGGTGCAAACACATTATGCCGAGACCTATAGACCTATTGATGGGCTAAAGAGCTGCTATAGAATTTGTTCATATAAAATATGGTTTGATGTAGACGTTTAAACAGTTATAGTAAAGTGGTATTGGCTCTAGCTATCATGTTACCGGTGACATTAACTAATAACTTTAGCATTTAAGATATCACAGCCGCATTGGGCTATGTACGTTATTGGGGATCATGGCTTGGAAAACCAACTTCCCAAAGCGAAATTAACCAATATGCAATGGCAAAAGGTTGCATGTCGACACGAGGATTTTGATTTATTATACGGCTAGCCGACATTTTGGGGTCAGGGATTTGTGTTTGAAACAGAGCCCAAAGTTAGCCAACGAAGCTAACATTAGGGGTGTTCGCTAACTCTAGCTTTGGTTAGCACGCACATATATTTGGCTAAAGTTAGCGTATGTTTAGGTTGACGTGAGGTGCAAATTGCGACGTTATCTTGCAAGCAGTGACATTACGAGTTACTTTGAATTATTGAATACTTTCAGTTTATTTTTAAATGTCTCACAATTTGCCAGAGATGCAGACGAAGCCTGAAGGCCTTGTCGGCTTTCAATGGAAATGGAGGGCAGTGAAGGACAAAGTTGGCTTTGAAGGAACGATTAGTTTTATCATGCTACAGGGAAAGCTACAGACATTGACACCACGCCAGGGCATGCATTTTACTTTTACATTGAGTAGCCATGTGTTGAATGTTATCAGGCAGATGTAATTTTTTTAAATGCGTCCTCAACACATGACCGCAAGCTGCATTCAGGGACATGCCAACAAGGCCCAATTTCATTGGCTCAGGCAAAGGCCATGTTGCACAGTGGTGTCATGGAAGGGGTTTAGTTATATTACACACGCACAAGATTTTATGTTTGAATACTCCTTAAAAACTATTGGATCTTTATTTTAATTCACCAGATTAAGTCTTCATTCATTTTGTTGTAGCATTTTATTATATTGCTGTTACCTTCTATGGTTGACTGTATGATTATGTTAGATGTAAGTGTTCAGCATAAGGTAATTAAAATTCCTGCAACAGATTTAACTGGAGAGGTGTAGAAGGTCGGCCAAGGTGCCTTTCAGACATGTTTTTATGCCCGACTGTGAAGTGCCTGAAATGACATGAATGGTCTCTCTCCAGAGGGAGACAGCTGTGAGTTTGGCTCACAGAAGTATTTCATCCTATGTGGCTTCGGCGGAATACTGAGCTGTGGAACCACACACACAGCTGTGGTGCCTCTTGATTTGGTCAAGTGTCGAATGCAGGTCTGTCTCCTGCCACTTGGTGTGAGATAACCGCATGAGCATGTATGTGATGTGTTTTTTGAGCATGAGCACGTCTGTGTTGTGGTGTTTTGTCCTATTCCACAGACTCGGAAGTGAGCTGTGAGTTTGGCTCCTCAAAATACTATGCTCTGTGTGGATTTGGGGGTATCCTGAGTTGTGGCATCACTCACACAGCAGTTGTGCCCCTTGATCTGGTCAAGTGTCGCCTGCAGGTCTGTATATGAGAAACTCACCTCAGACATTCAAACCTACATAGAAGTACATTGGTATGAGTCAAGTTAATATTTGCCATTGTGTTTCCTTTTGTGTTTACCCACATCACCATTTAAAGGTCACGCATGTTGATATTGTGCTGTGCCAGTGTACCTTATCTCCCAGACTAACCCTGTGGAAATTCCTCACGTTGTGCTCAAAGATTGTTGTTGTTTGGGTGTTAAAAATGTTAACAATTGGCCTAAACATCATTTTTTTTATAATTATTTTTCCCTACTTTCAAGTAATTAAATGCTGTTACTCCTCAATCTAGGTGGATCCTGCCAAGTACAAAAGCATCTTCAATGGCTTTTCGATCACATTGAAGGAGGATGGTATTAGGGGTCTTGGCAAGGGCTGGGCACCTACCTTCATTGGCTACTCCATGCAGGGTCTCTGCAAGTTTGGTTTCTATGAGGTGTTTAAGATCTTCTACGGCGATATGATTGGTGAGGTGAGTACAAACATTTTTTTTAATAGTTTATTTAAGCATGTGTTTTTTTTTATTGTTGTTATCGTCCGTCCGTCCCCCCCCCCCCCCCCTTTTTTTTTTTTTTAAATCCCCCCCGTCCCCTTTGCAGTCTGAGAAGTTGAACTGTTTAAAGTGATAACTTTTCAGTTAAGTGATGCAAAGCATTTTTTTTTTTTTTTTTTTAAATCAGGAAAATGCTTACATGTGGAGGACATCCCTTTACCTGGCCGCCTCTGCTAGCGCAGAGTTCTTTGCCGACATTGCCCTGGCTCCCATGGAGGCATGCAAAGTGCGTATCCAGACCCAGCCAGGCTATGCTAACACCTTGAGAGAATGTGCTCCCAAGATGTATGCAGAGGAAGGCATATGGGCGTAAGTACCTTTTTGGGCTCAAAAACTGCGGTTCCATGGTATTCATTGATGCTGTTGAATTAGTAAACAGTGAAAGGTGAAGAGGACACTGATCCCTGAAGCCTATGTTAAGTCTACTCAGCTTTAGCTTTAGACTGGGATTACATTGTGTTCAACACGCTCCTTAGATCCACCTCTGGGAAGCTCTCCACTCCAGGGCTGCTTACTCTGTGTGGGTACTGCAGTGTCTGTGTAGTGGGGCTTCCAGCAGCTTTGCGGCTGTACAGTTGGAGGTGCTTGAGTCATTGGCGTGTGAGAGCAGTCTACCTGCACCTCTGGTCTAAGAGCGGCACTGACACCTTAACTGGAATCCATTAGTGCCGCAAGATCGGAGGGCGGATAACTCTTGTCATTATGAGGAGACCTCATGTTTAGGATTGAAAGATCTCAAGACTACCGTTCGGCTCGGGCTGGACTGAAATTTTTGACTGTGCGATTACAGACATTTTTTAATTGTTGTTGGTCACAGGTGTTTTGTTTCTTTGACTCTGGCAGGTTCTATAAGGGTGTGGTCCCTCTGTGGATGAGGCAGATCCCATACACCATGATGAAATTCGCCTGCTTTGAGCGCACTGTGGAGCTGCTCTACAAGTATGTGGTGCCCAAGCCCCGCAGCGAGTGCTCCAAGCCCGAGCAGCTGGTTGTCACCTTCGTTGCTGGCTACATTGGTAAGTGCATTTTCATGTTTCAGAAAGCGTATATAATTGTACAAGTGACTGTGTCTTGTGAATCAGTTTGTCCCCTTAAACTTGGCTTGTAATGCTCTAAGTCACATCTTAGTGTTTACATACACGGATCAAGAGTTCCATTTAATGGTCTTTTCCCTTTCTAGCTGGTGTGTTCTGCGCTATTGTGTCCCATCCTGCTGACTCCGTGGTCTCTGTGCTGAACAAGGAGTCTGGCAGCACTGCCGTGCAGGTGCTGAAGAGACTTGGACCCAAAGGTAAGCAGTCAATTTGCCCTAACCCCAGAGAATGACCTCATTTAGGGGGTTATTTGGAACTAAGAACTAGGCTACTATAGTCGTGCCTTTTGCATGAGTTTATAACACGTTCCTTAGATCCACCTCTGGGAAGCTCTCCACTCCAGGGCTGCTTACTCTGTGTGGGTACTGCAGTGTCTGTGTAGTGGGGCTTCCAGCAGCTTTGCGGCTGTACAGTTGGAGGTGCTTGAGTCATTGGCGTGTGAGAGCAGTCTACCTGCACCTCTTGTCTAAGAGCGACACTAACACCTTAACTGGAATCCATTAGTGCCGCAAGACCGGAGGGCGGACACTTATTTCTTCCCTTTGCTAAACAGAAAGATCAACTGAGTTAAGTTTGCATTTGAGTAACTACTTTGTCCCTTTTCTTTTTTCTAACCAGGTGTATGGAAGGGTCTTGTGGCCCGTATCATCATGATCGGTACCCTGACTGCCCTGCAGTGGTTCATCTATGACTCAGTCAAGGTCTACTTCCGTCTGCCCCGCCCCCCTCCCCCTGAGATGCCAGAGTCCCTGAAGAAGAAGCTGGGCCTTACTGAGTAGAGCACCAAACACTTCCCTGCCCCCAAACCCCATGAAATAATGGCTGTCTTTTCTATATTTAAAACCTCAACCATCACCATCACCACCCCACCTCCACCGCTGCTGTACACACAAACCAACAAAGACGGCGAAAAAAAATGAACATGTTTGTTTTAGGAGGCATAAAGGAAAAAGCAGAGCAAATGCAGTCATTTGGCCTCAACTCCAGTGTTTTGTCGGTTTTAAGATTAAAGTGTACCTGGGAAAAATAACTTTGTACTGATTGAATTTTTGTTGTTTTTCTTTCCTCAATAAAGTAAAGGCTCAAATTTGCCGAATAAGTGGAGTAATCCAGTCTGAATTTGCTAGAGCAGGTCATGGGCTCTTCATGGCTGCATCTTTTATGGTGAGAAACTGGACTTGGTTTAATCAGTAGGTTCACTCAGTTTGTTTTGTATTTATAACTTGGCATAACTCCCACTATTAATACTCAATAAATAAATCTGATTATATTCAACATTTAAGTGCTCAAGCAGCACCAGCTACACTGTAATAAGCCCATGTCCATGGGAGAGACTAGAGAGGCTACTAGCAGCCATCTGTGGTCTGAAGCAGTCTTAGCGTTAATTGGCTTGTTCGATAGCTTTAAGCCTACTTTGAATATATTTTTAGTTTACTTCAGACGAATCAGTGAAACTACACGAAAGAGAAACTGAACGATGGTTATACAATCAGGGCTAGGGTGCACTTTGGAAGAAAAAAAACTTTGACTAAAACTTTGATTAAACAGCCTACACTAAGCCATATTTTGATTCCTGATGCGCAGACGACAGCAGCAAAAAAAAAAAAATTGGTATCCTATTTGGAGGCTAGTCTGATTTAAAGGGTGACGTGTGAGTCCGTTTACTACTTAATTTATGAATGATCATGAACATCAATACATGGACATCAGTTGGCATGAAGTTAGTTGCCTGGTTTGTCTGGTTCTACTTGCCTAGTATAGCAGAACAGTGTAGGCTACTTGAAGTTCAGAGAAGTTTTTCTATTTTTGACATTATAGTGCCCCCTGCAGCAATATCTAGTACCAAACACTGATGGTTGGGTTAAAGCAAAGTGTCTCTGGTTGAAGCAAAGTCTCTGCGTAAAATTAGCTTATTGAAAGCACACAGGAAAGGACTTAATATGATGTTTCATAACTCCAGACTTAATATGATATAGTAACATTAGTAAACTTTAACATACCACATGAAAACGCCAGAAGCCTACTCACCTTTATGCTGAAATAAAGGAGGCAAAATTGCACCTGAAATCCAATGTTCACCCGGGAGTAACCTAGCCTACTGTAGACAACTGCTGAAGCCTTCGCACTTTCCAGATCCTATACAACTACAGTGAGATGTCAGTGTAATCAAGGGATCTCAAGACGATTAGACAGTAGAATTAATCTGCTTTGTCGTCATACTCCTCATGGCCATTTAGGCTATAATTATTATACATAGACTATAATTATAGGCCTGGCACAAGCAGCCTGTACGACTTGCTACCACATATCACGATATCAAATCGAAATGTGACTCACCCAGATTACAATTACACATGAGCATACTCTGGTCCATGTTCTGAAAGCTTAGTAGCCTATCACTTCAGCACTATGGCTCATTAGGCTACCAAAAAATCTGAGATTTCTCCATCTCATCTCTCACTGAGAAACCTTGCTCATATGCTACTAGGCAAACAGTGAAGCCTTTACTTTTCCCTGTCCTTGACACACCTCATGGGTATTAAAAATGGGACTTGTTCCAAATAAGGATTAGCCTACAGTACCTTGAGATCATCACTGGATTTAAGTGTAGCCTATGCCATTCTGTGACTTTTTTTTTTCAATTTGGACAAGTTATCTGCCTTTTTGTAATCTCCATGAAATTGCACTGGTAGATAATAGAGAAATTAACATTAGGCTATATCCTGTTTAATTTTCTTCACTATTGTAATTTGGGAAATATAATCATGCAATTAACATGTCTGTATTTTCAATTCATTTTATTTGTTTCTATGGTTTGTTGTTTGTGCAATTCTTTCTCTGTGATGTGCATATGAGACAAGTCTTTATACTTTCCAACAGCTCAGTTAGGAGACACTCCTTCTACATGACAGCTTCCTCCAATAGAACACTACCATGAATTAGTCATTTGGATACAGGTGCAGCAGATTGAAGTTGTCAAGAGATTACATTAACCCTATTATCTGTCTGCAGACAGACACTGGCCGTGGGATAAATAATTGTGAAGGCGGCATGGGTGAGAGGAAGTGGAGGAAGAGGAGGAGAGGTGTAGTGTATCTCTTTTGAGAGATTTACCTCCCCCCGCCCCCATGCTGTGTCTGTGTCTGCAGCAGGCACCACCAGGTGCACTGTTCCCTGATTGGGATGGGGAGGAGTGGCACTCTTGGGCACTGCACTGCAGTTACTCAGTGAGTTGCACTGACCGACTGCTGCAGGGAGACTGCATGCCCGTTTCTCTCTCTCTCTTCCTAATATGCCATGTTGATTTCTTGGTGGTATCTGTACCTGGCAGCCCGGAGCATCGTCGATCAAAGCAAGTACTCTGTTGTCATTTGTCTTCTATAGATGAACTTATATTCTTACTTTAGCTGAATGTTATGGTTAGGTTTGAGACTGATACAGGGCTTGTTTGTTTGGGGGTGTGGATAAATGCTGACATGGAGAGAGTTTCTGGAATCATTTTTGGATGACTACAGTGCACACATTGATGATTTCATCAAATCATCAATGTGTGCACAGTAGTCATCCAAAAATAACAGCTAATGTCGGGTCCTGGGAACTTTAAAATTGAGGCCTAGACTTCATGTCTAGCCAGGCTTATGAGTATCATGAGAAGGTATGGACCAAACACATGTACTGTATGTGAGTCCTTGCTCTTCTTGAGTATGAGTAGTGCATGCTTTCTCAGGAACAACCCTAAAATATGTATAAAAAAATTATTCACATACCAAAACTAGGACTGACAAAATATACAAGTAGCTGCATTGCATCTGCTTGAGCATTATAGAACATTGTAATGCTTGACCGTGTGTGCATAGTTGGCAACGGACATTGGTCTTAATTCATCTGATCTCTGTGCCAGTTGGACACTACAGTACTTAACAAAATCTGTTTTGCTTCAGCTCTGAACATGGCCTCAGTCCTGCAGAAGCTCATCATGCCCTTGTTCAGTGGCCCAGCGGAGCCACCCAGGAACAAGGTGACGGTGGTCGGGGTGGGCCAGGTGGGAATGGCCTGTGCGGTCAGCATCCTACTACGGGCAAGTACAAAATCACCTCCAGTACCACAAACAAGGCATTTTGTGTTGATGACATCATATAATAAATTGCCATCCAATCAAGGACCACCATGACACAGCAATAATCTTTCATCAAACACGTGCCACGTCATGTAAAACATCTTCGGCATATTACATTCCACTGTGCAGTGATCACACCTCTACGACATGTTACAAATCCTCTCTCCTCTCCTCTTATGTGTTGATAGGACCTTTGTGATGAGTTGGCTTTAGTGGACGTGATGGAGGACAAACTCAAAGGAGAAATGATGGACCTGCAGCATGGCAGCCTCTTCTTAAAGACACCCAAGATAGTTGCTGGCAAAGGTGAGGGATTTTTGCAACTCCGTCGCAAATTGTACTGGTCAAGAGTGTTGTAGTAAATTCCATATGATATTCTTGACTCTGAGAACTGTTTCATTGTAATACCCAACCATTAGATTACTCAGTGACGGCTCACTCCCGGATCGTTGTGGTCACTGCTGGTGTCCGCCAGCAAGAGGGGGAAAGCCGCTTGAATCTGGTTCAGAGGAACGTCAACATTTTTAAACACATCATCCCTCAGATTGTCAGATACAGCCCCAACTGCATCCTAATTGTGGTCTCCAACCCAGGTTTGTAACATTGTCAGCACCATACACAACATCAGGAAGGCACACTGTGCTAGTCCGTGTTGTCATGGTTTAATTTGCCATTTACTAAGCCAGCTTTTAAGTTCAACAATCATGGCATGTAGTGGATAGTCAAGTGTTAGTTGTTATCAACTTTAATTTCCATAATTGTGTCAAGTATATGGTGTACATGACATGAATTAGTTTCCTACTTTTGAAATGCAAAGTGTTTTGAAACAAAATTCTCCGCCCAAACACAGTGGATGTCTTGACCTATGTGACGTGGAAGCTGAGTGGGTTGCCCAAACACCGGGTCATTGGTAGTGGCACCAACCTGGACTCTGCCCGGTTTCGCTACCTAATGGCTGAGAGGCTTGGCATCCACCCAAGCAGCTTCAATGGCTGGATTTTAGGAGAACATGGAGACTCCAGTGGTAAGCAAAAGGACTGCTCGAAAACACAACACACTGTGTCATGTACTTTCAACATCTTTAGTTAGACATCTACATTTGCTTTAGTTTAGTTCTTTTTCATTCGTCTCTTATTCCTTGTCAGTCTAGAGGGGCACTTGGAGAGCTCAGACCACAACCTTTAGTGCAAATGGCCTACTATTTCACAAGAATAATAATGAAAGTAATCCTGCTGGTTCACTGACAGCATTTCCTCCTTAATGGGGTAGTTAGTGGGATATAATTATTCATTATACTCAGCCTGATAATATTTAGATTCAGCTTTTGGGCTCTTGATTAAGTGTACGTGTGTGTTAGTGGGACGCACATTTCTAAATACTGCAAAGTTGACTTTTTACCAATGAGGTCTTTAGTGTTGGATCAGCCAGCCTAAGTAGTAGTTAGTAAATCATCCTAATTATGTTGTCTTGGTTTTCCTTTAGTGCCGGTATGGAGTGGTGCAAATGTAGCTGGAGTGAATCTTCAGACACTAAACCCAGACATTGGGACGGACTATGACAAGGAGAACTGGAAAGAAACACATAGGAAGGTAGTACAGAGGTAAGCAATAATCTGCACACAGTGGGTTACACAAGTGTGCAATAGTGGTACTTATTAGAGCTGAATTCTCAATTGGATGCTTTGTCTGCAGTGCCTATGAAGTCATTAGACTGAAGGGCTACACTAACTGGGCTATTGGGCTAAGTGTGGCTGACCTCATTGAAAGTCTCATGAAGAACTTGAATAGAATCCATCCAGTATCAACTATGGTCAAGGTCAGTAAATGCACTTGAACAGCAAAATCAACAAATGCAACCAACACGGTGGACACATGTAACCTGCATGCTTTTGTTTTGCAGGGCATGTTTGGCATAGGTGATGAGGTCTACCTGAGCCTGCCCTGTGTACTGAACGGTAACGGGGTCAGCAGTGTTGTCAATATGACTCTGACGGAGGATGAGTCCTCCCAGCTGAAGAGAAGCGCTGATACATTGTGGAACATCCAGAGGGACTTAAAAGACTTGTAATGCTATAGCCATACTGTATGACAAACGCACTCAGTTGTTAAAGGTTAAAACGTTTCTGTCAGATCTGACAGCCATTTCAGTGCAACTGATTTCTTGAATAAACCACAAAAACGTATGCTCTGCTACATAGTATGAGTACATTTCTGCTGGTTTAAATAATTTTGAATAGATGTTTTTCATGGTTTTTGAATTTTTTTCACAGCGATGTTGATGGTCAAGACCTGTTTTTCCTGTATATCCCATACAGTTCCCTAACCTCACTCACATCACATGATTTGTTACACTGCAAGCTGCATTTACATCTGAAAGCCCTTCATAAGACAGTTGCTTCAGAAGACTGGACATCAAAGATCCTTGCATATAATTGGAAAAATCACTTGTCTTGTCATTTTATTTCAACCACTCACATCTAAACCAACCCGTGACAAGATAATGTATCGCAACACAATTTCTTGTTTCTTAACTATAACTACAAACATAAATGTCAGTATCTCAGGCATAATTGGCACAATAACCGATTTAGCTTGCAGAATATAGATATCTCTTTCGCATATAACTGTTAGTTGTTTTTTCAATCCACAACTTTTGCTGTTAAGTTGCTGACAGACAGACAAATACAGTAGGCCTACCAACAAAGACAACTTCATTGGCAGAGGTAATAATAACCAATAGGTTTTTAGATCTGAAAGTTAGTCCTTTAACGAATGTTGTAGCTATACAAAATTAAAATGGAAATACTTTAAACTTTAAATACTTAAAACTTAAATACTTTAAACACTCAACATAGTCCAGTCAATACATTTTAATTTTGAGACTTGTAGAAAGTACAGATGTTGCAGTTTTGTCATTAAAAATCAGATATTGAATGGGCTCCTCAGTGAAATGAGGCCTACTGCATTCCATAGATAAACATTGCCATCACATTAAGATTTTAAGGACAAAACACAATTAGACATGAGGTTCATGTCAGCTGTACGCATTTCAGTCAAAGGCAGTTTTCATGAAACATATAGTTTACAAAATTAAAAGTCAGTCTCACACAATGGTCATTCTTCAGTTTCAACACGTCAGATTCAAGCAAAGCACAGACTATCTGGAAATACTCCAAATTACACGTGTACATGTCATATGTGTCATTGCATTGGTAAAACAATGTAACAGCAGACGATATCAAAATGATCAGTAATGTCTGAACGCCTGAGGAATTAAGAATAGCTCACTTCCACCATAGAAAGAAAGAAAAAAAACAACAACAAAACAATAAAAAACAGGGCAAGAGCAAGCCCTTGTGCCGCTGTGCTCATGTAAGGTCACCCTCAGCACATGCCTATAAGCCTGTGTTCACAACCATATCATGGAGTCATGGATCACATTACCTGCCATGGTCTACACCCCAGTGACATTTTGGGCGCATGCTTGTCTGCACAAGCTATTTGTGCATAACCTACAGTACATGAAGGTGAAGTGAGCCATATACTTTATTGGCCATATGTTGCCATGTCAAAAACTTTTTTCTTTTTTGTAAAAAAGAAATGATAAATTATTATAAATAATGGATTATGTTGCTCAATAGTCTGATCTTAGTAACTACCAAAATCTTGACATCCCGACACATACTGTAGCTACATAAAGAACCATCCACAAATACAGTCTTACAAAAAAACTCAGTAACCTTTTATTACACGCTCAGGGCTCCTCCAATCAGAGCAGCACAGCACGATACAGAGTGGCCTGCTTTGTCACACACTTGATTCTCTGAAGAATCTCTCCAGAGTTTGGTCATGTTACATACACATTTACACACACGCACACACACACAGACAGACACACACACACACACACGGGACCAGTAGATCAAGAGTGCCGATTCAGACTGCTCATGGTTTAGTCCTTGTTTACCACCAGATGGAGGCACGGTGCACCATGAATCACAGCCTGGCTCTTGCTTGGGCTGGAAAAGTTCCCAAATCCTCATGGTCTTTTCTTTCATGGCGACAACTTCATGCAAAACATTACCACTCTCCTTTAAGGGGAGCTTCAGTAACTTCAGTAGCCAAGTGAAAGTTTATGGAGGAAGAAATGTTTTCCTTCCGATGAGAAGAGATCCGTAACGACCTCTCAGGGGAGTAGTTGGCAGTAGACAATAAAGTAACATTTAAACGTAAAATTTTGAAGTATAAATATTAGGGAATGATCAAGCAAATGTCCATGGTGACCATCAGTTACCGTTATACCATGGTGTTGCTCTCGCCGACTTTATCAACCAGCTGAAAAACAAGGACATTGATGTAAAAATGAACACACTTTGAATAGCTCAATTACAGAATTTTGTTTCAATTTCAATTCCAAACCTAAGGCTACACTAGATGCATTAAGTTAAGTGTTAAGTCAAGCTCCGTCAAAAATGCATTGAAATGAAAGGTGAATAGAATTTAGAATGTTGTCTGTGCTGCCGTGTCTGGTGTAGCCACTTCCATTGTTTCAGCCAATTGTTACAGCAGATTAGCCTGGCTTGCGTGACCACGTTCAGAAATGAACTGTGGTCTGGCAAAGCTAGCATTACCTGGGAATTCTGGGCGGGATCAATCTAAATGTCTATCAAATGCTATCAAACTTCTATCAATGTTATGGGCCAGAGCTGGACAGAGGCATCATAGGCTCGCCTCTTTCAGCCTGCTCGTTTCCCATTGGGTCCTGATTTTTATGGGTTTGAGAGTTGAGGAAATTGCCTCCTTGACCATACTGACTTCATCGTGAAATTTCATGCAGCGACAGTAAGTATGGGTAGGCCAAGGCTAACGGCAGATACTGTAAGTCTTTGACTTAACACATCCAGTGTATCCTCCCTGTAATACTGATCAAGCAGAAGAACTTACCCCGCTGATACCTGGGAGGTTCAGTAAGGAGCCCAGAATGGGTATCCTCCGAATGAAACCCACAGCCACCGGAAAGAACCCTCTGGAGAAACAAAAACGGTAGCAAATTGAATTTACTCAACAAGTACATCTAGCCATCAGCCATAGGCTATACTCAGACATCAGGCATCAAATCCAAACACAACGCTCTAGATTGTATTAGGACATGGTGGTGTTTCGACTATCACAACGTTCTATCTGCACAGAGAGTCATTGGGCAGGCTTAGCGTTGTTTGAATTGACTTGTTAGTTGCACTGAGGTTTTAGCCCTGTTACCTGAGGGGTCTATCACTCATGGCCAGACTATACATTTAGTTGATAGTCTGGCTTGTCAGGCTAGCAAACAATCCACCATTGCTCCATATTTCATGTGCAAAAATTAAATGCAATCATTTGCACAGGAAAAGGACTGAGACAGGACGTATTTCAAGCAGGTTTCTAGGCACCTTGACTCTCAATAGGACAAAAACAGAAACATAACTGATAACTGTATAGCAGGGGTGTCAAACTCATTTTTGTCAAGGGCCACATGAGCAATGAGATTTTCCTCAGAGGGCCGACCTGCCAAATTTGTGCGACCACAAACATTGGTGAAAAGAAATAAACATTTCCTCATGTTTCTGATCATCAGTCCTAATGCGGCACCACATAATTTTGTATCCTTTTTCTGTTGGTAAGCAGTTCTAAAATGCACCTCATAGTGAGTTGCCAAGATTGTGTTGCAGAAAGTGCATCGCTAGAACTTTTATATATATATATATATATATATATTGAGCTTTTTGCCTTTAATCAGATAGGACAGTATAGAGATGGACAGGAAGCAAGTGGGAGAGAGAGATTGGGTGGGATCGGGGAAATGACCTCGGGTCGGACTCGAACCCAGGTCCCCAGAGTAATGGTGATCCACTCTAGCCCACTGAGCCACTGCGCCCCCCCCCCCAAGAACTGTTTTTAAACAGGCAACATACACCTAGAATTTTTAGGCGGGCCGCATGAAATGATGTAAAGGGCCGCATCTGCACCCGGGCCTTATGTTTGACACCCCTGCTGTATAGCCTAACCCATGAAAACCAATTTACTTTCTCTTCCATTGTGATGCCACGAATTTGAAAGATGTCAGGTATGAAGTCAGGCTTGCAAATATTAGACTGCTCTTTCCAAATGTGGATGCCCAGATAATGAAGAACAGTCTGAAAAACATTGTTGTAACCAATTTTCATGGTTTCTCCTAGGCTGGCTTGCACGATCAAGTTCAGAAATGAACTGTGGTCTGGCAAAGCTAACCCTAACCCGAGAATTCTGAGGCGGGATTAATCTAAACATCTATCAAATGCTATCAAACTTCTATCAATACAATCAAAGCTCGCCTCCTTAACCTGTTCATTTCTCATTGGGTCCTGATTGTTCGGGGCTCAAGAGTTGAGGAAACTGCATCCTTGGCCATACTTGATCGCAAAATTCCATGCAGCGACAGGAAGTATGAGTGGGCCCAGGCTAGGTTTCTCCCTCAATGGGACCAAATCATGTCATTGGTCACTAATATAAAATAGCAAGAGGTTTCAGTTGACTTTAGGGACAACCAACACTGGATATGGTCAGTCAAGACAAGTGCCATTTTGATCGTACAGTGTGTGGGAGTGTGGAGGAGGCAAGCCTTAGTAGTTGTTGGTCATATTTTGGTGCTTGTTTTCAATAGTAGACCAAGCTACATACATGACCTGTTCAAGCAAACAACTAACTCAGGTCTCAAAATAAAAATCTGCTAGTGGAGCCAACCACTAAACCAGATAAAATTAAAAATGCTGTTTCTGTTTGAAAAAAAATATATAAATAAAAAAAAATAAAAAAAACTCTTCTGTGAGGTATTATTCTATTTTTGAAATGATCTACTTAGTTTTTATCTTGCTCTGTTGAAAGAAATGCTCTATATAAATAAACTTGACTTGCCTCATCGCTTGTGCTGATTTTGGGCAGACCCTATTTTACTTGAAGAAATAATCATAGAAAAACTCACTTCATCCACAACAGCAGCTTTACTGTTCAGATCACACACCACTGGCTTTTCAGCCTAATTAATGCCTAACGACTGACATCAAAGTGTTTGCCCACAATGATGTGTAGGCTATTTCTAGGGCACAGAATGGCTTTGACAGAGAAAACTGACAGATGAGTGCAGTCAGTAAGCAACTGACATAAGAGTTATTGTCTCAATTTAACAAACATAAACAGAACATGCATGTCTATCTATTATCATAACGTTACATGCATATCTATTCTATACATAGCTTGTTCTCTGATATCAACTTCATTATAATAATATTTGATAACCTCACCACAATGTTCAATGGACATTTAAAACTCACCTGAATAACAGAAAGAAGCCGTAAGTCTCAAGGACCACACCAACAATGGGCCAACCAATTAAAACAACACACACACCCCCTAGGAAGAAACTGGTGGCTTTTGCTTTATGCCTTTGGAAGAAGAATCTGAAGGTGCGTTCTAGGCCGATGACAAATGATAAACCTGTAACAAATAATATCTAAACACAAAGAAACAACAAATAGTTAAACTGTGGCTAATATCAAGAATTCATGGCAAGTGATACAGTAACAGTAACGTTATTTCAAGGATGCAAGACTTACATTTCCTATGGCAAGGAGTGCTTTATCGAAGAATAGGATCATCCCAAAGAAGAGGAAGAACACACCGAATCCTGTTAAACCCATTCCGATTTCTGAGACGACACAAACAATTGTATTAGATATGGCATTATGGCTTCAGCGGAAAAGTTTAGATGAAGCTTTGAGAACAACGCAGATACTTTGCTAGCATATGCAGCATTGGATGAGTTAGACAAGTCATATAATGTGCACTTAAATGATGACAATCAATATTCCAGTGAGCGGTTATTACTTCAAGGGCTGCGTTACAAGGAGCCATGACACTTTACTATTGAAATCTTCCTTAATGTCTAATTTCATTCTTAATTATGACTGCCACTGTAAACAGTACTCCCACCAGGCCTTTCTTTCATTCAGCTAACGTTAGCTAGCCAAATGCTACTTCTCCCGACCACTTAGTGCATCCAAATTTGTAATCTTTGTGATAATGAAGCCCAAAACCAATGACTGTATTACGCCCTGAAATGCAAGTCTTACTCTGAGAATCCGTCAGCGAAATCATTTTTGCGGTTGAATTGGTCTTTGCAACAAACGCCTAGTATTTTCTTGTGCTTTGCAACTATTACCGCCACGTAACTAGCGAAATTCACGGCGCCTGCGTGGATGGGGGGAAAATCAGTTCTTTCCTGGCATGTTTAAGAACGTCAGGTTTCATGAGAGTGCGCAGCCGCGTCAAAGTCGTTCTCTGCGTTCCGTAAACGGGCTCTGGTAGAAACTTGTAGCCTAATTTATGCAAGCGCTGTAAATTCAAATAATCTGTTTTTGTACAAGTACATAGCACGCTATTTTTACGCCGGTTTGTGCTCCACATTACAACGAACTGTTTATTGTGAACTTGAAGAAAACTCTTAACCTGGATTTTTGTTAACGAACGCCCCCTTTATAATACATTTCTCGGTCGACATGGGAAATGTGTTTTATGTCCTCAATGTTTACAAAACATTGTACGGGGAAAATGTCAATAATAAACTACATTTCCCATGATGCAAACGTGTAGAGGCGGAAGAAAGAGACGTAGCATACACATTTCATTGAAGAATTCTGTTTGTACTTCACTGTCTATGATTTGTACTCGGTTGGATATCCTTGTCAGTGGACACAAGACTGTTTCATTAATTTAATAGATGTATATGGCTATGCATACAAGATGAGTCCAGCATTTGCAGTCCTTTTAGTTTTTGGTGGGTGTTGCAGTAACGTGGTATTTTTGGAACTTTTAGTAAGGTGAGTGGTTTGCAACTTTGCGACTCAAGTTCTTCTCTGCCTGGGCTAAAGATAACATTACCTTAAAATGAATAGCTTGAATTTAGAACCTGTTGAGTTTCTGTTTTTGTGGTTACAGCAACTGTTTATCAAAAGGATAGTTGTCTTCTTCTATGTTTACATAATGTAGCATAAGACATTATTCTAGCATTTAAATTACGTTATCTTACATTGTGTAACGTTATGTCTTTGACTTTCTGGCAAAGACTAGGCTAACGTTACATCTGAGTCTAAGCATGGCCATGGGTTTAGCTGAACCATCATATTAGAATTACTTTTGCTAGTCTTCTTTTCTACGCTTATTGATATGACTGTCTTAATTTGAACCATTGTGTAGTGTAGGATAATGTTATTGTGTTGGACCTGTAATAAACATAATGTAAACAATTTACACAGGGATTTCCCAGGATGTGGAAACATTGTTACCTTTGCACAGTTTGCATTCATTGCTTTGGAAGGGTTCATATTTGAAACAAACTTTGGAAGAAAGAAACCTGCTATCCCTATCAGGTTGGTCATAAATCACACACACACACACACACACACACACACACACACACACACAGACACAAAAAAGACCAATCATGGTTTTCTTTTTTCTTTTTCTCTCTAGTAACTATATCATCATGGTGACCATGTTCTTCACAGTCAGTGTCATTAATAATTATGCTCTCAACTTCAACATTGCCATGCCCCTTCACATGATTTTCAGATCTGTGAGTATAGCCCATGATTGGATTGTTACACTGTAGTTCATGTTCTTCAAACTGCATTTCATATAACCTTAAAACTCTACCTTGTCTTCTTTTATCAGGGCTCTTTGATAGCCAACATGATTCTTGGTATCATAATTCTGAAAAAGAGGTAGGTTTAAAACTCATGTACTGTAGGCTTTGCTAAAGTAGCTGGAATGGCTCAAATTGGCGTATAAACTCTTACTTTATCTCAATCTAGATACACAGCAAGTAAATACCTTTCCATTGTTTTGGTGTCTTTGGGAATATTCATCTGCACCATCATGTCTGCTAAACAAGTGGTGAGCTCTTTATGGCTTGTTTGACGGAATACTTATAATGAATAGTTCCGGGTTTTCCAGTGTAACTGGCTGAAAATGACCTTTTTTTCAGAATGTAGAAGAGGGCGCAACAGATGAAGAAAGTGTCTATGCCTTCATGCGTTGGCTTTTAGGTATGTCAACGCCTCTGAATAGAAGATAACACTAGATTGATTGTACAGTATGTTGGAAAATGTGCCTGGCTAATTAGATTTTTAGCAACACTGTAAAACAGAGAAAAGCTGTATACTACCTGTACTGTAGTGTATATTTGTGAGTGTGGTAGGTGACGTTTAAAAGCCAATTCAGACTGAAGATCTGCAGCAAGACGAGATGGATTTAGAGGGGAGTTGTGGCGGTGTGAATAAATCATTGTATTCCATTGCAAGCCATTGCAAAAGATTTAACATGTCAAGGCGCAGTTTCTAATTTTTAGAACGTTGCTGTTTTTTTTTAGAATGTCACAGCTAGCCTTGTTGCAGATCTTTGGTCTGTAGCCACCCTAATTGTCAGTGTGCAATTGTGCAAAACTAAATATGGAAGTGCGAGAACTAAATGCAAATCAGAAATGAGTCATGTTTCTCATTCCTTTTGCAGGCATTGCCATGTTGACTTTTGCCTTGCTCATGTCTGCTCGGATGGGAATTTTCCAGGAGACTCTGTATAAGCAGTATGGAAAGCACTCCAAAGAAGCCCTTTTCTACAATGTTAGTATTGTATTTGTGTAGTACGATGACAACTTTCACTTCATACTTAAATATAATGTATGGAGTGAATTAACCTGTAGCCCTGTTGTTTCACACTGCTGAGTCCAGTCGGTAGGTATGAGAATGACAGAATTTGGTGCAAAGTAGACCAAATAGCAAACAGCAGCCAATGTTAACTGATGAGAGGAAGGAAGTTTTATTTTCTCATGCCCACATATGTCAACTGTTGGCTGCCAGTTTGCAATTCGGTCCAAATTGTACCAATTGCTGTCCTCGAGCCAGAGCCCTAGATTTGGCTCTTCGGTTCTCCCTCATTGGGCACTGACCAACCCCTTTGGTTCAAGGACTGCAACTAACTACCAGAGAACATAGGCAGACTGGGTCTCATTCACCAACCATTCTTATAAAGAAATATGCTCTTAAATCTGCAGAGTTTAAAAAGATTTCCATACCTTAGATTTCCAGACCTTAGAACAAATAAGAGCAAATAAGTACAAAATTTTTAAAAATCTTCAGAAGATATTGGTGAATGAGGCCAATTGACTCCAGATACAGTATGTCTATTAAGTGAACAGGTGAATGTACTAAAAACACTTGGTGTAATATTAAATTCTGGTTCATGGTGAGGCCCCATATTAATGTGTTGATACACTTCTCTTTCAGCATTGCCTTCCATTACCAGGTTTCTTGCTCTTATCTACAGATATTTACAACCATTGTTTACTCTTTAATCAAAGCGGTGAGTTATTTAGAATACCACATTTTATGCACAAATAATTTAGTACCACCATAAGTTAGCTAATTAGCTAAGAGTTGTGATGATTATACTAAATACTATACTCTCTTCCAGCTCCTGTGGAGGTCCCCTTGATAGGGCAATCTATTCCAGTGATGTGGTTCTATCTGCTGATGAATGTCATTACACAGTATCCTTCAAGCATGCTAATCAAATATTACTTCTCAAACATGCAGGAGATATTGTATTGTGTTGCATTTGGCCTACTTTGATAAGAAAGATGCCAAATAACTACACCTGTATGACATAGGAACAAAGGTTGTATTCAAAGTGCTTACAGTATTGAGGCCCTCCTCATTGTTGAAGTGACCTTTAACATCCTATCCCAGATATGTGTGCATTCGGGGAGTGTTCATCCTGACCACAGAGTGTGCCTCACTCACTGTTACATTGGTGGTAACACTACGCAAGTTCGTCAGTCTCATCATCTCCATCTTGTACTTCCGCAACCCTTTCACTGCATGGCACTGGGTGGGCACATTAGTAGTGTTCCTGGGTACGCTTCTTTACACAGAAGTGTGGACAAGTGTGCGGACTGCCCTCAGAGGCGAGAAGCCACCGAAAAAGGCAGACTAATTGATTAACGGGCACTTCTCCGCTGAATTGTTTTGGGACTTTATACTTGATCATGTGGATGGATGGTAATGCTTGAATATGTTCAGACAAAAATTACTTGTCAATGCCATAGCCTGGTAAGATTTTTGTTCTTTGACTATGGCTTAAAGGGGTAATTGTTTGGTCTGTGGCATTATTTAATGACGGTAGATTTACAAACAATAGAAAAAATAGTTTCTTTGTCTCAGTCATGGTACAGGAAAGGGAAATGTGCCAGAGGGATGTTCACCTAAGAACATACGTTTGCTGATGGTGTACTGCAACTTACATTGATGGCAAGATATGAGTCTTAAACAAAAACAAGGTCTGTGCTGCTGAATAGTGTTGGGTATGTCAAACTCTGGGACTGTTCTTTTTTGATTGTTTGTTTGTTTAAAGTAATTTCAGTAACTCCTTATCTCTGTTTAATACAACATCTTAAAGGAGAAATTTGGTATGATAAGGACCCAAAGTATATTGTAACATAATAAAAAGTTGGAACACTTGCCGGGAGCAGAATTTTGATACCTTCTTGCAGGCCGGAGAAAGTTAGTTGTAGCTTCCAGGGGCATCTAGCTAGGTGTTAGTATCCAAATCACTGTTTTAAACCATAGAAAGGCTCAAAATAGTCCCATTATACCCCTTTGTTTATAGTATAAAATTAGGCATTGAAAACAGTAATTGTACAGATAACGACTTACCCCCGAGCTGAATGCCCCCGGAAGCTACATCTAGCAAGTGGTTTTCTCCAGCCTGCACAAATGTCTCAAAATTCTGCTCCCTGGCAAACTTTCCAACTTTTAATGATGTTGCAATATACTTTGGGTCCTTATCACAACAAATTTCTCCTTTAAGCAGTAGAAAGCATATAAGTCAGACAACAGAGGTACAACTGTTATATGTATGTGAAGATACAGTTTTATTTTTAAGTATGATACACTGGTGACCATGTAAACAACTCCTCATTGTTGTGTTAGAAATGTAAGCTTTGTAATTTTTTCAACTTGGTTTTAAGATATTGTATGTGTAAAGTCATTTTGAAACAAACACTCCATCACTTAAATACGACTGAATGTACAGTCCATGATGATGACTAATCTTGACATGCAAGTTATTTTTTTGCAGGCACTTTGTTGTAGGCAATTCTAGTGTGCTTTGTGCATATGTGATCATGACTGGAAACCAAGACAGAGGCAAATCACAGTGGGATTTAAATGTCCATCTGCATCGGTTTACCTTTTATGTTTGATGAGTAGAAAGAACTATTTGTGCAATCTCTTCCCCAGTTTCAACAGTTGCACTTGCAAGGATACTTGTATCAGTGACTTACTGCTTTCCCCAATATAGACTTTTTAAATGATTACATGTGATTCATTATTATTATTCATCTGTGTTAATTGGAAATGGGACCCTGATCAAGTACATATGCATATGGCAGAGATGGCCTTCAAAACCTCAAGAGTAGGGCTGCAGAGAAACTCCTACAAAAAGAGATTTGTAATACAAAAATGTTACTTTTCATGGGTAGTTTCATCGTAGTTTTATTTTGACCAAAAAAAAAAAAAAAAAAGCCTCATTGAGGTGTATCAAGGTCTGGCCTGATTGGTGAAAATTTGTTTACTTCCTCAACTAGGTAGGATTTCTAGTAACCTTCTAGTAGGCCTACCCATGCTCCTTTGCTCATTCCATTTCATTTCACACTGCAAAGCAGCATGGTGACCATGGCCGATATGATAGACATTCCTAGAGCCCAATAAACAGCTCTGGACAATCGTAAATGACAATTCTGCTACGAGAAAAAGTATGGATGTGTGTCCAGACTAAATATCAGTTGTGATTATTTAGTTTGGCCATAACCAGGCTAGACTTTAAGTATGTTGTTCTGTTCTCATCGAAGAGGATGAGGGATGAAGAGGGTGACCTACCTCAGTTTATATTATATGACATCCTGTGGGTGTATGCTTCAGTCAGTACCAAATGATGTATAAATGGGTATCAAAGGGGGAAAGGGGGTGGTCACAATTTACTTTGTTGTACTGAGATCCATTACGCTCTCTGCTTTTCAAAAAAGCATTATTTATCGAGGCTAATTACTTTTTCCTACATTTCATATGCTCTTTTGCATGAGAAATGCACCTACCTATGCACCTACCAACAATTGGCTTTGGAATAAGGATTATGGACTTTAAAGATGGTTTATGTTGTCTATGTTTAATGCCACTGGCCTAAATGTCACTAAAAATAATTTGCAAACATAACATTTCTTAATTATGGACTTTATTGTAATGAGGAGGGTGCACCATGCCATGCCTTGCCTGAGGGTGTATGCTCTCAGAAAATATGTGAGATGTATGAAATTAGTTTCCCCTTCATGCCTCACACCAAAATATGCTAGGTGTGCATATTCTCCTGCAAAATCCACCCGAATCCCATTCGTTTAGGCTAAATCGGGAATTTTTTAAATGCGGCATATTGACATCTGGGCAAATGCAATGTAGCCTACTTTTCTGACTTGTAATTTGCCAAATACCCAAAAAATGACAACGAGAGGATCCTGACTCTATATTATTATTTTTTGATAAGTGCAATGTATGTGCAATTTGACAGATTGTCACTACAAATAACTTTGTCATGTCATAGGGCAGGGAATAATTAAAAGGATGGTGAGGACATTGTGTAATGCACATTAAATATTGGCAATTAAAGGCCTGTTGCACTGAAGGGAATGGGCTATAGGCTGCAGTGTTATGGAATCCTACGTAGCCTTGTCTATACCATAATGACCAATGAAAAGCAATGTTGCACAAGCTTCTTCCATGTCATCCAATGGGAGCGACCAGTCTACATTAGCCTACTCAAAAGTGGGAAGGGCAGAAGATAGCAGCTTATTCGTGACTCTCATAAAAATACATGCTTTCGAACACGTTTTACTAGGAAAATACCAAAACAACACATTCTGATTGAGTCAAGTTTTTTTTTTCAATTATGGGGAATAATAATAGTAGCCATATCGCTTTTGAGTCAGACGATCATGAAGGCATTACGTTTGTGAAGGGCATAAAGGTAAGTACATAAGTAGGGGGAGGAGGAGGCAGAAAGTTTACGTTTGTAGCCTAGGCTATGGAAACATTAGGCTACTTTGTATCCCATAGGTGTTAATACTGACTGTCTGTCTCTTTTCGGGACATTAGTGTCTGCGTTCAATTCCAGACAGGCAATCTTGCTTTGTTATTAATAATAATTACAAATCGATCAATTTAAAGGAAACCCTGTGTACAGCCTACTTTCATATCTGTAACGTTAGGTCATTTGACTTGGAAATATAGTCTATAGGCCTGTGTATGCACAATTAGCCTGTCCCTCAGACCTGGGACTGGACAACAACTGTGAAAGAACGTTAGTGTGTTATTTTCATGTCAATTAATCATCTAATCCCCTATTGTTTCCAAATAACCTGCAAACAGCGAAATGGTTTGTAACGCCATGTTAGGCTATAAGACTTGTTAACTTAAACCTTTTTAGGCCTATTTAAAGTGTTAAACATTGCTGTTCATGATGAAACACATGCTGTTCAATTTCATGTTTGGTTTCAGGGCATAACATTTCTTTTAAATATAAATTTATAATATATCTTCTGAATGTTTGGTGCTAAGCATCTGCTAAAATTAAATTTAAAATTAAGACATTAAGTTCTGGTTTACCTGACACCCTCTATTTTCCTCATTGTCTGATGATAGCTTTCTGACAAAGTCATTGACCGCATGAGGGAGTCCCCGAGTAAGCCCTTTGTATGCCCAGGCCAAAGAAATGCCTCCTCTTCACCACATGCTGCTGCTCCCCAACCCAGACCTCCACCTATACCTAACGTTACTGCTGAACACCTGGCCCAAATCTTGCCTCAGCCTCCTCAGTTTGTCAGCACTCTCATGCCTCCTCCACTTATTGAGCCTGTGCCAGTCATTGAACCAAGGCTAAGCTCTCCCCTCCAGCATCAGGAAGTCAAAACCCAATCACCTATTCCACCAGTACAACCAGTACCAGCTACTCCCACCCCTCCTCCCACTGAAGACAAAGTAACACCTCCACCATCAGTGACTGAAGCTTTAGCTTCACCACCTTCACTTCCCGAACCAACTGTTAGTTCTTCTCCCTCACAACCCATTCCCCCTCCTGCACCAGCAATGCCTCCAGTTATTCCTGCTGAACCTGTGGCCACATCACTATCTCCATCTGCTGATGTAGCATCATCACCTGCACCTCCACCCATCCCTCCTCCTTCAGTTGAGCATCTTCCTGAAACTCCAACGATACCCACAATGGAACCTGAAGTGATACAAAAACCTTTTGTGGAACCTGTAGTTACACCTGTAATTGTAGAATCTGTACCTGCCCCTGTACCGGTACCATCTGTTGAAACTTCACCTGTGTCCTCTCCTGTAATTCAGCCTGTTGTTGAACCTGTGTCTGCACCTGAGCCTGAAGTCATACAAAAGCCTTCTTTTGAGCCTATTGTTCTGCCTGTAGTTGTGGAACCTGCGCCTGTATCTCCTGTTGAACCCATGGACATGCCCTCTCCTTCAGTTGAACGTGTAGCTGAATCTCTGCCTACAGCTGCCCCTGAAGTCAAACCTTCTGTTGAACCGACAATTGTGCCTGTATTTGTAGAACCTGTGCCAGTACAAACATCTCCTGTAGAACCTGTGATTGTCCCTCCTCCCACTGAAACTGCAGCCCCAATGTCTACACCATCACCCACAGAACCCATAGTCATGCAGTCTTCAGCTGCTGAACTTTTAGTTGTACCGCCACTTCCCACCATTGAATCTGTTGTTGAACCCACACCTACTCCTACTGCCCCTGTTGCTGAAGCACCGCCAGCACAGCCCCTAGACACACAAGTGCCCCTCGTGCCTCAAACAGACATCCCTACACTCCATGTGGAGGCTACTGCCCCACCTGCACACTCTGAAGACTCTGTTGTACCTCCTGTTTCCATCCCAGTGGAACCTATAGTCACACCCACATGTCACCTTGAACCTGTTGTTGTGTCTTCACCTGTTGAAACCACAGTCGTATCTTCTGAGGTCATCTCTGCAGTGCCTGAAATTAAAGATGCCCCCATCATTTCTCCTGAGGAAGTCCCAACACCACCTCCACCCACTGAAGTCGTATGCACACCCAGTCCCGTTGCCCCACCCACACCTCTGCCTTTTGCTGAAGAAGTTGAAGCCATTGCCATGCCCTCCTCCTCTCCAGTACCCCCCTCAGTCCCACTGCTTGCCCTGGAAGGCAATGCAGATGTGCTTCCAGAGTCGACAGCTTCAGCTGCGTCTGCCGGTGGACTCCTAGCCCTGCCTGCAGCAGTAGATAGTGTGCCTGCTCCACCAGAGAAGCCTGTAGAAATGCATCCCATCCCCTCCCTCCTTGACACCATGAGCCCCCCTCCCCAGCTTCCACCTCCTAAAACACCTGTGGGTGAGTCTTGCTGTAAATTAGTGCATGGCAATCAAAAATACCGCAATTGCAATGTCCACCAAAAACTAAAAATCTTCAAACACCCAAGATTTTGATTTGTTTTTAAACATCTAATAATAAATTCCCTTACTATGCAATATCCCATTCTCCATGGAGTGGGATATGTCTGCATTAATTTATTTTTTAGCAAATTTATTATCACAGAAAGAAATGGATTAAATTTTTCTTAGTGTCTATTTTGTATAATGCACATCAGTGAAGTAGATCAAAGTTTAATCACCTCTTCCTTTGCTCTTCTTAATGGTAACAGTAAAAACCTGTAAAAGGCTGTTGGACTTGCTACTGATTGTAATTTACAATCACTACCAATAAAGTAGTACAGCAACTGAAAATAGTGCAGGAACTGACCAGGTAAAATTCCTATTCCACATATATTTTTGCAAATATGTGATAAGCAAGAAGAAACTACACCAACGCACAGCTCTAGAATCTTTGCTACACACGTTCATGTCATGGAGTTCTGTGTGTCAGCCTTGTTCATTAATTCTGTATAACAGCATACCTGTAACTTAATGATGGAGGTTATTTTATCCTGTAGCTCTTACTCTTTGAACACTGTCTGCACACCGAAAAGAAAAGAGAACAAGTTAAGATTGCAAATAAGCACCTGCAAAGATTGTTTTGTGCATAACTGTATTTTTTTACATGTGAAGTCACCGAAGATGAAGTGAGGACACAAATCAAAGGTGAACTGCAGAGACTGCTGGAGCAAGAGATGAGCCAAACACAATTAAGGATTCAAAAACAGTGAGGATTTATTTATTTATTTATTTATTTATTTATTTTTAAAAAAGGACTGTTAAAGGTCACAGTAATGAAGGTTTCTGACAAGATTTTGTGCGCTAAAACGACATTCTTCTTTATGAACAGACTAGAGGAGGAGAAGGTCAAGGCTAGGGCGCTAGCTCAAGCGGCGGCCCAGGTAAAGATCCAGGAGGAGGTGAAGAAGGTTCTGGAAGAGAAGAAAGCCGCTCTTCAGAAGTCTCTAAAGGAGGCCATCATGACGGAGAGAATGAATACAGAAGATGAACGCCTTATTGCTCAGTATTACGTAAGCCAATTTCCCCCTCATAGCTTCGTCAGATTACATAATTTTCTACCTGTCACTTTTGTTGAATTTTCTGGGTGTCTTGGTCGGGAGAGTGGCCATATGATAAGACACAAGTATAGTGTCATTCACATTGCCTATCATGGTCAACAAAGTCTCATGTCTTCCGATAACATTCTGACAAGCAAGTGTTTTTGTTGGGGTGTCGTAGAACATTGCAGGTGACAAATCATAAGTTGTTAAATATGCCACATTATAAGACTCGCATGACCTATCAGACACTGTGTTACTGTTTCTGACCAAGCCATTACTTGTTTCCAGCCTTTTGAAAGGACAAAATAATATAAATAAATCCAGTATCTACACAAACGCCACAAAAGTATCAAACTACATATCAAAACAACAGCACTCTGTGAAATAATTCTCTTTCCAATATAGCTTATTTTACCACTTCTCTCCCTTTCTTTGTGCCTCAGTGGTTGGAGCGTAAGGTAAGAAAAGAGGTTTTCCAGCATGTTCTTTAGCCATCAGCATAAGTGTCCTGTGCAGTGTGATGTTTTGACACTGACCAAAGCATGTTAGCTATAAAGAAAATGGGTGCAGGTTTTGGAATTGTGGTGAGCAGCCTGTGTGGTGAGCAGATACACATTTAATACACTGACTTTAATCTTTACGCACCCAGTTTCAAGATGTTCTCTGCTGTTTGTTCTCTGCTGTTTCTATGTGTGTGTGCTGTCCTATTGATGTAAGTTTAGTGTGGGAAAAAGTATTAATTACATTTGAAAGGTAACCTAAAATTAATATAATAATAAATATAAGCGTAGGTCTGTCTCCACTTCATCTTGTTTGCCAGCCTGGTTCTCACACATAAAGTACTCATCTGCAACTCATAGCATAGGCGCTGGAATGTAATGTCAAAGAACTGCTATCTGGCTACTTTACATTCCAGCGCCTATGCTAATTTAAAGCTAAGAAAAAAGTAAACTGGTAAGTCTGCCTCCATAGCATTGGGGTAAACGTCAGTGCTGGATTGGTTTCCTGTAACAGAAAGTAGTATAAAGGTTTTGATGATTACTGAGAACGTAGAGGGCGTAAGTGACATTTCACCAACCAAAACAAAAATGACTGCAGTTTGATCATAATATTCTACATTCTGTATTAATCTCACTTATTTAAAGCACATTTATTGATGCAGATGGATGACTCTGTACTTTAGTCAAATGCAGTTATTAAGTACGTTTACTGGGAAAATAATAACTCCGAATTTATTTGTATTTTACTTGTTTAATGATACCTGTGGAAAGAGCTCATTTAGAGATTTCATTTGATATAATATAACTCGGTCACTTAAGCCCTCTAGGTCCTCAGTCCTTGACCTCTGCTGAATCGTGCCGTTTGTTAAATCCTACATTTAATCAACATTTTATTTTGTTTTGCTTTTCTTTTTGGTGATCTTCAGGCTCAGAAGCTGGAGGAGAGAGATGAAGACCTTAGGAAACAAGATGTCCTCTATCGAGAGCAGATAAGAAAACTAGAAGAGAAGGCAAGACTATCTGCTTGTCATCTTTGATCTGTGCCAGCTGTGAACCATATCTTCAGATTCAAGTAGGCCTATCAGTAGAGGAAGTTGCAGGCAGAGGAAGTAGAGGAAGTTGAAAAGACTATGTTTATGAAAGGAAGGAGTTTCTTGAATAGCTTGCAGGCAGATTTTTGATACTTGATGTTTTGATACTTAATATTAAAAAGTTTTAATACTAAAGATTCTGTCTGCTAATTTGACACAACTACGGTAGGTATGACAATGTGTGCTTATTTACCTTCCTTTCTCAGAGTGCCCAGTTTTACAAGGTGACTAATGAGAGCTTCCAAAAAGGGAAGGAGGATGCACACAATCGCTTCAAGTGAGTTTGGATTGTCTAGTTTTAGGGATGTTTTTTTATAGCTACAGTTAACAGAGACATTGAATGTATAAACCTTTACTTGTGTTAAAAAAATGTACTTGTTTCTCAGTGCAGTCATGTATTGTTTTTTGTGTGTGTGTTTAGGCGTGTTCACATTAAACCTGCTTGCGCTGAACTGCAACAACAGATTATGAAGTGCTACAAGGATAACCAGGGCCAGACTCTAGCCTGCTCCAATATCGCCTCACTCTACATTCAATGTGTGGACAAAGCCAAACAAGTAAGAATTGGCGTGCTGTGAATATGACTGACTTGAAATTCTTTACTGAGCCTCCAAAAGTTTTTTTTTTTTTTTTGCATATATTGCATGTATTGGTCTTGGGGCACCAAGTTTTGCTTTTTAATATTAGAGCCATATCCTCTTGTAAATCTTCAATTCATATTTTTTAAATATATTTTGCCATAGTGTATTTATGCAAGAACCATATTATCTGAGCAATCATTGAAGAAATTATTTATTTTCCTCCACAGAAAACTAAGACGAGTATTGGGGGTTAACCAATAACAATCTCAGGACGTGAGCAGCATCCAAACACAATCCAACATGTTCTCAAGAGGGATCAAGCAATAAGGGACAGGTTTACTTTTTGTTACAGTTCATACAAAGATTTCAATGCACTCATCTGCGTAGTGACACATCTGTAAAACTATGATGGCTCAGTCAAGGACAGAAGATGAGGACTGGAACTTGACCATTCATGTTTCAAAATTGCATTGTCAATGTATATGTATGTATACACTATATACTCACACTATAGAAGACAGATGTTACAGTATGTCGTAGCAGTCGTAGCTGAAGAGCAGTGTAGTTGTACAGCCAATCTGATGGGTGTACATTTATTGAACCACACAGTATACAATGACTAACAAAAATCAATGTCAACAACAAAAGGCCATGGCGAGGTGGATGCTATCTTATTTTAAATCAGCTTTATAATGTTAAAATTAAAGTAAAGCCAAATAAAGGGAAATGTGGTTTCTTTCAGACTATTATTTTACATAGTGTTTTGCCATATGATAAAGGTTAAAATAAAGGTTATTTGAAAATATGTTGTAATGTGAAACTAAACATTTTAGTAATTTCAAAGGGTAGTCTATACTGTCAAGTCCAAGGAATGGGCACATTCTTAGTATTTCACGATTGTATTACATATCAGTCAGTTACTAGTAGGTAGCCCACTATAAGTGCATTTCCATATGTACTGTACAATGTGATGAGCGCACACAGGATGGGGATTACACTGGTGTGTAGTCATAAAAAAAGACACAAATTATAGAAGTTAATGGGAAAGAAGGCCAGAATCAGTCTAAAGACCTGTGAGTCAATCTAGAGGTCTGCTCGAGGTCAATGAATGCTATCTGTAGAAAAGAGACCCATAAAATATGACACAACATAGACTGAATAGCAAACCAGCAGCTGTAATTAACTGAATGCTGGAGCACAGGAAGTTGCAACAGTAAGTATCTTTGCCCCATTTGGTTAATGTTTCTTGCCAACTCACTGTGTCTATGTTGTATCAAATAATTTTTTAATAGCCATTTCCCCCTCGTATCTTATCTTATTCATATAACTTGCATGCTTTCAAAATATGTATGGGTAAAAGTGTACTAGGACTTTGACTAGGCCTAATGGAATGACAGTGATGAGTCATTTTACTTTGTTGCACCGACACAAAATTTGAGAGTTCCCCCTCCTGCCACATCCCACTTTAACCAATGCTAAAATCACACATGCACATTCAGCTGCTTCAGATATGTATCCAGGTCTGATAGTGAAAACAAATCCTGAGCCTGAACTTTTTTTCATGTCACTTTTAACTAGGAGGCAGTGCTATGAGCATGCAAGGATGTACCATTTACTGAAATATTATTGTGGGGTTATTTATCAATCCCCATGAGTTCCACACAATTTATATAAGCACACAATGAGTAGGTTACATAGAAATATTAGTTGAATCCTCTTTACATGTCTGGGAACTTTTTTTCCCCCAGTCATGCTGGTACGCTATGCTTGAAATGAGGCATGGCGCCTGAACACTATCAGCCCTGTGTATCAGTATGGGAACTCTCAAGAAATGCTCTGAGATCCTCATAAAAGAGAGGTGACAACTTCAGTAAGCCTTCTGCCAAGAGACAACAGTTCTGAGGCAGTGGTTTTATTTTAAATAGTCATATACCATACATACCATCAGACACCTTCATTAGATGACAAAAAAAGAGTTATGGAAAAAAAAAAAAAAAAACTTTTGTGCTGCCAAGATCAATATAAGCTGAATATAATTGCAAAGCATGATGCGCCCAAACTCATAAGACAGAATTTTCCTCTGTGTCAGATACATTTATTGACATCAAGCTTATTTAATTAATTGAAATTACACCTTCAATTAATTAAAAATAAATTAACTGACAAAAACGGTCAGTTACATCAAAAAAGGTTTTGACCGACTTTTGTTTTTGTGGATATGCTCACCGAATGTAAAATTGTTTTTTTTTTTTTTTTACTGCAGACAAAAAAGTTTAAAGAATGCCAGTGCCAATGCCAGTACAGTAACAGTATAATACGTCACTTTTACTGAATTCTCAGATCTTTAAGGTAGTGGCTAACTGAAACACTGAATCCAGGAACGACTAACATATGGGGAACATAACATGTTTACAGGAAGGAAGCAGGATCAAATACTTTTCAAAATTCCATTGTTTACAGCTTTTAGATAGCAGCGGGATCCCTTCAGCAACAGACGTAGTAAACAGAAGTAGTTATTTTCACATTGAGGATGTCACATGTCCATACATGTGTGGGGAATGAGCGAAACATAATCCAAGAAAACAACTTTCTCCTCTTAGAGGAGAGAATTTATATTACTTTAAAGCATCACTCCCTGCAAATACTACACACCTTTCAAAAATGAAGATGAATGAAGAATGATCAGAGCCTCGGAATCATTTCATATATTGTGACTGTAAGACTATTTGGCTATGCATATGTTAAACATACCTAATCATAACATGGTCATCAAGGCCTAGCCAACTGTTCAGAAAATTGACAGCCTGTTAGTCTACTTGTCAAGGGAATAATCATTCGATTGCATAAAGTCACAATACCACAATTTGGTATTACAATACTGTCTAAAAGAATGACTCAAACCCCATGAATGATCTGAGGATATGATGACATATCCATATCCAATTCAGATACAATAAAGAGATTAGTTTGATTTACATGACAGTCTTGGATGACAGGTTGGCTCTCCTGACTCACACTTCTAATTAGAAAATTAACTTTTCTAGACATATTAATCAGCAAATAACTTTCATTCTTAATGTCCTGTCCCAGAAGAACATAAAAATAAGATATGACAGTCGAAGTCGACGGTCGAAGTTGTGTGCAGGTAACAACTCTGGACCAGCAGCAGATCCTCCCATCCACAGAGGAACAGCACATGTCAGCTGCACAAAAGGTCTGTTGTGGGCGTAGCAGGGATGTAGCAGAGGTAGCTTATCAAACGGTTTGGCAGCTCTAATTGAGTCACCACGTATTGCGCTCTTCCGCCCAGGGGCATTCTGAGGGCTAGCCGGGAGAGTTGCTGGAGACTTAAAGGAGTACCTGAACAACAAAAATATTTTAAAACTATTTGAGTACTTATCATGGTTATCTACATCATGGTAATGACTGACCTACAGTGTTTCAAAGATGTCATAGAGGAAGGAACACACATGTTTAGTTAAGGAAGTGTGAATACATGGTACTAAGAATAAACACACAGAATTCATTTCTGGTACTTGACTTCTATAAGGCATTATGAATGAAGCTATGAAGTTTCATGAGGAACAGCCATTTAGAGGGGATGGCACTGGCTGTTGGCACTAAGCAATTGGTACTTTAGGAACAAATTTACAAAATTTCAGTTTTAGAACCAGTTGTTGAGATTTTGACCTATGGCAGCTGTAACACTGTTGTAATACTGCATGGATGGAATTTCATAAAACTTGGTGTGCACTCAAAGAATGTTGTGATGACTGTGCCCAAAGATTGTTTAGGATTGGATGTTCACAAAACAATATACAAGGTCATCCATAGATATATCTCTGTTTGCAGAAAAATTGGTTTGGTAGGTTGGATGATCAATCATCATCATCAAAAATCCTTTAACAAGCAGAGGCAGCTCTGCAAGTGCTACTGTTCAGACACCCTAAGCCTCACACCCGTCTGACAATAAAGACTGATTGATTGCGTCTCTTACTTGTCTAAAATAGGGTTAGACTTACTTTCATAGAATCCTAGAGATTTTGCAGACGGTGAGCCAGGAGACGCGTAATTTATGGGTTTCTTCCCAAGATTGTCTTTGGCGAACACATTTCCTCCAAACTCCACCAAGAGTTCTATGAGCTCCACATTGTTCACTTTTGCAGCGTGGTGGAGGGCAGTCTCATGGAGTTTTGCAGCATTCACATTTGCACCTTTGGAAAAGGAGGACAATTTAGATGTTTTCATAGTCTAAGCATGTGATCTCCAAAATGTTCTAAGAAAATAAAACTGGAATGGCATCAGTATGCCTTTGCACAATATCTTATGTTCGCCGGCAACTATAAAATGCTAAAATGTACTGTGTAATGATATTTACACAAAAGATGCAATGACATTAGTAGTACAGATCAGGTAAAAATTCCAAACCTGCATTCAGCAGTACTTTTGCACAATCCCAATGCTGCCTTGCACATGCCACATGTAACGGGGTCCCATAATGGCAGTCATGAGCTTCCATGGATGCCCCTTTCGAGATCATGAGCTGGACACATTCAGAATTTCCTAGTGTGGAGACGAGCATTGTTAAAGGGAAACTTTTGTTGTTGTTGTTGTTGTTTAAAGGATAGCTCCGGAGTGAATTCAAGCATAGCCCTGTTGAATGAGCCTGCTAAATGCACTAGTTAGCAAGTGGAACATAATAATTTGGAACAGCATAGACCGAACGCCAACGTGAAACACTTTACATTGAATCAAAGGTATCTTACTTTCGGTTTCGATTAATCAGGTTACACTGATTCAGTGTAAAGTGCTTGTTTGCTTTTGCGTTCGGTCTATGCTGTTCCAAATTATTTTGTTCCACTCGCTAACTAGTGTATTTAGCAGGCTCGTTCAACAGGGCTATGCTTGAATTCACTCCGGAGCTATCCTTTAAGAGCCAGAATTAAATTATCTCTGGCAAGGGAAATTAAATGCAAATAGAATTGAAGGTTGTGCTGAGCTGCAAAGAGAAATCAAATTTCTCATAAATCATGATAAGGTGCTAACCAGGCTACGGTCAGTCAGCCAATAAAATATTGTACAATATTTGAAATGACAGCTTAAGCTAACCAGTGGGAACAAGGAAATTAGCTGTTGGTCAAAATGTGCTGGAATGAGCTAGAATTCTCATTTGAACATATTCTTGGTGTCACAAAAATAGACCGAAGAATGATGTAGCAGCTAACACCAACTGAAAGACACAGAAACTTTCATTTACCTATGTGCCATTCAGTTAGGTCAGGGGTGTCAAACTAACTTTCATCGAGGGCCACATGAGCATTGTGATTTTCCTCAGAGGGCCACCATGCCAAGTTTACATGCGCAGTAAAAAGAAAAATCCACACATGCCTATGATTATTTTAATTTTTTTTTAAACCAGGCCACATGAAATGATGTAAATTGTAAAGGGCCGCATCTGGCCTTATGTTTGACACCACTGAGTTAGCCTAGGTGTTGGTTTGCTATGTGGGCTATATTCTGCATCAAATGTGTGCTTGCATTATGTAGCTTCACAAATATGATACACTACCTCCCATACAGGCCTCGTGCAGCGGGGAGAAAGTGAAGAGCGGGGGGTTAACCGTTGCTCCATGTGCCAGCAGCAATTTCACACACTCCAGACTTCCAGCAGCACAAGCATCACAGAGGGGAGTGCTGCCATCAATGTTCCTTGCATCAACCTGCAAGTAATAACACAAACTTCAGAGAACAAAAGAGTGATGTAACACATGGACATAATCCTTTATCACTGTAACAACTGTTGTGAATGGTTTATTTATTGCAGTCCAGAAAGGGTGCATTTTTCTTCCAGCTGTCCCCAGCCTCAAGCATTTGGATTCAAATGTGTGTGGGTCAAATGTGAATGCACTCATGACTATTGTGATTTCTATTAGTTTGATCTAAATGTTAGTTTGATCTTACCTGTGCTCCAGCATCTAGTAGTAGACGGACACACTGGCTGTGACCTTGAATGCATGCTTCATGAAGGGGGGTGATGGAGTCCATTGCCACAATATTTACAGATGCACCATTTTGGATGAGCTGCTGTAGCTGTCTGACTTGACCCTGTGCTGCCGCTTCATGCACAGCTGACCGATCGGTCCAAAATCCCAATCCATGTGCTGTAAACATATTGCATGACTACTAAACAAGTGCTCAGGTTGAGCGAATGATAGTCATGGCATACATGCAAATAACATACAGATAAAGCATATCACCTGTGAAACGGCTTACACTGTTGTTATTTTTTTTTCAGTAGCAACACTATTCAGCTTCGTACAATCACAGTAAAGACCAGTTTACTTAACCGTCCACTGGACATTTGCCTAACGTTACTACTCTACTTTTGGCTGGCGTGCTAACGCATGCAATTGGCGTCATGCAGTTCAAGGGTAAGGACTTAACTTACAAAAATAAACAGTTAATCATTTACAGTCCGCTAATGAACAGATAAGTACAGTTTGATCAGAATGCTACGTCTGTTCGAAAATGTATAGGTAAATTATCCTGTGTAAAGATAAACTATTTAAATGTTTACTAACAAGTGCGAGTGCTTGTACACTTGCTGAAAGCTAAATTCACTCCGCCACACAGGTGACTGACTTGATTAGAATTGACACTAGCTAACTTAGCCAAATAATGTTAGCCACCAGTCAAAGCAAAGACTTACCAATGTCGCTGAAAAGCGAAGGCCTGGTGCGTGTAATCTCCATATATTTACCTACGCATGCATCAATACGAAAGCCATTTAGGAAACGCTTGAGGGGATAGACAGTAACGCTGAAATGCAGGCCATATTTTATAATTTAAGACCACAACGACTTCACTGAGTAGCTTGCTAACTGGTAATAGGCTATTTGACAACAACACTGTTAACGCTACCGGCTATGGTTTATGGGACTTGTAGGCTAGTTGAGGGCAGAGCCGGTTGAGGCCAACTCTGGAAAGTGCACAAACATGGTACTGTTCCGTGGGACAAATCCAGGAAGCGCACAGAGGCAGTTATTCTTTTTATTTCAAACAAATAAGGCAGAGATAGCTAAGAAAGAAATACAGAAAGGATAATAGGCTACTGTTAAATCTGAGAGTGAAAGTGAATATTTAATGAAAAGAAAATACTAATCAGATGCTTTGAGCCTTGTTTTTAGGTTTCTTCGGATGCACAAACTAATCAAAAATCTTTTTCCATTGAAATGTGCATGTTTCCAACAATAGTTGGGTTTCAGTGATTATGATGATAGCAGTAGAGCCTCCCATCAGACTCATCTGGGATTTGTCCAATTGAGCTAAATTTCACAGGATGTAATTCCTCCTGGCCAATCAGCGAACTTTGAGAATGCACCAAAAGACTTGATAGGCTGTTAATCAAGGGCTGGATGCAATCTTTTAAAATTTAAACACATCCAGCAAGCAATCGTTTCTTAATAGACCCAAACCCCGGCCCAGACCCTTGTAGCCCATTAAGAGAATCCTTAGTCAAGAGAATCCAGTCATGTTCTGATCCAATCTTTTTGAAGATTTAATGTTTTCTCCAGCAAAATATCAATAATTTCTTAATACTCGAATATCCAGGCCCTCTGTATGGAGCAGAGTGTAGAGGGAATGAGCTAAGCCTGGCTACAAAATCATATCAGAGAAATTACCTGCTTTGAAAGGGGTGCTCCGGAGTGATTTCAAGCATAGCCCTGAACGAGCCTGCTAAATGCACAAGTAAGCGAGTGGAACAAAATAATTTGGAACAGCATAGATAGAACGCAAATGCAGAAGCGAACAAGCACTTTACACTAAATCAATGGAAGCTCAGATTATTCGAAACTGTAAGGAAGATCTGAGGTACCGATGACTCAATGTAAAGTGCTTACACCATTGCGTTCGCGTTCAGTCTATGCCGTTCAAAATTTTTTCATTCCATGCAAAATCTAGTGTTGTTAGAAGGCTCGTGCCACAGGGCTATGCTTAAATTGACTCCTGAGCTACGCTTTAATCAAACAGACTTTTACAGACTTTTATCTAAAGATGGGGCTAGCAAGACAACTTTGAGTAATGTAATGGCTTTATAATCAGTCTTCAATCAGTCTGCCGGCAATCCACTAGCAAGCAATGCGTACAGCAATGCAAACATGCAGCAACCCTCCTAATTTCTATGCGATTCTGGGTATGTGATACGATTTATTAATTTGCATAAAATTCAGTGATGCCCAATTTTATGCAAATGAAAGTGTCCAATGAAAGGTGATTATCCAATGACAGTTCAACAAAAGGGAGGGCTATCATAATTCAACCACTCACCGCATTCCATGCTATGGGATCGCCAGCATTATGGTGGTCAACGGCTTTTGTAATTTGTTGTAGTTGGATCCATGCTTCATTTAAAATGGTCGCAGCTTGAGTGTATGAGCAAGAGCAGTGCAGGCTGCTCCAACTCCCATGTTGTCATATGCGTAATTGAGTTGTGTCAGGAGATTGTTCACATCACCTGTTAACATGCATTCTAAACGAAAAACAAATTAAAGCCACGGCTGCACCACAAAGGAACAGGTTTTGGTGTGAATCGGCCGTTAAAGTCTAAAGTGTTTGTAATTCAAACAGGAAATATGGATCTGTTACAAGCAGTGCAGGACACGTATGCATAGTCGAATCTGTTGACATTCTAAACAAAACCGGTCCAAAAACATGCCCACACCAGGAATGTACAGATTAGCAGGTGCCATTCTCACCGCACTAGGGTCTTACCACTCCGTCAATTACCACTAACCCACAGCATGGGAGTCAAACACTAACCACTGAGAAGCCCTGGCTTCCAACTCAGCGGTTAGATGCCGTTCTTGAAGGATTGTGTTGTGAGGATTTACACATACTACCGCCAGCTAGCCCTGGCTAGTTGGCATCCGTTACACTCTCCCCCCAAATCCTCGCTCCCATCTGGGTCACGGCACCAATGTTGCCGCAGCCGTTCTCACTGCACTCAGGTCTCGAACCTGCCACTCCGTCAACTACAACTAACCACAGCATGGGAGTCAAATGCTCTAACCACTGACCTGAGAAGCCCAGGCTTCCAACTCAGCGGTTAGAAGTAGTTCTTGAAGAAATGGGATGTGAGGATTTACATGTACTGCTGCCAGCTAGCCCAGACTAGTTGGCATCTATTACATCAGCCCTAGGTCCATATCCATAGCTGCTGTCTGTGCCCAGAGCAAGTACACAATGCAAACAAAAAGGTTTTGGTTGTTCAGGCCTTATACTGAAGACAGCATCACACAGCTCCTCCTGCGCTTGAAAACGATTTCTATTTTAGTTCTTCCAGACCGCCACAGGCAGTAGATAGACTAATGGAATTCCCCATGCACTCACACATTGGTCAAGAACGCATAGACTTTATATCATCACGTGACCATGCCATCGCAAAAGACAGTATAAATACCAATAACACAAGCATGACATGCCTCTCTGCAGGCTGTCGGTGTCAAACTAGGAGACAAGGACAGTCACCACTCTCTGAAGCCTGTTGAAACAGTTTGAGGACTTTGCCCTTACTTCCAGGGCAAATTTTTGGACCCGCAGCCCAGGAAGCACTTGAGTGCCGGATGCTTGTTTCTGAGACCCGCAATTGTCTTTAGACGACCTGCCCAGGCTCCTCAATCATGGAGTCAGGATCACACCTTTCACCACCAGACTGTTCCACATTGTTGACTTTAAGGAGTCACCAGTGGGCTGGTTTACAGGGGCCCATGTCAACCATTGGAGAGATATCACCTTCAATCACAGTGGCTCTTGCACATGCTATCAGAGGGATATTGTCTCCATTTCAGCCTTCAACTCCCATAACATTCCGCTGTCAGTCCCACAGTGGTCCACAACTTTAGCTCATACAAAAGGGCGCAATAGAACATGTAGACCCTCAGACAAACTACTTGACTTATTTTCTTGTCAAGAAGAAGGATGGCAGATTCAGGTCCATCACCTTAAACATTAACCATTCCGCATGCTGCGGATCAAGGAAGTCATTCAGGCAGTCATTCCTCAAGCATGGTTCACTTCAGTGGAGTTAAAGGATGCATACTTTCATGTGCCTGTTGCTCAGGATCATCGGTGCTTCCGTCATTCACGGGAGAGTGTATCTATATTGCGACCTACCATTCGGTCTCGCCGCCGGCATCCCACGATGCGTGGAGATTGCCCTGTAGCCGTTACAGGGACACTCTCCAACACAGGTGGCTGTGAATACTTGCCAGCTGTTGGATCATGTGACAGCTTTGGAATTTACCATCAATTGGGCAAATAGCTCCCTCACTACCTCTCAGTTAGTCGAGTTCATCAGAATTAACCTGGACTCCAGACAGCCAGTGTTCCATTAGAAGCAGCCTTACACTGGTTCACAGGGGCCAGCACTTGACCCATCTGGGCTGGCACTGCATGGCCTTGCAGGGCTTCTAGCCGCAGCAACATCAGTTGTGAGACTTGGCTTTTCACCCTCATCCACTGAGCCATGCCGCAATGGGATCTGGTCCTTGTTTTGAATAGCCCATGCAAAGCTCCCTTTTAACAGAAATGGAGACATGTGTCGCTAAGTGGCTATCGTATAATACTGCCTTCTTGTTTACCCCAACATCTGCTAAACAGTTTTGCGAAATGAATGCCTTGTCAGTTAGCCAGTGTTGGGCAAGTTACTGCAAAGCTGTAATGCGTTATTTATTACTAGTTACTGACATTTTAAAGGAATCCCTTACATTACAATATTAGTGTTTTGAAAAAGTAAGGCGTTACATTACTGTTGCATTACATTTAAGTTACTCTTCGGGCCCTCCGGTAGCCTATGACCTTCACTAATTTCTGATCAATGTTGAGAATGACATGCGGAGACTGTAAAGTTCTACATTAATTCCAGCACAGCAGACGTTTTACCCTTGCTGACCTCTCAGTGATTTTTGGCAAATTTGTATGAAGGAAAAAAAACACCAGTTAAAAATGCATTACTAGAGTTACTGACTGAATTGTACCGAGTAAAATATTACCAATTTTTTGTCTGTAATGCCTTACATTACTTACCTCACTCACGTCAGATCATGCGCTACGTAACTTTCGTAAGGCACTTCCGCGCAACGATCTGATGTTGAAGCCCATCAGAGAGATTTCAAGCCATTATTCTCTAACCGGACCAATCAGGGCCGCTAGCTGCTGTAGAGGGTGTGACATAGCGAATATGCAACTGTTTTGAATCCAACCAATCCAACAAACTTAACCAGCGTCATCGGTTGGTTTCGATGTGGTTGGCTGCAGTGTACGTCAATTAAATTGATGGACAAGCCGTTTGCCCAGTTAGATTCAAGGATATCTGGCTCCTGAAATATCTCGTCTATCGCTGAATATCAGATGAACGCGCGTAGCGCTACATCTGACGTGAGTGAGGTAATTACATTACCAAGTTACCACAAAAAGCAATGCATTACAGTAATTGGTTACTTTTGTAACTCGTTACTCCCAACACAGTTAGCCCTCAGTGCATGCGTTGGGGCCTTGACAACAGTTCTGTGACCTTATGGCCTATGCCTTCCTTCCTGCTTATGTCAATTCAATTTATAAATAGGCCTTTTTCGTTGTGTTCAATCTGGCATCTGAACTTGGTTGTAAGACCTTGTGCCCCGTTTGTGCCTTAGAGGGACATCAGAGAACGTTTTTACAGTTAATTTACTAGCCTCGTAGTTACTTGATGATTAAATGGCTCATTTAAATGGTCTGGCCCAGCTTAAAGCAGCGTGTTTCTGTTATGGTGGGCCCCTGACCAGCTGTTTGTTTGTCTGGGGAAAAAACGAAAAACAAAACATGGTGTGGCTCTTTAAACAAAGGCTTTCACATTGGGTCTGTTGCTTATCAGTGTCAGGGGTGAACTGCTCCTGCGTCTCTAAAAGGGCACTCTACTCGTGCTGTGTCCACATTCTGGGCATGGTGCTGCCTTAGCTGATATCTGTTCAGTTGCTACATGGTCTTCTCTTAACATGTTCACAAGGTTTTATTGTCTAAATGTGTGGCGTCACCAGCTCTATCACATATGGCCTACTCGTGACATAAAGGCATAAGTCTTCCACCAGTCTATTGACTGCCTCTGGTAGTCTAAAAGGACTGATATAGAACATTGGTTATGAATGTAATCGTGGTTGTATGAAGGAGTTAAAGATCACCAGAGTCTCTGGTCACTCGGATGGGCGCGAAAATGTCCATTGCTTGCGTCATTGGTATTTATACTGTATTTCGTGGTGGCATGGTCATATGATGACACAAAGTTTATACTGTACGTTCCTGACCAATGCATGAGAGCATGGGGAATCCCTGTGGCCTATTGACTGCCTCTAGCACTCTTCCACTCCTTCATAGAACCACAGTTACATTCGTAACCAGTGTTCTGTTTTTCCATGCGTAGCAGCAGCTGGTGTGAATACACACTCAAAGTTTATTGTATTTTGTACAGAGTAGAGTGATGGAAATTAAAATAAACATAGGGAAGTGTTCTAAATTACAGAAATGTGACAAAATGAAAATAGAATATTAAATATATACATATTTAATTTAAAAGGGTAGTAATAGTGTGTGTGTGTGTGTGTGTGTGTGTGTGTGTGTGTGTGTGTGTGTGTGTGTTCAAGCTGTTTGAAAAACAGTTTTTGTTTTTGTATGAAACAACATAATCTTTAGCCCACTTCCTCACTGGAGGAAAAGTTTGTTTCTCATTGGACAGATAGCTCACTATGCAGTCAATCGATAAGCAGAATTACAAACAAACAAACAAAAAAAAACCTTTAAAACTAAACACTTGGATCATCAGTCTACCATAATTTTGACCATAATTAGGCAAACAAAATAATAGGAGATTTTGGGCACTTTTGCTAACAAACATTGCATTCTTATGAAGGCCTACCTGATGGCTGCATTTCCCAGGCGTAGTTACGATGATCGTAAGCCTAAGTAGTTTGCAGGTTCGCACGCAAGACCATCTTAACACTTACGGACCATTTCCCGAAACGTTCATTGCTTAAGATAATTTGTGAGATCACTCAGACCTACGTGTGATCCAGAGTAATCGTAGACCGCTAAGATGATCTTAACCAGAAAGAATTAGGCTACTCAGTGGAGACATCTAGATATGAGGTGAAAACAGGCCAAGGGGGTATTCCTGCAAAGTCGCTAATGATATCGGCGCTTATGTGATTAAGCCTCGTTTGAAGTAGCGTCAACTCAGAGATGAGGCTGAAGCCATTCCATCAACGCAAGTTAGCTGCGCCTGCCTCTCGTTAACTTAAACAAGGCTGCTTGCACAACCTCAACAGTAGACGTAAATAAGTGATTTAGGAATACCTGATGAACTGTCGTAAAATTAAGGCAGAACTAAAAAGAAACTTCGATATGCATACGTCATCTGTTGAATTTTGTGTGAAATAACTGAATATCATAATTTTTATAGTAGTGCTTACTGGCAATGCAGAAATTTGAAAAGGTGATTGAAAATATATTTTGAATCATAATGTTTGACTATTGCTTGTTGGAACAAATTGCCAGTCTCATGTTGTTCTGTCACAGCAGACTTGCACCTGCAAATGAAATCAATCAATCATTCAATTAAGACGTAGCCTACAACTCCAGACACCACGTGATGGGCCGGCATGTGACATGTCTCTGATTATGCATGCATTTGTTTTTAATTCGTAGCTAAAAATGATTCCTAATAGATACTTCGAATATCAATAGTAATTTAGTAAAAAGGGGAATTCATGCATGATCACAGTGTTTGCTAGCCTGGCGAATGCCAAACTAAAATCACAAGTGATATTTAGTCTGGGGACCTACCTATTGCATTTCTCGTAGCGGAAGCATCGTTTACAATTGTCCATAGCCGTTTATTGGGCGCTACGAATGTCTATCATAGCGTCTGTACATACCTCGGAGCCAATACCAGAGCCACCACGTGACGTAAAATGCAATCGAGGGCCGTACAAATCCCTTTTTGTTCTGCGATTGGATACCGAAAGCAGGCGAGAAAAACGGCCATGGTCACCATGCTCCTCTGCAGAGTGAAATGAAATAAGCGTGCAAAGGAGCATGGGAATTCCCAGGCTAAGTGTTTGCAAAACCTATCAACCTTTATTTGGTGGGAAAGATTATTAAGCAGGTGTATGGAACCTTTTTGGGTGACTTGTGTTTCTGACTGATTGCATTTTTTGAGACACCGCTTTATTAAGCCTTGCAGTTAACCTGCCACGGAGCTGGTTAGTTTGGGAGCATATGTTACCCCAGCAACTCAGCTGCGATTACTGTTAGCGAGAGTAATGGAACTGAACTCACACTAAAACTAGCGCGGCTTAGCGAATAGCTCCGTTGATGGAATACCCCCCAAGTAGGCCTACGCCATCATGTTGCTTTGACAGTTTTGTTGTACAAAGATAGGCCAGCCTCATAAAAATAACAAATTATTGTTGAGTGTTAATACATTGCCATAAGAATTTTAGCCTATATCCCGAAGAAAAGCTGGGCATCTATGGTAGCCTAAATAATTTATGTGGGCACTTCATGCAGCCGTGGTCAGTAGGCCATTTTCTGCTGCTTGCATACCATGCCGCATACTGGGGAGTAGTATATGGGGCTTAATCACTCAAGTAGAGAAGCTGCAGCTAATTAATTAATTGTGGGAAGCAGTAGTGTGTGCTGCTCTGTGTGCTGGGGCACAAGTCTCTGGGCACAAGCAGCATGTAGCACAGGGGTGGGCAATTATTTTGGTCGAAAGGCCACATTGGCGTTTAGATTTTGACTACTGGGCCAGGTGTTAACCGTCAACCGGTTGATGCCGGTAAATTGGCAAGTCTCAAACCAGTAGCCTCACTTTCTTCAGAGGACATGTTAACATGCAGGGTAAGAAGGGGGGATTTGTATTTCATGCCTACAACAAATTCGATAATTTAGGCCTCTAATCTAAGTCTCCTTGGCTAAAAGATAAATTATATTCTACTTTGGGAAGGCTCTGCGGGCCGGATTAAATAGCTCAGCGGGCCGCATGTGGCCCCCGGGCCTTAGTTTGCCCAGGCCTGATGTAGCACATAGCAGTATGCCATTTCGGGAATGGCCAGTAGGTTGTTTCCACTTGCATCTTTCGCATATACTGATGGTATTGTGGTTGATTACTGACCTCTAGTGGTGTTGTTACAGGTGGGACTGCTGGGCACTCTTTTTGGTGATTGAGCCACCATTCAGTGCTTGTAATTATTCATGCATTAGTGTACTTTTTAAATCTAAGCTGTGAATCTGGCTCAATTACCTTTTAGCCTAACCTTTTTTTCTGAAAATGTAGCCCTATAAATCTAAGTGTCTAGTTTAGGGTTTTTTGTAGGCTATTCTGCTTATTGATTGACTGAACAGTTAGCTACCTGTCCTATCTCTCCCATGTTCTTCTTCAGCCCTGAGGGTTTTGTAGGAGATATTTTTCTCTGATATTTTATAAAAGGCTCAGGCTTATAGCTTTATGTGCCAGTCAACTTTCTGTGAAGCCTACATTTATATAATCAGCAGGACTTCGTGTTGCGTGTTGCATGGTCTGCCATTTCAACCACAAGCTCGAGATATCTACCAAGAAAAAAAACATTGGTGTCTCAGCTCAGGAATAACGTTAGATAAAAGATAGACCATAAACAGGCTGTAGCGATGAATAGCCTTCTTGATTGCGCTACACGTCGTTGAACCAAACTGAAAGGTGCTTAACTAAGTTAACGTTTGGTTTGACGAGATATGATAGTGGTGATTCCACCTCTACTGCTGGCACGCCTTAGCTGACAGCTTGCAATACGGCAACAACCACAAGCAAGCAAGCTACTTTTACATTGAGGAAGTAACAAAATGGCAGTTTCGCACTTCCTAACTTTCTGTTTCTTTCTTGACTTTGTTTCGTTTAAAGAGTGGAGCAACACGTCTCTAAATATCATTAATGAGTAAAATATAACTAATGGTGAAATATTATGGCAGTATTCGCAAGGATACCAATTTGAAGTGTTTCATTAACAGTTTATGACTACTCGCTTCCTGGTTGTAATCCTTGGTTGCAACATTATTTTCCCAAGAAGAAACGCAGCATGTGAGCCATACGGAATCACGCTGGCAGCAACAACTAAACTACTGAATCATTTTGGATTATTTTTTTGCTTTAATTAACGATGACAGACCCTTCAGATGTTCTTCAAGTGGACAGAAAAGAGACTGCCCAGAATTTCAGCTCGCTAGACTAATCATGGAAAATGATATCAGACCAAGAGAAGGTGATTAAGTTCTGTATTTCAAATATTCTTTTATGAAACTTAAGATTTCAGATGCGTATTTTTGCGTCTACTACTATAGTTCGAATTGAGAATCAGGGCTGTGTCTAACATTCGTGGTAGCCTACATTGGTTGCTTCCTAGCACACCTCACATGGGCTTTGACAAAACGAAACATCAACTTGACAGGCAAACGACTCAATTCAGTCAGGCTACTCAAGTGCAGTGAGCTAACAAGTTGCGTCGAGAAAAATCTACCTTTGTAGCAAGTTTCGTTCAGAAAATTTCAGCTTTTTGTCCCGGTTTGAACTAGGTCAACATAAATCTACAAAAGCTCAAAAACTGCAGCTGTTGTGTGAAAAGAGTAACAATGTGTAACTTTGGTTGTCTACAGTAGCCTAGGCCTTGTGTTAGTCTGGTTAATAGGCCATCCAAACAGTCCAGACCCACTTAGAAAATATTGAGATTCTTTTTACTTTGAGCAGTGGGTTTACTTAAAAACTGGTTCCGGTGGAAATATAGTTTCCTTTGTTTTCCTGACATTCCTCAGATGACTATCTGTCATACACTGGTAGGCCAGTTCAGACAAGGCCTATTGTGAGAACAAATGAAATTAATGATAACATTTCATTGTGGATAATGTTACTATGGCAAATTTACAGTTTTCGAAATTAATTGCCAGGCCAACATATTTTGCCCAGGTAGGATAAATGGTATGGTTAGACATGTATGGGCAGCTTGCTGCACTTGATGAGACAAGAAAATGTTGGAGAAAATTTGCAATAAGGTTCCCTTCCCTTCTAGCCTGACAAGTCAGACTATCACAAAATGTATAGTCTGGCCACGAGTGATAGACCCTTGGGTAAGACGGCTAAAACCTCAGCGCAACTTAAAAGCTGATTCAAACAATGCTAAGCCTGCCCAATGATTCCCTGTCCAGATAGAACGTTGTGATAGGCTAAACACCACGATGTCTGAATACAACCTAGAGTGTTTAGTTTGAATTTAAACAGCTCAGACACCATCAATGTGTCAGTACAACCTATGGCTGACGGCTAGACATCATCGCTGTGTAAATTCAATTTGCTAGAGTAGCTAGTTTGCTATTCAACCGCTAGAGTAGCAAACCAAAACCGCTCCAGTTCCACTAGAGTTCTAGGTTACTCCCCTTCCACTTCTGTTCAGATTCAGATGGTTATTTCCTTACATGGCCTATTATGTGTCCTAGTTGATGTTTAGGTTATGTGTTTTCTGTTATATTACCCAATGGTGTAGTTCATGGCCCTCATTTGAAACATGAGCTACTTGGGTCCAGTCATCCACAGCCTAATTGTTAGGCCTACTTGATTATTCAGGCAATAACCAGTTTTACCTGATGTTTCCATTATTCTCTCAGCTGAATGATTGCCAAGTAGGCCAACAGAACTTTAAAACTATGAAATGAAATGCAGTCTCAGCCGTCCCATATCTGGGGAATATGCAACCGCATTGAATGCTATTCAACCAATCATAATCAGTGACCTGAATTGTCCACTATGTAATTCTTGATAACGGACCATTGCTACGTGTAATAGACTGCTGTCAAGAAATGTGAAATAGCTGATCTAGGTTAACAGACTATTTTTCGCCAAAGCTATTCTCTATCTGAATAATTAAAATTACTGTTAAAGCAGTGATAAACAGTGCTTCATTGCCATGGTACTGATATCTTAAAGCAATATACCGGAGTAAGTTTAAGCATAGCCCTGCTGCACGAGCCTTCTAACAGCAATATATTTTGCATGAAATGAAAGATTTTCGAACAGCACAGACCTAACGCGAAACACTTTACATTGAGTCAATGTAACCTCAGATCTTACTTTCGGTTTCCAACAGCCATTGATTCAGTGTAAAGTGCCTGTTCGCTTCTGCGTTCGCGTTCGGTCTGTGCTGTACCAAATTATTTTGTTCCACTCGCTAACTAGCACATTTAGCAAGGTCTTTCAACAGGGCTATGTTTGAATTCACTCCGGTACTCTCCTTTAAGTAGGTAGCTGTGTAATAAGCGGGATAATGGTCTGCAAGTTATCCATCGTGGAATATCTCCCACATTTTAAAGCGCTTTGAAGAAAGGCGCTAGCCTATAAATGCAATCCATATACCAATAAAATCTGTTTTGGTTATGCAGTATGCAGTCAGAACAATTGGAGCTATAGCTCAAATTTTACAGTAAGGGTGATGACTTTCAGGTGGTAAGAAGAATGTTAGTGTAGGAGCTAATAGCTGATAAGTTCACAATCTTGGATCCTCTGGAATATTCTTCTATTACTTTGTATATTATTAAAGACATTATATAAAGGCATTTACACATTTATGTATACTGTTATATGTATGTTCCTTCTGTCATTTTTGAATGCTTGGTGCCTAGCCTAATTGATCCATTTCGTGTTACAAAAGTTTGTCTGTTCACTGATTTAAATGAACCCCATAGTAAGCCTAGGCCTATTCTTCTATGCAAACATTACATTACAGGGCTTTCACACTGTATCCGTTGACGGATGTCATTGACTTTGAATGGAGCTTTCGCGAAATGCATTGTGGGTCCGTCCGTCAAAACAGCTCCGCTGAGTCCGTCAAAAAGTTAAAAAATGTTCAACTTTTTAGCTGGCGTCGGATCCGTCAAACCAATCGGTATTGAGAGAATTGACTCCCCCACTCTGTCAGACCCCTCCCCCATCGTCCGTCAACGGACGGATGCAGTGTGAATGTAAGGTTACTGTGTGTAGCCGGGGGCGGTCCGCACTGCACACAGGTCTCGAACCCGCCACTCCCGTCAGCTACAACAAACCCACGGCATAGGAGTTGAACTCTCTAATCGCTGAGCTAATGTAACGAATGCGCAGTAATATGTGTAAATTCTCTCAACCCAATTCCTTGGCCGTTTATAACTGCAGAGTTAGAAGCCTGAGCTTTTAGCTTAGTGGTTAGAGCGTCCGACTCCCACGCCGGGAGTTTGTTGTAGCACAACTTTGTAGCACAACTTTACTTTAAAAAACTAAACTGAAGGAGATGTGATTTTGTTTCAACTACAGTATATGACACCGCTGGAGGGTAATGGTGGTCAAGTTCTGTTGCCCACACCTTAATTGCAAAAGGGCTGCAAAAAATAACATTGATTTTCCAATGAGGTTTCTCACCTTGCAAATCAGGTTTTTTTTAAATGCTTACAAAAAGATGATGCTCGTTGTGGGGCCACTTACCAACTCTATTATCCGGGTGTAGTTTTTTGATAACTTAGCTCCGTAAGAATTCTAACATTCCCCTTTTATTTCCTTTACCAGGTTTTTTGGAACCAGTTCTGCCAGGTTCAGCTATATTTGATGAGAGTATTCTACCACCTCTACATAACTCTTACCTGTATGAGGAGTCTAGAAAATCTTTCATTTATACTTCTGCACACCTGATAAATAATGAGAACTTAAAGAAACAAGTAAGTACTTCTGTTTCAGAAACAAATAGGAACTTTAGATACTGTATTATAATTTGTGCTTTATGAGAATATGACCTGGACAAAGTTTGGTTGGTGAGAAGTTACACACTGTTTCAAAACTGAACTGGAGTTTTCAAGCATCAAATGATTACAAATATTTCCATTTTGACAAATAAGTGACCTTTCCGCAGTATGAAGCCTTCCGAATGGAGAAGAGAGAGAGTGGGTATACTGATGAGGAACTTGAAGAATCCTTTGGGTTCCTGTTGTTTGAGGATGAAAGCAAGGTATAGAAACATTTATTGTAACACATTTTGTGATATGTTTAATGTAGTTAGTTTTAAAGATGAATTTGATGCATTTTCAGGCAAACAAACTTGGGGAAAGTGGTCTACTCACTGGACACAGTGCATGTTCTACACTTGGAGATCCTTCAAAAGGTGAAGTGTTTTTTAGATACATTATATTCATGGTGTGATTTTACTTTAATGTGGTTAGAGGTGCATTTAAATTCGCTAACAGAGGCGAAATAGGTGAACAGTTTTCAAATCCTTTGAAGTTCGCTAACGTTAGCGAACACAGGTCAACGGTCTGAGGAGGTAGCACTGCGCTAACAGTCCTGTATGTTGGACAGCAAAAGATGTGCCGGATCGGAAATAAATCCCCAAGAGCATTAAATGTTGTCAGCATCTCTCACAGCAACTGTAATTTTTGTTTACAGTTCAGAACAAACTTTTTAGAACATTACACAAAATCGTTTAATACGAACATGTTTGTGGCGAGCGTTAGCTTATGTTAGATGAATCCAAATGCACCTCAGGTTTGTGTGTATACATGTGGCACATCATCAAAGATCACATCTTTTAGTGTTTTATTCACACAGAAAGTAGTGCCAAAAATACATGAAAATTGCACTATAGTAAAGACAAAAAATACTATGCACTCAGTTTATTATACAGTACTAATCCATTTATTGAATGTGGTTTGTATTCCCTGCCCTGCCTTGTTCTGATTGCCAGCCCCATGCGTGCAGCACAACCAAACATCAGTTTTTAAACACTCATAAAGCTCAGAATAGCACCAAACTTCAGTAGTAGCATAAATGAAGTCAATCAAATGATGATCTCTCGAGGGGGTATTTGACTCATAATTATGCTAAAATGACAAAAACGACTAAACTTGGACGACTAAAAAAAAAAAAGAAGTTAAAACCACTATGCAAATTAGTGTGTTTTTCGGCTTTAAATCATAGCTGTTACCCAGCAAACACGGAACGTTATGGGAACCTTATCATATTTTGGTTCGGAGAACGTTAAAAAGCTAACGTTACAGTGTGGTAACTTTGTGACCGTCTGAAAACGTTCCCTCATGGTTATTTTTTTAAATTGTATTTAAATTACAATCTGATAGATATTATGTGTAAATTATCATTAAACAACTTGATTTTGACTGTTTATGATAATAGATTTAGGCTATATTAATTTTATGCCTCGCAATTAGTGATGTATCAGGGGTAAGTTTGTTTTTCCTTTCAGAATGTAAATAATGTCGTGGTCCAGTGGTAATGCACCCGCCTGCGACGTGGGAGGCCGGGGTTTGATTCCTGGTTGATGTGTTTATTATTATTGTGTTTATTATTAATATTTTTCTCACAAAATGTCACGTTAGGATATCGTTGCGGGAACGTTCGCCTAACCAGATATGCAAACCAACAGCTAACGTTCTAGTTCCGTTTAAAAAACTTTCCTGGTGCCCCTTCAGACAGCCAAAGCTACTTTCAGGGAACGTTCTCCTACCCGACAGAAAACCTTCCTGGAACCAAAAAATGTTACTGGGGAAATTAGGTGTCAATGCCCACATCATGAGTGACTTAAAGATTTCACATCTTTAGTAATTCTTGGTGTGAACGTACAGTTGAAGTCAGATACCATTCCTAGAAAAAGTGCAGCAGGACGGGAGCTCAGTGGGCCAAAGCACCATACCATTATTCCGGGGACCTGGGTTCGAGTCCGACCTGAGGTCATTTCCCGATCCTACCCCATCTCTCTTTCCCACTTGTTTCGTGTCCACCTCTATATTGTCCTACCCAATTAATGGAAAAAAGGCCAAAAAACATATTAAAAAAATAATAATAAAGTGTGTGTGTGATCAGTAAAGGTCGATTTGGTTGAATCGACAAGAGAGGTAGAATAGTCTTATCGGCAAAATAAACACAGAGATCCTCTCCTGATGGTACTAATGTAAAATTTATGAGGTGTTGCCAAGATGTGCCCTCTGGGACAAACAGTGATAGAATGGTCAAAGTCCACAGAGATTGTGCTGGTTTACATATTGTTGTTAAATATTAGTGGGATTGTCCTGGGAGTTGAGTGTACCAGTCAAGAGTCTTAGCCAATCTCTTACTGTGTTATTGTTGGCTGCTGCATGTTTGCCAATTTTGATATGTGACACTTTATAATACAGTAGTAAGCATATCAAAGGGAAATTTAGTGATGACATCAGGGGCGGTCCTACCCTCTTTGGTGCCCTGGGCGAACACCTTATCTGGCGCCCCCCCCCCCCAAAAAAAACATAATAGTAATGATAATTAATATTATTATAATTATTATAATTCATAATAATAATAATGACGCAGCACACCTCATCGTATTATCATGACCTAGAACAAGAGGACAAAAATAACAAAACAAAGTTAAATAGCCATTGCTGCTAATTTCCATTTTTTTATATTTTTTGCAAAACTCTTATGGTACTTATGGTAGCTATTAGTTACTCTACTATATGCATGTCTAGCTTCTACAGCAAAGGAGAAGATCTGAGCCCCAAACCCCTCCCCTTTCTTGTGTGTGAGACTTCAGCACTGAAGTCTGAAAGCAGGCAAACCTTAAGGGATTTGGGGTGTTCATTTTCTGCAAATGGGTGATAGAAAACTCTTCTGTTCAAATTTTAGGTCTGTATCATAATGTGTAGTGATTGTTTTGGTTTAGTTTTATTTTTTGAGCTCTTGGTTATTAGATGGAACTCCAGCAGCCAAGTTTATAACACCAGATAGATATTTAAAAATTGGGTCGATCTTTACACTGAAATTGAACGCCCTTATACTCAAGCAAGTACATTACAAGTAGCACCAATGCATGCGTCTGGATGTCTACTTTAATTTGATACCAAATACTTCTATTTTAGGCGGAGATATACCAGTACCAAAGCTTCCAAAAGACAATGAAGCAAAACCGGATCACCCGCGATTGTAATTTTCGGCGCTCGCGTGCGCAATAATAATTAAAAAAAAAACTTCGGAGTGCCCGTGATGCCGCCCTCCCGACGATGGCGCCCTGGGCGACCGCCCATATTGCCCATGCCAGAAACCGCTCCTGGATGACATGTCGGCCTTGTTATTGACGTTGGTGTCTTCTAAATAAATGCAATTTAAAATGTTTTCGGTTTTTATAAAACATTTTGGAAAATTGTGTATAACCTTTTTTGCATCATGCCTTCTGGCGAACAATTTTTACTCAGGAAGTATTCAGACTTAAACGATGTCAGTTTGCAGTAGGTGAGAATGAAAGGTTTTGTTACAATGTAGACCAAATAGTGAAAAGGCAGCCAATCTCAACTATTGGGAGCAAGGAAATTTAGTTTCAAACTGATGTCATACGAGCACTGAAGGGCATTAAGGCCTTGTTCAGATTGCCAGCCCCATGCGTGCAACACAACCAAAATGGTAGTTTTTAAACAATAATGAAGCTCAGAATAGCACCAAACTTAGTAGCATAAATGAAGTCCCTAAACAATTTAGATTTCCTGTGCCACCATCAATCACTGTTAGCTTGTGGTCTACAAATTTGGCTTATGTCGTAACAAATCAGCACCAAAACTGACCCCTTCACAGAAAATGTGGTAGGTGTAGTTTTTTCTGGTTCCGCATGTGTGGGTGGTGTACAGAACAGTATATAGTGCCGTTCCTTTGTTTAAAAATAGAGCTTAAGTCAGCTGTGGTACAATCTCATCTTATTTATCATTTAGTGTGAAGTTGTATATCAAGCTGGCTTATAGCATTTTTTGTTTTTGTGTAGTGTAAGTTAACATCAGGGTACAATTAAACTAAAACATTATCATAAGTCTTTGAGTTGTGCAATGGAAGAATGTTCTCCTTTCTCCTCCCTAAAAACGTTCCTTTCTTTTGTATTTTCTCTTCTGTAAGTAGAGATGCTGTTAGTAGAGTAGAGATACTGATTTCTGATTTTCATGGGGTATGACCTGCCGATACAGATTTTGGCCTATAACGATTTAATTTTTTCCAACTACTACCTTACAGCACACAAAAAGATTTACTCAGTACCTTTCATTTTTAATCAGACATTTTAACATAATATGAAATAAATATAAACAGATTTTCTGTAATGTGCATAGGAAACAGTTTGATATTGAGGTAAACAGAATCAACACGGGCTGCGTGGGTCCCAAAATTCGCTGACTGACTTATCTTGCCTATAGGCCATTCATAAATGCAGGCTATGCCTAATAATGCTAACCTCACTCACGTCAGATGCAGCACCCTCTTGGGCGCAAGCATCATATGTCGTGTCCATTAAAATGGATTTCAGAAACGAAATTGAATGGACGGACCAACCAGGAACCGCCGAGCGGGATTTTTGACGTAACTTGCAAAATTAAACTCAATTCAGACTGAAGATCAGCGACGAGATGAGATGGTTTTAGAGAGTAGTTGCGGCGGTGTGAATCAATCGTCGCAGGTTGTTGCAGGCAGTTGCAAGCCGTTGCAAAAGATTTAACATGTCAAATCGCAGTTTCTGAGTTTTAGAATGTCCAGGTTTTTAGAACATCGCAGCCCGTCTCATCGCGGTTCTTTGGTCTGTATGGCACCTTTACAAAACACAACTAACCGTTATATATGAAAAAGACATCTATATTATATGGGTTAAATTAATTATTGTGACAATTAAGCAGCAGATACTGGCGTTTATGTTTGTTTGGAACAGATGAGAAACTAGAAATTACGTTGCATCACGGGATGCAATGGGTGGGTTTCGATGTAAGTGGTTGAAGTAAGATGACAGAAAAGTGGTTTGTCCAATTATGTTCAAGATTTTTTGATGATGTCCTGTCTTCTGAAACAAATCTCTTATGGAGCAAATTCAGATGGAGTAGCCTGCTTGCAGCAACAAATCATCTGACTTGAGTGAGGTTACAATAATGCATGATTGAGTTCTGAAACAGTTTAAAATCTGCAGCAATCTCCTTCATTGTATCCATCATCATATCACATTCAGAAATGTCATCTGGGCTACTGACATTTTCTTAATGAAGGGAATTGGACACTGTCAACACCAACAACTGCTCGGAAGTCAATTTTTGATTATTAGATACAAGCCGATAGTGTCATTTGTAGTGCCTTGCCCAACTTCTAGCCTGGAAACCACAGGTAGCTATTTCAGCACGCATAACGGGAGATTATAGGGAGATTTGAAAAAGCAACCAGGATGCACTATTATGGCTTTATTTGTGAAGTTAATATATTCATGCCATACATGTTACACTGTACATATGTTGATGTTGATGTGTACTGATTTTTTTGATATACATTATGCTGTTGAATGTATTTTGTATTTAGTGAGTTTCCTAAACTGGTTTTTAAAAGAAAAAAGAAAATGTGATTTATAGATGTGAATAAGTGCTGTATTTTGTGAACATATTGGTAGTGGCTGAATTATGAATTATTTCATTAATTGGATACATGGTGAAGTATATTGAAATAGTTGATGAAAGTAAATTGTCTGTTTGACAGGAGTGTATGTTTCAAAGTACTCCGACTGCCTGGATATGAAACGATGGTACTGTGGGAAATCGGGCCATATTGCTGTAGTGAAGCTCACAAAGGTAACCGGCGTTTAGATTACACTTCCCTGTTGTTTGAGGTTGCTTGTGTTGTTGGTAGGAATAAAAATGAGACAATTTGATGTCAACTAAATAGCTTAACAGCAACCAATGTTAACTGTAAATTGTTTCATTTTCCAATACCCTTTTTTGTTGTTGTACCAAACTTTCTCGTTCCTACGGAGAGTGTTCTGCATCCTTGACCAACTGGGCTAGTTGATGGACATGACCATTCAATCACAGGCCTATTGAATGATATTGCTAGCTGCTGTAGATAAAGAATTTGGAACAACATAGACAGATTTGAGCAATATGCAAAAGAGCAAAGCTTGTTTAACAGGTTTACGATTGTATGACTCCCAACTATCACTTTATAGCAAGGAAAATTCAGTACACTCTTTAAAGTTTGTAAGTTTTAACACAAGTGTAGAATTGCCCATTTTCAAATCTTAAAAGTCCAGGTCATTGATATTTGAAGAATAAGTCCTGTATTATGTTTATTATGCATGAAATATGTCTCTATGTTTTGTCAAAAGGGCAGAGTAAAAGAAGTGAGTGACAACTACACTGTGAACTTCACTGCTCCCACTGAAGGGTTTGACTGCCATCAATCAGACCAACTTACTGCAGTCACAGCCACCACTAGCTCCTTTCTGGCTTTTGAGAGAACGCAGGTAATTCAGCAGAGTAATTATTATGTGTTTTAAGCAATTCTTATGCATTATTGTATTATTTAAATTACCTACCCCAATGCTTAAAATGCTTAAAGGCTAGATACTGCTTACTGTACGATCAGACCGTAAGCGATTCAGGTGACATGAGCGACGGAAGTAATTGACTTTGTATGGAGACAGGCGACTTTGGCGACAAAAGCGGCAGGTGTGGTGGGCGACGAAACTTGGGCGACTTGCATGATGAAAGAAAGTTAAACTTCGGTTAACTTAATGTAATGAGTTATGATGCGGTTCGGCGGCTACCAATCAGAATATCGATTTGTGACTCCTGTAGAGAAGCAGGATCAAACGTTCGAATGATAACGTCATGGGCAACTTTGCCCGTTTTTGTTGACTCTTGGGAGTCTTCGGCAACTCTTGGCAATTTATCACTTGCGGTCTGAATGTACAATTATTAGGATGACTAGTGAATTGGCCGTAGAGGGGGAGTGGCCTCATAGTTAAAGCGGAAGAAGTCTACTGTGCTTCATTTAACGATATCTTTACTAATTTTTCAAACAACACCAAACTTGGCACTGCACTGATTGTGTCATTAGCAACATGTGACCAAAGTAGAGTTATGCGTGGAAAAGACATTTTGTTATTTATTATTGTTTTAATTATAAAAATTAGTAGTTTTAAAGGTTTGGGTGTGTTCGTTCTGGATTAAAATTGACAGTAATAAAAAATAAGTAAGTTATATCAGTGGAATTGTAAGTTGTTGGATTTTAACATTTGTTGTAATTTGACCTAATTAGAGAAAAGTATTTTGTTGACTTTTCTTACAGATCTAGTTGTTTTTGTTGTTGTTTTCCAGTACTATGTATATGAGCTTATAAATGGTGGTAAAGATACGGACAAGTGCCCTCGCCATGTGTGTCCATTTTCAGTGGTGACCTTTTCTTATGGCAAAGCAGAACCCACTGTTCCTGAAACATCAGAAAAAAGGTGACTACATAGTTTAAGGACATTTTGAAATCATTATTACTATTTTGTTTCTAAACCAATTCTGCTAGGTGAAAATACACTGTATGGAATGTTAAAATGGAAACCCTGTGTGAACAACTATTACTGTATTGACCACAGTCTCTGAAATAGTCTATAGTTCAATGAGGGTACACTGTGAATTCAACCATTATAGTGTAAAAATACTGATGGTATTTTCAGTTAATTCTGTGTAATGGTCCCAAAATGTAATACAAACAATATAAATTATTCCTAAAACACTTGTTCTTTGCTAGTAGTTTGCATACTACTGGTACTTCATTCTCCACATACTACATTGTACACAAGATTCATGTATCTCTTTTGTCCTCTCTTTCAGTGAAGAGAAAACGGGTAAGAGCTATATTATTGCACTAAACCATACTGCCATTTGTCAAGCACTTTGTGTGAACCCAGCATTCATAAGTTCTATGAACACATCCATGACTTTGGAATAATGGCTGCTGAGGCAACATGAGATGTTACTATAGGAGCAAACATTGGTGAGATGAGGTTTCGTCTTCATATGCCCGCATCTCTTACCGTTAGTTACAGTTTCGCTATTTCTGTCTGCGGTACACGAAATTTGGTAATTCTCATAGCTATCGACAGCACTTAGCAATGTAAAACAACATGGTTGAATCGCCCTGGATAATTCCTTCAATCAGGATGCAAAGTATCCTTGGTCTATGAAATAACTGGCCAAAAAAAAAAAAAAAAAAAAAAAAAAAAAAAAAAATATATATATATATATATATATATATATATATATATATGGGCAATTCCAGCGTTATGGACGTGACATTTTCGTGCATTATTGATGAACAAAAGGCCAGATAACCTCTGCAAACCTAGCAGTATTTCACCATTTTTTTTCATATTCTTCTGCAAACTCCATGGCTGAATACAGGCAAACAGAAAAAAATAATATCATGATTTGCATCATAAGAATATGAGCCTTTCAATTTGCGTTATGGACGTGACGAAAAACGGACAAACTTTTGAGAGAGCGTAGTTTTTGCTGTGAAGTGTGTGAAATTTCTAGAGAAATGTAAATATTACTACATTCATACCAAACAGGACACCTCAGTAAAGACAGAGAAAGACTTAATTTCAAATGTAAATGTAAAAAAGTTGGTTTTCATTGGGAGACATGGCGTTATGGATGTGACGTTATGGACGTGACGTCTGGAAAAACCCTCCAAAACGATACAAAACAATTGTGAACGGTGGATTTTAACCTGTAACAAGAGAAATAGTAATATAACAATGAAAAATAACTGATAGCATTGCAGCTTTGTGTGTGTTATCACCCACTTATGCCCATTATAAGCCCCTCCATAGACTTACATTATAGCTGAATAGGGTAAAAATTTTAACAAACAGATATCCTTTCGAAACTTGCTCAGTTGAATATTTACATCGAGACAATACTTTTTTGTATTGGAAGTTTTCTGAAAGAATTTGTTTGTCCATGTAGGTGAGACTTAAAGTTTTAAGGTGAGGTTTACTTTTTCGTGGAATTGCCCATATATATATATATATATATATTTTTTTTTCTCTTTTTAGTCAACTTTAGCATATGTAAACTTCTGGTTTCAACTTAGTAAAATGGTATATTTGCCTAGTAATAGATCAAGATAAAGTACTTTAGTACTTTAATGATTCAAAATGGAAATTTAGACATCCTGTATCTTGTATGCCATATTTGTTAATTCATCACATGCAATGAAGAACAAGGAAGGTCAAAGAACCTTTATAAGGCTTTGTGACATTTTAAGTTGTAGATGCTTAAATAACATTATAATTCCTTATGAGTAAGTCTGTATAAACATCTGTTTTTAAATTAATAATGTCAATAATTATTGAATACATGATAGCCCTGTATGTTTTCAAATTGGCTTATGAATACTGGGCTTATAGAAAATGTTCTTGTCAATGTTTTTGATATCTCTGCCAACTCTATGTAATTTATTCAATTATTTATAAATGCCACTCCTCTTTTTCTTAAACAGCATTTTCCTACCAGCCCTGGATAGGCCAATTGGTGGTTGACTCCTTAGTCTATGAAATTGGACTAAAGTCCAGCAATGGAGCTTTGTTACCAGCACAACTGTATGTTACTACCTTTTACATCATTTCATTGCAACAGAGGTGTCAAACAAAAAAAAAAAAAAAAAAAAAAAACCTCTAAACCTCTCATTTGCTGGCTTCTAATTAAATACTCAACGTGCTATCTTTCAAAAAATGAAGAGGGATGTACCTCCTGCAACAAATCAGCCTGTTTGTAGTTGGTACTTGTAGTAGCCTATTAATGGTGCATGTGAAACCCCGGTGGGCCAGTTCTGATAGATATTAGATATTACTATGAGGTCCTGATAAAATCACATAGTGGGCAGAACTTGGCCCACAGGCCTTGAGTTTGACAGGTGTGCATTACAACTTACATTACAACTCCACTTGAAATGATAATTGTTTGATTTCATTATGGCTTTCCTTATTTAACTACCAATTTTATTTAATGGCTGTCTACTCTCACTGATTCCTTTGTATGCTATCTTGCCACATATCTTATCTCATTTCAGTCCGAAGACATTAAGGATCAAAACTGTAATCAGTGTATCTGATCTGAGGATTTTATTGCCAAAGGAAATCTTTGAAACCTGTTTTTCTGGTGAAGGTAGGGAGCGTGTGAAACGGAAAGTGTAAAATGTTGTGACATCAATGTTTTTGTCAATATCATTTTGTGTCCATAATGTCTGAAGGCCATGTGTGGTGGTGTATGATTTAAATAACAAAATTATGTAGTTTGTCACAGCATTTGCATTATAATTCTATTGTTGCAGTTATGGTTGGGGGTAAATGTTGCACACTTTATGAAGTGGTATCCAATGATGCAGACGATGGCCTTCTCTCAAATCTCACTGAGGAGCTGAAAGAGAAAGATATAGTGAGTTTTTAAGGACCTTTGTTTCTAGAATAGCTTTGCATCAACAGCCTTTTTACTAATCTTGACATTTTTTCTGTTCATAGGCCCTTATTTTTCGGTTGGATGATGATGGTTATTTTGTGCTGTTACACTCCTCTTACTTCCTTTCTTATGAAGGTAGAACACTTTCTTCAATTGAAGTTGTTTATGTTGTAACTGTGCTGCAGACCGTTTTTTTTAATCTTACACCGTGTCCTAACTGAACGCGATGCGACTGCATTTGTGCGTCAAAAAGAGTTCCATCACTTTGTTTTCTATTGGAATGTCCTAACTGAATGCTATGCTACGCAACGCGACTAGTCGCATTGCTACGCGACTTTTTAGTCGCGCTGTCCGTTTCTATTTCAGTCGCGCAAGTCGCGTTGCTCGGCCAGATTGAATAGAGAATCGAATCGAATAGAACGTCATATTTAACGCATCCTATGTGGACAGTGAAAGTCAATGCTACACGACAAGCCGACAGTCGCTTTCAGTTAGGACACGGTGTTATGAATCTATTGGTGTCAGTCAGCATAGATAAGATTAGAAGGTTAGGTAGTCATACACAGGTACAATAAAGATTGTCTGATGGCCAACTAAGATGGAACAGACATGAATACAAGAACACTGTAGATATAAACAATACACAAATATGTACTGTATTAATGTCATAAGTAGGAGCCATGGGATTTAATCACTATTGCACCATACATTAACATGTCAAAACATGTAGTATGAATGGACAGTGCCATGGTTGGATTGAACGAATATATGTCAGTGAGCAAATATGCAGACATGTAACCGTAAACAGTATTGCACTTGAGATATATTGTGGTGATTAAATTGCAGTTGCACCAATAAACTTTTGATTTTAATACCAGATAGTAACCTGCTTGTTTTTAAAATGAACTCTTGACTCTTTTTTCCCCTCCAGATGCAAATTCAGAGAAAATTGAGGCATTACAAGGCATGTTTATATTCTCAGACTCTCGGACAATACAGCGAGGTAAGTGAACATGATTAGTTATCTACAATGTTAATAATGCGTTCTTTAGGCCCATTAGTTGTCTCTCTAAACACTTGAGTAATTGAACACGTTAAGATCTCTAATTGAATATATCTGCTGTATTTCAGATACTAAGAGTTGTCGGAGAAAGTCACCATTCTCATCTGATATTCTTCAAGTTCTGCCAGCATTGAATTACGCAGAGACAGAAATGGAGAAGTCTGGCCTGGATCAGCATGATAAAATTAGGATACTACTGGAGAAACACCTTGAGCATTATGGGACTCTGATTCATCCTGGATTGCAAAGCAGTCCTCAAAGGGAAGCCAGTATGTTTCCAGACCAGTATGATGTGCCTTATGTGTTCAAACATCTTTTTCCTACACCAAAGTGGACAGACATCACAAGGTCACAGCTAAAGTCATACTTTGACCAGCCACACTCCTTTGAATTTCCTGTGAAGAGGGCAACGGAGCTGCTTTTAGCAGGCAGAGAACAGCGCAGAGATGATCCAGATGATGAGGTGTATTACTGCATTTCATCACCAGAGGAGGCTTCCAGAAGCCCCACAAGTGTATGGCTTGAGAATCCTTTGGAATCAGAAGCCAGTGGCCCAACTGGCCCATCAGAAGGGATTCAGTCTACAGCAGAAAAATTATCAGAAGGGATTCAGTCTACAGCTGAAAAATTATCAGAAGGGATTCAGTCTACAGCTGAAAAATTATCAGATACTTGTGTGACGACAGAGTCACAACCTGAATCTAAGCCTTCTGACCTTTCTGATGTAAGTAAAGTGTTTAATGGAGAGATACTGAAAAAGGAAAGCAGTCCTGCCTTGAAAGCTTCACCCACCAAGTTAGAGGTAGATATTGGAAAGACAGATGTGTCCATGGAGACAACACAGGCTGCACCTACAGTGGTCACACCAGAGGTGTTGTCCCCCTCTCTCCCAAAAGAGTCTGCCATTGTGAACTCTTGTGATGAGCAAACAAGGCAGATTAGCTCAGCTGCTCAGGAGGTGAAGACTAATGAAAGCACGCTTCCTGTACCAAAGATCAGCACACCTCCACTCCCTGTTCCAAAGACTGGTATACCTCTGGAGGCTAGTGAGGCCAAATGTATTACGACAGAGCCAGATGTGCCTTTGCACCCAGAAACGGAGAACAAACCAGCAGCAGCCCAAACTGACTGGAGGAGCCGACCTCGACGTCAGGGAAGGAAGCGCAAGAGAATATCTAAAACCTCTGTGTCAAAGATGAGAATAAACCAGTCATTGCATTCCAGCAGTTCAGCACCCAGTGTTGCAACAGAGGCCACCGATGTTCATACTAAGGAGACTGATGAACAGAACCAACCTGATATTGAAATGGACCAGTCAAGCCCGCAGAAACTGAATATTGAGGACAAGCCAGTTGTTGATCAGATTGAACCACTAAGCAGCAATTCTGCACCCAGTGAATGTTTGGAAAATAGCCATTCCCAGAGTCAGGAAAGAGTAGAAAGCCACCCATTTGAAGAAGAAATTTCCCCTAAAACATCCTGGAAGAGTCTTCCTAGACGTTGTAGGAGAGATCAAGACAGTCCAACTAGTGGACTTAATAAGGGTAACAAAGAGGTTTCGGAAGAATCTAGTAAAGAGAGTAGACAAACCCATCCACTGAAAAGAAAGGTAGAGTGTCTTAGATATGGTCTAAAAACTATAATCACTGACTGTGGAAGGATATTTGTTCCCCATGGTCAGGAAGTGCTTAATAAGGACTTAGAGCTAGTGAAGAAGCGGCAGCAGCTAGATGATGAAGAAAGTGGTTTGAAGAAAACAAAGCTTGAGGCTGAGGGGTTGATATCGTCACAGATGTCAGATAATGCAGACAGCGTAGGTGTTGGTGAGACTGTGAGTGCAGAGGTGACGCCAAAAGTAATGGATACCAAAGAGGACTCAGGGTCTTTGACCAAAAAAATAGGACCGGCTACAAAACACTCTGAAGAATCCCCAGAGGAATCCTCACTTCAAAATTTAGATGGACCATTATCTTTACGTCAGTCAGAGCAGGTGCCTCTCACTGATAATGAGCAACACGGAACTGGAAATGAGTCTTCCAGTGAAACAAAAACAGCTGTAGACGAGGCCAAGTCAACAGAGCTGGAGAAAATGAAAGAATCAGGCAGCACAGACCCATCTCATAAGAAGAAGAAACGGAAGAGTGAGTACACTATTATTTCAATCAGTCAGTTAAGAACTGTTTTGAGGAGAGGCAAAAAAGCAAGTGGTTTAACTGCAGAAAAGACAGAAGAGGCTGAGCCCAATTTAAAGAAACCACAAGCTGATGATGACAAAACCAATGATGATTGCAAAAGCAGCAAAGACAGTGTCTCTCAGGGTCAGTCAGATCAAGCCGATTCAACCATTCCAACAACTGAGTGCCTCCAGCCAAATCAGAAACCACAGAGTCCCCCAAGTGTTGAAGAGGAATCCTCTGCCAAAGAACACGTGGAGTCTAGCATTGAGATGTCTAAAGACTTGAATAAGGACGCTCAAATTAAGCACCTTTCATCTGATGTACCGTTGCCTAAAACGGTATCAACAAATAGGAAGAAACGTGGCAATCCCCCTAGAAAATGGTATAAGCGGAAAGTAAAGGACATCACAGAAGAGAATGGTGAGTGTTTTCTCATGAGGTTAATTATATTTTGGCGACAGAATGGCTAATTATGTTAGTTCTATTACCTTTGAAATGGAAGCACATTTTAAGGTTTTCATCCATAGTACACTTCCTACAGTAGTAACATTTCATAGAGCAATTGCTCTTAAATGTACAGGTAATATGACTGTTAATGCATGTGCAGCTATAGCCAGAGGCCATTCTAATGTATCTTTGCTATAGTTGTGGCGCCATGAATATGTTTTGTCAGAGATGAAAAGGAGAGGAATGTAAAAGACAGTCATGTGACTATTTTCCTTAGAGTTGTCTTTCTTTTTCCATACTATTCTTGTACAGCCTTACAGTAAGGTCTAAATCAGGGGTAGGGAACCTATGGGGTCCGTGTACTTTTTCGTTCATTCATTATTCTATTTTGGAAGTCGCACGAGAAATGAATAAGGACTCGTTTATGGTGTTTTACGCTTGAATATCACTTATGAAATGGAAACAAGCGCCATGTTTTGATATCTTTTAGGAACTGAAAATGAAACGCTGACTCCTAGAAAAAAAGAGAAGGGCAATAAAAGAAAAACATACATCTGAATTGCGTCTTTGGTTTGTTAAGCACCCAGAATTCGGATGACTTGGAAGTAATTCTGGAAGTAGGTGGTTAAGTTTTTTGGTTTATTTGGAGGCAAATACAGACTTTGCAAGCATTGTTGCAACACTATTCCGGAACGTTGCTACACTTCAAAATATGTGGTTGATCTGTGATGAGTGTGCGAATAAAATTTTGTGATGCTCACAACCTCGTGAGATGGTTGCATAGGCTATAGCAAGCAAGCGCCACAAGCAAGTGCATGCAAGCAAGCGCCACCACAATATTGAGTAGGACAGAGGACGGGAAGGGTAGACCAACTGTGATTGAGAAAGGATTTTGACAGCTCTGATTATCAGCATCTTCCATCAGCTTCCCAGCTCATCTCCAGCCTTTAGCTGTGTAGTCTACATGGACACATGGCTTCCCAACGATAATGCCCCAAATATATCAAAGTGAAATGTGTATTAAACGTGCGTAAAACACTGGTATGAAGAGCAAGTGCGCGCGCTTCAGCTCATTAATAAACTTGCCAGCTAAAGAATACACTATTATTTTTCTATTATGTCTTTGGCCCCGGCTACGTCTGGAGCGTCTTTGCGTATGCCTCGTATGGTCGCCAGCTAACTTAGACCTTTTCTGGTGCGACGCTGCAAACTTTCCTTCCGGGTAAACGGAAGGGTCAGTCAAATGAATTTCAATAAATGAATAAACAAATAGGCTATCACACATTGAAAAACGATCAAAAATGTTGTCATTTCTTATAATACTATTATGGTATGAGACAACACATGCAGAAAACCAAATACAGCCATTTCTGCGTGTATGGCTGCTTTAAACAAGACAAGAAGTTGCACCCTTTTTTCAATTTCATCTTTCATTCCAAAATAGAATAATGAATGAACGAAAAAGTACACGGACCCTATGGCTATCTTTTGATGGTTGCATCTGGCTCGCAGACAAATCTTTAATAAAAAGAATGATAACGTTAAAATATTTCAATCCATTCATCTATATATTTCCGTCCAAGGTGACTAGAATTCGGCTAGTTTTTGCTGGTACTTTAGCAATTGTGAGAGACTGAAAACCATTCAGGGAATATGCCAAAACACTGCCAATTGCCAATGAACTTTTTCATGACTTTTCGAATAAAGACAAGATAATCAAACGAATAAAAGACATGCCTCGGACATGCCTCTATATTGTATGGCTCTCATTGAATTAAATTTTAAAATATTTGCCGTTCACGGCTCTCTCAGCCAAAAAGGTTCCCGACCCCTGGTCTAAATGAAATTTTAATTAGAAGCACAGTCACGATGACTATATTCAAGCAGTTGGAATGAAAAGGCAAATTAATCCATCACCATTGAGGTTACTTGCAGATTGGTTATGGGCAAGTCCAAGGGATGGACCATATTAATACAGTATGTCTCTAAATGCGGCTCATATACAGTAGAGAAGCAGCCACAGCAAGACAGAGTGATCAATTGGGATAACTACTGTATTAGCAACAAAGTTATTTCCAGTAACCATTATGAAAGATGGTGGAACCTGTTCTGAAAGTTAAGGGGCTTACACACCCACACAATCATACCACAGTCAAAATGCTTCTGACAGGCAATTCTTTTTCTATGGAGAGGCGTTAAACCTCGTCTCTTTGGTCCTGGTGTCACGTTGTGGCCAGCGCCTTCATTTTTAAAGCAGTGTTCAATGTCCAATGAAATTCAGTTTAGGCCTTGTCTTTTTAACATAAACTAGCAGGCTATATCAATAGTCAAATTCATTATTATTATTATTTTTTTTTTTTTTTGTGAATACAATGGCTTATGAACACCTTAAGGCACATGCTTTTTTTAACTAGCACAATGAATTTAGTATGAAGATGAAAGTCAAGTTGTAAGTCAGGCTCATTGTCATTGTGACAAAGAAAGCCCACTTTCTTGTCTACACAATATCTAACAACAGCTTAAGGATCACGCTGCAAATTTATAAAGTTTTCTTGACGCTTTAAGATGAATTGACTGAATTTAAGTAGGCCAAAGTTAAAGGTTAATGTGACTGTTTTTCCTTTTCCTGTGAAGACACAGAGGTGGAAAGTAACTAATTACATTTACTCAAATTACTGTAATTAAGTAGCTTTTTTGAGTAATTTGTAATTTTTTAAGTATTTTTATAAATAGGTAATTTTACTTTTACTTGAGTATATTTTGAGGCAAGTATTGTACTTTGTACTTCACTACTTTTTTGAAACCTCCCTGAGTACTGAGTAAAAAAATCAATGTGAGGAAAAAACATTTGGCTTGAACCAAAAGTTAATACAGACTATTTACTGTAGCTTAAAGCTGACCCTGCTTCTTGTAAATGTTGGCAATAGCCAAGCAACCTGTGGAAGTGATTAATTCAAAAGCAAAGGAAATCCTTGGCCAAGGAATGTTGTCAGCCAGTATAACCATTGCTTCAGTCCAGGTCAATTTGAGTCTAGCCAGGGTTAGGGTAGCCCCCAATACCATCAATATGTAAAATCTCAAAGCTAGTCGGCTACCTTATTCTAGCACTCTCAAGATGCCAAAATTAACAAATCACGCCAGAAATGTGAGAAGGGGGCTTTACACAGGCACTACCCTTTGGTTACTGTAATGTCAATGACCAGACATTCATTCATTCATTCATACATCGAGTTTGATTGTGGTTACTGAGCAGGTGGTTTATGAATTCTTGGGGTTGCTAAAACAACCAAGCAACACCCTAGCATTGCTTTTGATTATGATTTTTTTTTAATATACCAGTATATCAAATAATTGAAAGTAACTAAGTAACTTGTACTTTAAGTAAATTTTAAATGAAGTAATTTTTACTTTTACTTGAGTAGATTTTTTGTTGGTTACTTTTACTTTTACTTGAGTAGAATTTAAGCAAAGTAAAGATACTTTTACTTAGTTACAATTTTTCTGTACTTTTTCCACCTCTGTGAAGACAACATGTCAATGTTTCTTAGGCAGCGTCTCCTTTCCGGCATAAGAATGCTCACTTGACTGTAAGATGAACTGATTTGATGACCATGCATGTTTCATTCTAGTGTGCAAAAAATAATTAGGAAGTGAACAGGGTATACTGATCAGAAATTCACAGCAATTTATAGGAATACAAACGTAACATGATAATTTCAGTTTGTGCATTATTGGGATAGGGTTTTCATCCTAGAGCCTGCCACAGTGTATGTCTATTCCCCTTTCTTCTGTCCGTTGCTTCCCTGCCTTTTTGTCATGCGGTTCTGCTTCTGCCCTCTGGGCTTCATATTACACTTTAGGTATAATAATTTTAAACTTTTAGGCTTGCTAGGGGACAAGTAACGCTTTCTGTCTTGTAATTCTTCATTTATTAAATAATTTTAAAGGAATAGGCCACCCCAAAACGAAATTTAGTCTCTTACCATATTCCCCTGTGTTGGATAAGTGACCAAAAGTGTTTTTCTTTCAGACCTGTGCTTCTCCGTATCCAGAAGCGCAGCGTTAGCTTAGCTTAGCATAGAGCGCCGTAATTTGGAGTTTCCATTTAGCCTGTCGTTCTCAAAATAGTCATAAATGAACTCAAGATTTTTCCTAATTTCGTTGTTTCACCTGTACATTCAAACCGAGTACAAATGCCAATGCCATTATCACGAAGGGTTTGCCTAGGAGTGACAAAGTCTTGGGACTATATTCAGGCGAAAGCACAGGCAAAGCACCGCTGATAGGCGTAATGTCATCACAGCACCTGAAAACCCCAGAAAGAAAGTACTACGGTAACTTTTCAGGTGCTGTGATGACTTTACGCCTATCAGCGGTGCTTTGCCTGTGCTTTCGCCTGAATATAGTCCCAAGACTTTGTCACTCCTAGGCAAACCCTTCGTGATAATGGCATTGGCATTTGTACTCGGTTTGAATGTACAGGTGAAACAATGAAATTGGGAAAAATCTTGAGTTCATTTATGACTATTTTGAGAACGACAGGCTAAATGGAAACTCCAAATTACGGCGCTCTATGCTAAGCTAAGCTAACGCTGCGCTTCTGGATACGGAGAAGCACAGGTCTGAAAGAAAACACTTTTGGTCACTTATCCAACACAGGGGAATATGGTAAGAGACTAAATTTCGTTTTGGGGTGGCCTATTCCTTTAATATATAACTAACGTTTAAAGGGGAAATCCGGTGTGAATCAATAGGCCTGTTGTTCCAGGTACCTGAATGCTGTCTTAAAGAGGAAAAAAAGAGAAAATTTGATGCTACATAAACCGAATAACAAACCGATTACTAATGCTGACTGAATGGGGCATATTGAAATGAAACTTAAAGTAAGTTGTTATGCCCCATTCAGTTAGTGTTAGTTGCTGGTTCACTGCTCGGTCTATGTTGTGTCAAATTTTCCTGTTCTTTTTCCTACCTACAGCACTTGGTGAGTTTGAAAAACAGAGCTATGGATTGATTTACACTGGTTTTTTTTCTCCTTTAAGACAAAAATATAAAAGACTGTAGCAGTGCTGCATCGAGGATAATGCTACCGCTATCTGAAAATGGTGTGTCATAGGGTCCTTACTGTGGTGGGGGTGAAACATAGGATCCTCTGCATCTCTATAATCAATGATTGACATGTTATAAATGTTTGTATTTTGTATTTCTTAATCTTATTTAGGTTTATGGCTGCATATGTGAATACTCTGTAATTCTAGAATGGTAATCTGTTCTCTCTTTCGCCATATACTATGGAAGTTTATCGGCACCTTAATTCAAATTTCGATACTTTCTGCAAAATGCCAATGCAATGCACAATTTAGTCATGTAATGCATGACTAAATTGCACATTGAATAGCTGTTTTTCAAAAAGCATAATTTGAATTAAGTCATTGACTGCCAATGACGTCTTTAGACGTCAACTGAAATACTACCGTTCACTGCCAATGACGTCTTTAGACGTCAACTGCGTTTTTAATGGGGCGGGCTGCAGAAAGACCTAGGGAACCTTGTCTGTAAATATCAGAATTCTCCGTCGAAAATTGTTGTTCCAAATTGATCCTGAGGGTGGCAGTGTGTCACTTTGGATGTGAGATGAGCATAGATTCATAGGTATGGCCAAGGGAGAAGTAGAGAAAGCTAATGACATGGCTAAATATGCTGTTAGCAAAGTGCAGACGTAAATCGGAGAAATTTAGGCAGTTCACACTCGATCAGAGTATGTGTCACTGCCATAGTAGTTCGAGTAGTGTTCCGATCGTGGGAGATGAAGGAGATCAACCTTGGGCAAACGGAAATAGCAGTTGTGACTTGTTTCAGTGCCCAACGAGCTCACAGTTCCGGGTCAGGTAAGAATTTGCGAGCCGGGTGTTGATCACAGAGTTATCGCTGTCACAGCCTGTAATAGCATATATTTACCTTGTTACAACAATGTCTATTTTATTACCAAAAGCCCCCTGTTACTGTTGTTTTTGTGGTCTTATCAAAGGAAGACATTTTCCCGATGTTTGACGTGCTAACTGACCGAAAAATACGCGCATCCAAGACACTAACGTTGTCAAACAAAACGCTAATTTTCTCCCTTTTTTGGTGAACAACGGGAAGTTTGGAGAAAGTAGCTTATGTTCGCCTGCTGATTTCTAAGCAATGGAAAGGGGTAGAAACGAACTTTTTTTTCTGGTGAAAGAAGAGAGTCTGCTCTTTCTTGTGGTAGTTTCATTGTTTATGTAGTCGTAACACATAATATTCTGTGGCTCTTTAAAAAACAGTCAAAATTCCCCAAAACCTCTGGCAGTATGGAACTCTCTATTCTGAAAACGGCTGGCAGTCAATGAGTTAAGAACCTGATGCCTCCATATGATGCTGCTTATTTCTTTTTTATTTTGCATTTTAAGATACTTTTATGTCTACCTCTTGTCTGTTTTATCCTTACAGAATGCCTCACACCATCACCTTATAACACTGAACAATTAAAACCAGCTCAGTCTCAAACAGCCAATGACATTCTTACTGGCCATGAGTTGGAGGAGCCATTTGTTGGCTCAGACCAGAGGAGGTGCAGTCTGGAAGGAGTTATCAATGCTGCCCCTATGCCAGCAGATGCTCTGACCTTACTTGCAGACTTGGCCCTCAGTGACAATAGTGGGCAAAGTGAGAAAACATTGCAAAACCTTGGACTAGATACAGAGGGCAAGCTAAATCAAAAACAGGGAATGCAAGACAGTGGGAAGGAAAGGAGCTCTCAAGAGGCAGTGTCTGTCCTCCATAAACTGCTGAGACGGCCTGGTGACGCATTAAAGCTACCATTGCCTGCAAAGTCACCATTGCCCAGAGGTCTTGTTATGAGGGGAGAGTGGGTTGTGGTCATTTCTAAAGATCACTCTTACTCACAGCCACCATCTCTGCTGTTAGGTTTGTCAGGTACCCGTCTTCAGGCCTTATCTTTACCTTTCCCAAGACCCGATCACCTTGGCAGACCTTTCGGTAGTACAGATGAGTGGAGATTGCTACAGCGTGAGCCCACTGTAAACAAAAATGGCAAAAAGCAACCTCCACCACCATCCATCACCAAGGAGAAACGAAGATCTAAACGTCGCAGACAAATCGTTGAAAAAGATGGATCAATTGAAGTGACAAGGGTGTGGCGAGAACAATATGACTTCAGTCTGGATAGCAAGTTCACGAATGACCCGCATGATAAGACTATTACAAGAGCACTGCATGGGTATGTTTGAATTTGCCACTATTTTTTTGGAGAATAATTATGTGGTAGTTATTTGTAATTTGTGAAAATATAGGCCACTAGGTGACCAAGAAATCCATTCATGTCTCGAGAGAAGTCTAAGAACATTATTTTAGTAGTTGTGTATCATCAGATGACAGAATTAAAGTGAAACACTGGTGATAAAGCTATTATGGCTCTTTTTCACCTTCTAGTCAAACATTTGCTGAATAGCAAAATTACATTGATAGCTGGATTTTTAAGCTTGACCACCATTTGTGTTTACAGCCTACAGTGAGCGTACCAGTGCTTCTTAATGCGTGGTGTCCTTGATTTCATGTGTAGGGACTCTGATAATGCTGCAAAGAATTCTATTATGACAAGCCTTTTAAGTATTTTAAAATAGTGATTTGGTTGCGTTTGGCCAAGTGGCGCTGGTATGCTTATTAGGCTTGGTGGTCAAACATAAAACCGAGTCACTGACGTAATTACAATTTTGAAATGAAAATTTGTCCCATGCCAGAGTGAAAAAGACCCTAATACAAGTTTCAGTGCTAGCGTTTCACTTTCATAAAATTGACATCCCCTGTTCTTGAAATTATCGAAAGGTTTTAAATGAGAAACCATATCCAAGTTCTTAGCTATGTTAGTCTTGGTGTGTAATTCCTTGAATAAAACGCCAGTTGTTATGATATGTGTGTTTACTTTCCATTGAAGATACAATCTGTTGTATTAAAGTACTTATACATCTCTGAATTATACCCATTTTCCCTTTTCAATAGCCCATGGAATTCCAATATTGTGGATAGTGCTGAAGAACTCCATCTGATCTTTCATATGTGGATAGGTCTGTTCTACAGTAAATCACCATCCAGATTATTTCACTTTGATGCACTTGGTCACATTCTCCAAGATGGTGGATACATAAAATTACCAGATGAGATTGATCTTAATTCCATGGCCAGATTTTCTAAGTTGGAAGTGTCCTCACAGAAAAACACTTCCTTGGTTTCCTCTGCATTGCCTGTGGAGCCAGGGATCTTAAATGTAATTGGTGAGACTAGGAAAACCTCTGAGGTGTTGGATTTATCAGTGAAAGGTTGTGAACCATTGGATCTTACATCAGTAAACATGAAGACAAGAGAAACCTCAAATGATAAGCATGAACCACAGTCTTTGGACAGTTCGGTGAGTGAAATAGTCATGGTTAGTGTCTATATCTACTGATTTTCAATGCAGAGTAAGTACCTTGATGTAGTGAACTTCTCACCTACTGTTTGTATTTGATTACACCGTATTGATGTTACTATGGGTCTGTTTCTTTTTTTCAATAGATCAGCGATCTGCCTGATAGCAGTGGCATTGTAAAAAAGGACGTTGGTGTACATGGAATTCATGAGAATGTCAGCCATGCCAAGTCGTCCAACATCGGTGCTTCAGAAAGTATTGATGGTGACGTTAAAGACGCAGCAAATGTATTGAGTGATGTACTGACATCATCTGAAGTCCAAAGGAGATTTGATGGTTCACTAGGCACCAAAGGGCTGGCCCATGTGGACAGCAGTGCCTCTGTTGTTCATTGTGACAGCAGTCATGAAATGAATACTAAGGAAGATACCATTTCCTCCAATGTGCACTACGGTTCAACTCAGAAATCAGTGTCTCCTCCAGAGAAATCTACAACAGTAACTAAAGATGATGACACCAATGCTTCTACCAGTCATGAGATGGTCCACAATCTCCATGAACGGGAGCCATTGAAGGATAAAGGGGATTGTTCTGTTGAAGCAGATGTGTCTTCACCCACTGATACCAACTCATTGGCTCCAAAAACGTTAGCAGTTGATGTTGGGAATGAGAGCAACTCTAAAGCAGACACCATCATGATGGTGCAGGATCAGAGCAATTCCAGTGTCGAAAAAGATGTGGTAGTTGATAAGAAGAATAATTCTAAGGCTGAGACTATTACAACAGAGCTGGACATGAACCATTTCAAAGATGACACTATTGGGCAAAATCAAAGTGTTTCTAAAGCTGACACCACTATTATCATGCAGGATTCACAAACTTTGAAGGAGAGTGTTGTTTCGGATGTACAATTCCAAGGAGATTCAATGGATAAAATGGTTCATGAACAAAATATTCCCTGTACAGACAGCAGCACAGATGTACATGATGTAAATTCTGATGCCATCGCGGTTGTGGCAGATCCATGTACCACTGAAAGTGAAAAGGAAATTATAACTTTTGAACCAAAGGATGCTAAAGCTAAAACCATTGTGACTGGCCAACATCAGGCTGATTCTGAAACAGGGAAAATAGTGCTGCTGGAACATGATTCTGAGCTTGATTCTGAACCAGCCATTAGTAATCAGAATAAGGCTGAATCTGAAACATCAGGGAGAACAGAGAGCTCAAAAGGCCATGAAATTCAGCTTGACTTATCTGTGAAGAATCAGAATGAAACCAAAACTAAAGTTGCTTCGCAGTCTACAAAGGACTTTGAAGTTCAATCAGCCGTAACAGAAAAGACTCAGAATGAGACTAAGTTTGAAACAACATTGACCATACAGGCCCACACTGATTCTGAAATCAGGACTGTTGAAAACAGGAATCAGAATCACTCAAAACCAAAAGAGCTTGCAGAAGAGGAACAGAGGTGCACTGAAATTGAGACTCAAGCAATGAAATTAGATGAGCTGAACACAGAGCCATTAACACCAGAAGAGAATAATGGATATTCTAAAGAGGTGTCAGTGATGGATTTGAACGAAAACAGTGTAGAGATGAATAAGGTGACGGTGTATTCTGCTACTGAATATGATGATAAGGCATCCATGGACACACAGAGGGATTGCAATCTTGGGTATGAGAAATCCGCTGCAGGTAATGCATGTTTAGCTGACACATCCTTGGAGGATGCGGAAAAGATTGATCAACATACTCATAAACACATGGGCGACATGTCGCCTGAGGAGGCAACAGTGAAAGCATGGGATGATAAAAGCAGTCGTGAAGGAAATGTGAATGAAGATTTGTCAATAGCGGAGCAAAATGAACAAATCAATCAGTCAAGAGGTATTGTTGGAGATACGAAGGATAAATCCTGTGCAGAAATAGCTGAGAAACTGCCACATGATCTAGCAGAGCAAAAGGAAATAACTAAGATGGTCCTTCAAGAACCTGTGTTGACATCAAGTCAGGTAGCACATGATCCAAGTTGCACAACTGAAGATCCTAAATTAAGAGATACTGAGAAAGAGCCGAGATGTCCTACGCCTACTATAGATGAGGTACCTTATATTATAGGTACAGGAAGTGCACCTAGTCAAGGCTCCACCCCTACACAGGATGAGCCAACTGACTTTGGGTCTGCTGGTGGTGAGCAAAGATCTCATGAACCATGTTCAGACCCTTATGATGAAGCTCCTTTTAACACTGAAGGACTAGATCTAGCAGCTCTTAGCCATATGATTGCATGGTTCAGGAAAGAACAAAGTCATAAACGGGAGTTAGAGTCTATGCCAGGTCAGAATTCAGGACCCGTTCAACCCAAGCTGCATACCATCTCTGAGGGTAGAGGAAAAGATAACTTGACATATCCTTATAGTTCTTCACATTTAATCTCAAGTAAGGATCTTAATGCTGGTTCCTTGGACTGTATCCAAAGTACTGAGTCATATAAAGAGCAAGATAAAGACGGTCCTGTGGCAGATCAGTCGGAGGATTCAATGCCAGTATTTCCGAGCAGATACAGTGCTGATGAATGTATTAATGCTATGGACTCAGACACCGTAGATTCAAAGTCATTGTGCCCTCTTTCAAAAAGTGCATCATATACATTGATACATGATGACACCGGAAAAGACAGGAAAGGAAAACAACACCAAATTTATCAAGAGACAGAAATTCTAAACACTGAATCAGCCATTCAATTGCCCACCAGAATGAAAGATAAACAACAAGAAAGGCCATATTTGAGAGATGATTACTCAAATAAACATAAGCCTTCGACAGAGATCTACTGTTCACAGAGGAGAAATCCAGGGTATAGTGATTTGGATCAGACTTGGTACTGGGAGGACGAGGAACATCATGAGTCACCTCATTATGGTGCTGAAAGTCAGTTTTTGAGTTATGATCATAAGGAAGAATCAGGACAAAGCTCAAGCACATCCTCAAGTGAAAGTGAGCTTGAATCATCATCTTCATCGTCGTCTTCATCATCATCGTCATCATCATCGTCATCATCATCATCATCATGTAATGAATCCTTTTTGAATTACAGAAAAGGGGAGAGACTTCGAGTAACTGTAGATTTCAAAAGAGATGACGCCCTGTCTAGTCATCAGTCCCCCATTATCAGTGCACTGGATGATAGAGACATGCAAATGACCCGTAAGAACCCTCTTAGAATAGCCAGGCATTCTAGAACCATTCAGAACCCTTGCCATAAAGGCACACAAAGGTATGTGGAGAAGTTCCTTCACAAATGGCATGAGCTCCATCAAGCAAATGATGATGTCACTCAGTCCTCATTAGATTTTGAGTATCTAGTATTTTCAGAAAAAATTAACCATATTCTCAAACGCAACTCAAAAACACAACAGACACGAAATGACACCTGCAAAAGTCCTTTATCAATACAGTTTTCAAGTCTAAATGAACAGGATAAATCAGAAGAAATTTGCGATGCCCTTCCAATGTATTCTGAAAGCACAATTAAGGTTACTTTGGCAGATAGGAAAGAGAAGAAGGAGGAGGGGTCTAAACACATGCCTCTTCGTCTCCAAAGACTCTCCTGCAAGAGAGAAAGTGAGGCTGCTTGCTCAAACATTTCAGCCATTACGACTGAATTTGCAAAGTCATATTATGCAATGATGGATGATGTCTGTACAAACAAAGCTGCTGTCAGGAAAACTGACAGGATTAAGAAGCAAGAGGATTCTCCAAAGCTGAAAATGGCCAAGCCTGTTGAAATAAGTGGAAAGATGAAGGAGGATTTATTTGAGCGGCTTCACGATGGTTTGAATTCTGTGGTGAGACAGGCATGCAAGACTAAGTACAGATTCTTTATACTGGTGACATCCAACGATCCTTTTTTCAAAGAGACAAAGGTAATAGCATTTATTAATTCTGGTTATGATGATATACTGTGTGTGTGTGTGTGTGTATATATATATATATATATGGGCAATTCCACGAAAAAGTAAACCTCACCTTAAAACTTTAAGTCTCACCTACATGGACAAACAAATTCTTTCAGAAAACTTCCAATACAAAAAAGTATTGTCTCGATGTAAATATTCAACTGAGCAAGTTTCGAAAGGATATCTGTTTGTTAAAATTTTTACCCTATTCAGCTATAATGTAAGTCTATGGAGGGGCTTATAATGGGCATAAGTGGGTGATAACACACACAAAGCTGCAATGCTATCAGTTATTTTTCATTGTTATATTACTATTTCTCTTGTTACAGGTTAAAATCCACCGTTCACAATTGTTTTGTATCGTTTTGGAGGGTTTTTCCAGACGTCACGTCCATATCGTCACATCCATAACGCCATGTCTCCCAATGAAAACCAACTTTTTTTACATTTACATTTGAAATTAAGTCTTTCTCTGTCTTTACTGAGGTGTCCTGTTTGGTATGAATGTAGTAATATTTACATTTCTCTAGAAATTTCACACACTTCACAGCAAAAACTACGCTCTCTCAAAAGTTTGTCCGTTTTTCGTCACGTCCATAACGCAAATTGAAAGGCTCATATTCTTATGATGCAAATCATGATATTAATTTTTTCTGTTTGCCTGTATTCAGCCATGGAGTTTGCAGAAGAATATGAAAAAAAATTGTGAAATACTGCTAGGTTTGCGGAGGTTATCTGGCCTTTTGTTCATCAATAATGCACGAAAATGTCACGTCCATAACGCTGGAATTGCCCATATATATATATATATTTTTTTGTTTGTTTGTTTGTTTGTTTGTTTGTTTGTTTGTTTATTTGTTTATTTATTTTTAAACTGTTGCATGAAGAGCTGAAAATATGCTTCTTTTAGGTCTTGTTGGAGAATGAAGGTCACATCCATGTGGAGCCTGATCAGTTTGAACTTGAGACTGATGGGCCTTCCTCTCCATTACTCATCATTTTGAGGAACGAGGACATTTCCAGTCATATCTGTGAGGTAATCAAACATGTACTTGGATGCAAAATCAGCAACTATCAAAGGGTAACCTAGAACAGAATATCATAGTCACCTCTGCAGTGAAAAGAAACTCATTCTGGGCACATATTCCTTTTCCCACAGGATTTTGTGAGACTTTACATTGAAATCATTTTAGGAGATTATGTTGTTTACATTATTTTAACATACACTTAATTGACTAGTTTATGATCACTTCAGAAGGACAAACATGAATTTTCATGTCTGTGCGCAGCATACTCCCTCAGGTTCAACTACTACAACTTCATGTCCATTATTCAAACAGACCTGAATCAGTGGTGGGAAAATATATTTTAAAGATTAAAAAAGTGAAAAACAGTGATATATTAGTATACCTAATGATTTCTATCAAACTGCTGTTTTAATCAAGTAAAGTGAATTTAATCAAAACAACCAAATTAGTTGGACTGATAAGGTTGTTTATAAAAAAAAATAACTAAATATATTTCTGTAAATTCATCAAAAATGTTTTCTTATTTGAACTGTTTACAAGTAGGCAGGATATTTTGTGTTGTAAATGGAAGTGGCTAAAAAACATTGTTTTGGAATGTGTCATATGACCTAGAAAATCTAACCAACGGTCAAACCTCACCCTCACCAGTGCCCCAGTTAGAGGATGGTCAGAATGACAAATTAGGTGTTGAAGGGGAAAGTCACAGAAATGTACATGACACTTTGCCATTCATCATATGGTACCATTAACTTGAACAAGATATTCCATGCATACACAAATATTGCAAATGGCTTCCCCATCAACAAATTCTCTTCATTATCTTCTTGTTGACTATTCAATCTCTACCTTCAAAAGCCTCAAATATCCCTTCACAGTTCTGGCGTTCAAAATGGAAATCAAGCACATAGTGGCATAGAGCAAGCCTTTAGCAGTCCCAATCAGTATACATCAGTGTACTTATAACTTACAGTCACATTATCTGTCCTTAGGTACCTCATCTACTGGAACTAAAGAAATCATCGAGTGTGCTCTTTGCTGGCATTGATCAACCAGATGATTTTGTGAACTTGACACACCAGGAGTTGTTTGGCAAAGGTGGTTTTGTGGTATTTGATGGAACAGCCCTGAACAAACTGACACTGGGTATATCCTGAGTTACACTTTCATTATAGCATTAGCATTATTCAGCTATAAAAAAAACTACTCTGTGGACACTATAGGGGGTTGTTTTCATTTTGTGTTGTGTTTTTCCAACTCCACCTCTCAGAAAACATGAAAAAAATTGTGATCTTCCTGGAGAAGCTCAGCAGAAAGGGAAAATGGAAATGGTTTCTACACTATAGAGACAGCCGGAGGTTCAGAGAAAGTGCACGGTAAATTTTGTGTACATGTACTGAAAGCAGCTTGTAAAACATTATGATATTCACACTTTAGGTTTCTGCTCTCTTTGTCTGCAGTTTGCCATGAACTGTTGTGTCTCATGGATGTATGCTCTTTACTGATAACTGCACCGTTCTTAATGTGCCTGTGGAAAATAAATCACTAGATAGAACACAGTGGCACAATCTTAATGTCCCCCCTTACAGACTCACAGACTTGAAGTGTGTGTGTGTGTGTGTGTGTGTGTGTGTGTGTGTGTGTGTGTGAGGGCTCAATTGAATCATTCTGAGCCCTTTCCTGGAGTTGGCATTGCATGCAGACTTACCAGGTCGAAGTATTGCGACATAAAACATCAGAGAAGCTTGGAGACATTTATAAAGTGCCGTAAGCAATTGCAGAAAGGGAAAAGTGTTTGCAGCATCTGTCTGTTTGCAGCATCTATCTGCAAGTCTGTGAGAGCTCAGGGCTTAATATGTCCTATGGAGGATATTGAGATTCAGTCACTGTCTTGTATATAGTGTATGATCATTTATAATAATTTGTTGGGCTCAAAACATGAAATATTACTTATGCTGCCATGCAGGTCACAACAAGATGTCCAGGACAGAAAGCAATTCCTAGACCACTGTCAAGATGCCGGAATTGTGGATGTGCTGCCCTATCACGAATGTGATGTGATTTCAAGAGAACATCCTAACTACTTGCACTGTTTAGTCCGCCTCCAAGTTCAGAATGCTACCACAAGATATCCAGTTTTTGTTACAGGTAATATGACACAAAACGTTGGCTTGGATAGAAGCTACATTGTAGTTACATTGTGACATTTATTCTGTCTTGCATTCTACCTAGAAAGGTTCCATCCATTTTGTAGCAAGTTTTGAACATGTTTGGTTGTCTTGTCTTTTGTGGCTGTTTCTGCCAGGGAGAATAATTATCAAAAGTCATAAAACCAACCAAAGAAAATTCTCTGCACTAGCAGATGGAAACATCATGATTGATATGTAGAGAGAGAGAGAGAGAGAGAGAGAGAGAGAGAGAGAGAGAGAATAAAATAAATAAAAATAAAAATGACACTCTATACCTGAAATGAGACTTGCTGAATATTACAGTATTTGTACATCTAGCACATTTGGTCCTCAACTCTCATGCCTACTTTGTTGAGTACATGTAACTTCATGGTGCAGTATATTGATGTTCATGCCTATACTTTGACTCTCTTTTTTCTTTGCAACAGATTCACCAGACAAAACTTTTGAAAGGAATGGGATTCTGACAATGAATATGAACACATTCTTACAAATACTCTCCAATGATTCCTGTACTATATGTTAAGTACAATACTGATATTGTTTGGTAACTTTCATTTAAATTATTCATGCTGCTCAAAATTGAGAAATGTAAATAATTTTATTTCATGAAAAATTTAAATGAATAAATCAATCATCAATAAAACTGAAGTTGTCCTGGAGCTTTCAACCAGCCAAATATTAGAAACACATGGCCTGCTGTTTACCAGTAATGAATACAGAAATCTAAAGTGACACTGGAACAGATTGTTAAATTTACCACTTGATTGCCTTGCTAATAACAACAACAACAACAAAAACATATTTGTATTTTCATTGTGAACACAAATCTTCATGTACGTACATGGGAGAAGCAACACCAAGTCAATCCCCATGGAGTAGTTCTGTTGGTGGTGGCCTTGTCACTACACAGGTAGTTCAGGTCTCCCCACGATGGCAGCTACAGTACATGCCATCCCTAGAAGGTTTGACATTTCCTATTGTGTAATGGGGGCAGCGATCATTACCTGATACAGGTTTTCAAGTTATAGGCTACAAATGCAAGTCAGGTGTAGATTTTGCCAAGGCCTGCATTAGACATAGGAAACTGAAGACAAAACCACAACATTTAATGAAATTTTCATGTAATTTGAACAGTTGATCTGTGCCTCTTCGGACCCCTGAACCAGAGAATTTTTGGTCTGTGGAACTTGTAGACTTATAATTGAAGACCCCTGCTGTAAAGGTTCTTGTTGCAGTAGAGTTAATGGAGCCTTGTCCTTAATCTTATCAGTTTGTGTAACATCATTCTCTGAAAAGCCAAATCCAGAGCAGTGCCGTCACAGAGTCCTCTTAGTGCAGACCTGGGTAAACTAAGGCCCAGGGGCCACATGCAGTCCGCTGAGCTACTAAGCCTTCCCAAAATAGAATATTTTAAATAGAAATATTCTGATTTAGCCAAGGTGACTTAAATTATAGGCCTGATTTATTACATTTATTTTATTTATGAAATACTGTACAAATCCTCCCGTTTAACCCCACATGTTAACATGCCTCGGAAGAAAGAGGGGCTACTGGTATTAGACTTGCTAATGTACCGGCATCAACTGGTTGACTGTTAACACCCGGCCCGTTTGTCAAAATCCAAAAGCCAATTGCACACCCCTGTCCTAGTGGCTAGTTCAGCTTCTGATACAGATGGCCTTAGATGATTGTTAGCAGACTAAATGAAATATCTTGCAGCCCACTCAGAAAAAGGAAATAATTTTAATTAGTCTTTTTTTGTAGTCAACCTCTGTGTTGCACCTGACCTCAAAGAAAAAATAGACATGGAAAAGTGCAAGGGAACAGCGCTATTGAAGTCAGGATTCCTAAATGGAATTGGGGCAATACCAACATGAAGTCATCAACTCCTAACAGAGTGGGTTGCCGCATTAGCTTTGGGCATTCAGATTCAGCTCATCATTCCTTTACTGGGCTAGATGTGTTTAGAATTTTATCAGTGAAAGCTCATGTGATGCATAAGTTAATTCCACATTACAATGCACATACCACAAAAATGCTATGTCCAGAACTCTGGATATCACAAGACACAATGATGTTTATTTTAGTGCTCATAATTTTGTATCCATATACATTTTAGACAAATTACGCAAGCTATAGTTTAAGTGAAATCTAAAATGACAGGAGACATGAAGCCTTTGCCTTCAACAGGTCATGCTGTTCATACTCCAATCCACATGGCGGCGGTAAGTAAGTAGCTTAGTTTGTTGGTCAACTGGAAAATAAAAATAAATTGAAGAAGAAGAGAAAGTGCTTATCGCAGGGAACAAGATGGCGTTCCTGTCAATGGTCTCAGCTGGAACATGCATGTCGGAGTGAACTATTAAACATGTCACAAACTTAAAACAACAGTCTGTTACACATAGCAAGACAATCAGGATTATGATTACGAGTATGAATTAGGCTACATGGACTAACCCTCACAGGAGCCAGCGAAATGTGCGACAGCTATGCCCGCTCTCTGCTGCGTGTTTCGGTGGCGCAGATCTGTCAAGCTCTTGGTTGGGACGCTGTCCAGCTAACAGCATGTGATATTCTTTCTGATGTGCTTGACCGATACATTCAGCAGCTGGCAAGAGGTTGCCATCGTTATTCTGAACTCTGTGAGTAATGTCCCAAACTTTGGGTTAGATTGTATCAATAAGGTGAACTTTTAAAATACAAAGTATCCGCAACTCTTCCGTGATGGCTTTAACGTTAAGTTACAGTCACAGACACAAGAAGCTTTTGGACTAGAGTTCCATCCCTTTTGATAGGGTACAGTTTAAAAAAAATGTAAAGATTGCTCTTTTGCAGCGCAATCTGTTATCAGACTATTCTATTATATGAAATTATAACTGATAATATTATATCCCAGTCAGCTAGTGATCGATTGTCAACAAAGGGGGAGTGTCCAAAGTGCTAATGAAGTTACTTTGACTTAACTTGTACGCATCGTACCCCAAGCAACTGTCACTCATTTCTCTTTCTTCTTGTGACTAATAATAGGCTAATTAGAGTTGCAATGACAAAAATTATAATCTTTAATATTGCTCTGCTTCAACTCTCTGAATAGGCCTATAATAGGCTGTTTTTGACAGCTAGAATTCCATCACATTCACTTCTACATTCAATTCCTTTATGTGTGGTTGTCTAAATAGGTAATGTACACACAGTGAATATCTACTAAATCTCTTCTGCTTTTAGATGGAAGGACAGATCCTGTGCTGGATGATGTTGGCCAAGCCTTCAGATTGCTGGGTGTCAGTCTCAGTGAACTGGAAGATTATGTCCACAATTTGGAGCCGGTTGCTTTTGCCCAACAAACACCACTCTTCCCTGTCAGTAAGAACAACATGTTGCAGTTCCCACAACCGGAAACACGAGACAAGGAGGAAAGGAAAGACTATATACCAGACTACATGCCTCCATTGGTTTCCTTGCAGGAGGGTAAGTCTTTTTCACTGAATAAAATTGAACTGGTTGCATGGATTAGTTTATTACCTTTGATGAATTGTGTTAGCAGAATAGTGTGGAATTGTGGAAAAACAGCATTTTATGTTCTGTGTCTTTATCCCGTTATCTCCCTCTGTCTATTTGTATCTCAGAAGAGGAGGAAGAAGAGGTCCTGACCGACATGGGCACATCAGCTGAAGCTATGCAAGTACCTTTGGATGAGGAAGAGGAGGACCTAGGAGAAGAGGGAGTCAATGATGAGAATTACCCGATGAAGAGGCCCATGATGAGTCCAGACGCCTCTATGGGCATGATGCCCACCAGCAAGAGGCCCAGGCTTCAGTCTGGCTTCAGCCCAGAATGGGCAGGGGAACCAAGGGAACCTCTTAGTTCCTTGAACCCCCAGTTGGTTCCATCCTCTATGATGGATAGTGCAGGATCCCCACCATCATCACCTGAGACACCATTACCAAATACTGGTTTTAGACCTCTGCCCATTATGCCAAGACAATCAGATATCAAGGCTTCTTGTCCTCCAAACAGAAAGCCAAGCGTTTCCTCACCTGGCAGGCAAAAGATGAGATCACCCAAGGTTGGGCCCTCAGCAGGGAGTCCCATATGTTCACCTAAAGCATTTCCAAAGGAAAAGAGGAAATCACCAGGTCTGGCTAAAAGTCCCAAAAGTCCAAAGATGCCAAAGTGTGGGTCAGAGAAAGCTGCTCCCACTCCTGGAAAGGGTGAAAGTCTGCAGAGAACTCCTTTTACCACATTGAGTGAGAAGATGGGCAAGGAGAACGTTCATGTCCGGCAGCAGATCTTGGAGTCCGACCGGCAGATTGGAGAAGCACATCTCAGGAAGCCAGAGCTACCAGACAACACAATCGATGATTCAATCGATGCCGTGATTGCCAGGGCTTGTGCTGAACATGATCCTGACCCTTTTGCCTACACCTCTGCTTCAGACTCAGAAGATAGTGAAGATAGTTTATCCAGCCCCAGACGATTGACCATCATGGAGCCAGTAACGCCTAAGAACAAGATGGGAACAAACTCCTGCTATGACACATCAACGCCTTTCTCAATGGGCGGCATCCCAGGAAGCATGTGGACCATGGACGACTCCATCAATGAAGTCATTCGCAAGGCAAACCAGGGGGGTTCCTCAAGAACTCCAATGGATGACTCATGTCTCTCATCGGGGTCAGCCTCACCTCCTACCCCAGAACCTCTGCTTAAGGTGTTTGAGGACAAGCACAAGATGGTGGCATCAGCGGATGTGAAAAAGAAGCTGAAGAAAGAGCTGAAAACCAAACTAAAAAAGAGGGAGAAAGAGAAGCCAAAGGTGAAAGACAAAGAGAGAGACAAAAGCAAAATGAAAGAGAAGAATCGGGATAAGAACAAAGACAAGAGCAAGGAATACCCTAAAGAAACAAAAATGCCTTGGAAGGAATTCTCTTTTAGGGAAGATGATCTTCGAGAGCAATTTAAAGTGCGGGATCTTGTAGGACCTGAAATGTCCATGAAATCCAAGTCCAAAGACGGCACAGACAGCAGCTTCAGGAAAGAGAAGGAAAGACATAAAGACAAGAAGAAGGACAAGGAGAAGAGCAGGAAGGATAAGGACAAGCGAGATAAGGGCAAAGACCGGGGTAAAGAAGACAAAAAGCTGTCCGCAGCCCTTACTCCATTTGGTCAGGTTGATGTCCCCATGTCACTCTTTAGCCCATCCAGCTGTTTGCGTCTTCCCTCAATACTGCCATCCCTTCCAGCCATCCTGTCTGAGCGTGATGGCAAAGGCAAAGAGAAGGACAAAAAGAAAGACAAGAAGGAGAAGAAGAAAAAGAAGGAGAAAGAAAAGGAAAGAGAACGGGCAAGGGAGAAGGAGAGAGAAAAGGAAGAGAAGAAGAAGGAGAAAGAGAGGGAGAAAGAAAGGAGAGAAAAAGAAAAGGAAAAAGATCGACTGAAGCTTGAGAGGGTAATCATGTCTTTTTAGGCTTTTTACTGGATCCTTCAGGCTTATCCTATAGATATAGAGGGGTAGAGTTTATATCCTACAAGCACAATTCACCTTGAATTCTAAACAGACAGAAGTATTGAAGGAGTGACTGATAAGCTTCTGTGTCTTTGCAGGTCAAAGTGGAGCCTCCAGCCGCTGCTCCCTCTCCTGTCATTCCCAGACTAACACTACGAGTCGGGGCAGGTCAGGACAAAATGTGAGTATCAGACCACGTTTTAATGAACGTTTGTTTCAATGGGTAAACGCAGGCAGAATCACTTATGTGGTGACAATATTTGGTCTTGTCAGAGGTTGTCTTAAAGGAACTATACTTGTTTGGTATCTTTGCACTGAATGCACTTGGGTAGTCTTTAATCATATTGCACCTCTCCCTTTTCCAGTGTAATCAGCAAGGCTACCCCCAATGCTGAAGTCCTTAAAGTTCCAATGCCCAAGACGCCAAACGTGAAAGCAGTCCAGCCTCCAGCCCCACTTTTCTCCCCTCCACCTCCAGTGCTGGCTCCTGTCCCGCCACTGTCTGTGCCAGCTCCACCTGTAAGCACCATGCCTCATCCCTCTGCTCTCTCCCATGGCAGCTCCCTCAAGGCACCTGTGTGTAGTGTTGTCACCGAGACGGTCAGCGCCTATGTGGTGAGTCATGTTTTGGGTCTTGGAACATCCAGAAAGTTCCCTTTGCCACATCTTTCAGTTGCATTGATGAATGGAATATCATTCCATAGCTTGGCCTTGCCTTCCTACGTACTTCCTCTCCATTTTCATCTTCCTCCATGACTCTAGAATTCCGGCCATTGGCCTAGTTCATAGCAACTGATTCAATCGTTTCAAAATTCTACAGTTCGCGTTTCCAGCTTGCAATTGTTCTTCAATAGCGGAGGTCCCAGACCCTTGTACGAAAGGAAGCGTAGATGGATGGTCATGACCATGCTACAATTTTACAAGCCCAGTTACAAACCTTTCTTTAGGCTGGGGATTAAAATGTCCTGTTGTAGATTATTGGTGAACCGTATAACTTGCATTCATATAGGTCTATCATATTTCAAAAGCAACAAGTAATAACGGTTTTGTGTGGCAGGATACCTTTATGCTTTTAAGATTTAGAATTTTTAAGATTCAATCACATATGGAGCAATGTAGAGCATTTGTATACATTACATTATCTCCATCTACATTAGCCTTTATAGCTGAACTTTGTTTAAGTTGTATGTAGTTATTGTAGTGCAGCAGTATGCCATTTCAGATAAGGCCTATTTGTTGTGTGTGCATTTTGTAGGCTGTTGGCCTGTAAGAGAAGTAGAAGTAATCTTTTATTTCCCTTATTTTTTTATTTCCCTCAGTCAGTACTCAGACAATTTGTACAAGTATTCTGGACTATTGCTTTAATGCCTGTCTTAGAAATTGTAGTGAGGGACTGGGTTCAGTCAGTGTAGTCACCATGTAGGCCTCCCATTTCTAATTTCACAGTTAAATACACATTACTCTTCAATAAAAAAAAAAGAAATAAGTAAAGACAGACCTTTCTGTAAATTTTACACTGAGTGAATGTTCTGCCTTTCTTCCTCAAGGTTCGTGATGAGTGGGGAAACAAAATCTGGATTTGTCCTGGGTGCAATAAGCCAGACGATGGCAGTCCCATGATTGGATGTGATGGTGATGACTGTGATGACTGGTACCACTGGTGAGACTTTTTTATTACCTCCGCCAAGGAGGTTATGTTTTCGCCGGCGTGTGTCTTTGTGTGTGTCTGTCCGTGTGTCTGTCTGTCTGTGTACAAGATAACTTGAAAAGAACTGCACGGATTTGGATGAAATTTTTGGACAACTTGTGTATTGGGCCAAGTAAGAACTGATTCGATTTTGGTGGCGATTGGTGATCCAGACCACCATCTGTGACCACATTGTCTTGGCGCAGGTCCTGTCTGAGCGCTTTTCTAGTTTATGCATGCTTTTACTGCTGAAGTGAAGCTCAGTCCAGTCAGTCGGTACGTAAGGGATAACGGCCGACGAGGTGATCGGTTCTACAGAAATAATGGTGAGGTAGAGGTCTAGAGCTCCGGCGACGTGCACAGCATGGAGACGGAGTTACCTCTGCCGAGAGACATTATTTCTGTTGAACCGGTCACCTTGAAGGCCGTTATCCCGCTTTTCTCCTGTTTGTATTTATCTCCCGAATACTTTAGCAAGCGTCGAAAACATAAAAGAAACATGTGACTCCAATTTAAAAGAAGTTAACCTGTTCAGTTGGGGTACTTTTTTTGTATGAAAGTTGATCTAAAAGGCTGCTTACTGTTGTTATAGTTACCATTCTAAAAAGCATTGATATGGAACGGTGGTGAAACTTTTTAACAGATAATCGTCTCAGGTAGCCGGTTATATGAAAGTAATGGCCACCCCATCAGCCAGATAAGAGAATTGCATTCTGAAGGGAGATAAACAAGTATATCAATACCGTTGTTGCTTTACTCTTTGGTGGCCCTTAGAAATGCAACAGAAAATGAAAGATCTAAAATCCGCAGTCCATATGTCCACCTGGCCTTGCTCTCCGTGGCCACCCCTCTGATGTTCCTCTGCCCTTCTCCTGTCCATCTACAGGCCTTGTGTTGGGATCATGACGGCTCCACCAGAGGATGTCCAGTGGTTCTGTATCAAGTGTTCCAGTAAGAAAAAGGACAAAAAACACAAGAAAAGAAAACACAAAGTGCACTGAAACAGGAGCTGTATATGCTTTTTTTGTTTGTTTGTTTGTTTTAGAGAGAAAGGCCTAACTTTTCAGCTCTAGCTGTCTTTAATATCAGATCTATTGGGAATTTTCCAGAATTCAAGGCAGAGAATTGTCCAGACTTCTGTCCTCAGAACTGGGTATTCGTTTCTGATCATGTGGAATATCTGTCTACCAAGCACCTTAACCGAGGCCTTGTGGAAGACAAGCAGGGTATGCACATTTAGAATTGTGGTATCAATACAAATTCTGCTTCCCCTTTTTAGGATGATTTATTTGTTTGAACTGATAATCAATTGGTTCACTGTTTCAGTGGCCAACCATTGTTCTAATATGATTATATATTGCATGTAAATACTCACAGAGATGCTGAGGTTTGTGTACATTAATGGAAACTCATACCTCTACACCAAGTCGGATTCCTTTTCTGAGGAAAGACTTGTCCGTTTCTTTGTCAGCAGCAGATTATTTTTAACTTGGCTGATATTTTTCTGTAATTAGTGTACATTTCTGAAATGAGAGTTTGTATTTTTATTTTTCCTCACATATTCTTTATGCTTTCAGCATATTTTATTTGCCCAAATGTCCTTTAAATTAAAGACCAATGATTTGAGGGATATAGATACATGGAATTTGTGTAATGCACCTGAAATTTATCCCTGAAATCCCTGGTCAATGAAATATGCACTGACTGCTCCTTTCTCAGGTTGCGGTGACTTTTGTTTTCTTGATATTTATACATTTCTTTCTTTTTATTGATGTGCCCACAAAGATTGTTCAGTAATTTTAACAGGACACAATAAGGATTGTTAAAGCAGGGATATGATTACAGATGAAACTTATGAGATTTATAAAGAGTTTATCAATAAATTAATTTGAATAAGAAGCCCTTTCTTGGTCACTTCCAGAGACATTTAGATTTTTTAATTGCACTTTCAGTCATCTGTTCGTCTTTGGCATAGATTTCTCACAATTTGTGGTCAATTAATCTCATACCAGTCTAATGATGTTAGGGTTGCCTGAAGAAAATAAGTATTTCAGTAAATGTCAGTTTTAACTCTTAAATGACTTAAATGAGCATGGCAATGGGAGATGTTTACTGTTGACCATTGTAGTGGAAGACATTACTGGTGACATCAGCTCCACAAGATGATAACAAGATCAATTCATTGATGTACCTGGCAGATATCTGAGTAAAGGTTTAACAGTTTTCTTTTACAAATGCATCTGATGAATAATATCCCTGATTCATACAGTATTATATAAAAGTAGGCTACATGAACCCACCTTGATCCCTTGATCTATACTTTTTACTTATTTTGTGAGGCCTGTGAAAGTAGTTGGTCATAGGATCAATATAATTCAGTATGAAGATTGATTTTGTGTGTCTAATGGACTGGTTTTGTTTGGCTAACGTCTCCAAAGAGACTAGATTACAGTAGATTAGATTTGCTTGTAATACATGATCAAAGCAAAATCCAACAAGGCTTAATCTGATTTATCCTTAAGAAAATGTTACAATATCAATTCCAAATGCAGTTCTTATTTATGTTCAAAATTTCTCTAAATAAGTCTGGAAATCAGTTCTACTCGGTGCAGAGTTGTTTAAATGTTTCAACAAGTTAGATCTTGTGAAAAACTACAAATAGCATGTCTTATTATGCCTTCTAAAATAGGCCCCAGCAGTTTAAAATGGTAGTAATGACTATGGCAATACAATACGCTCAAACAACATGCTCTCAGTGAATAATCACCTGTATGTTATTGATTTTTAATAGTCACTGACATTTTGACAGCTTTCTTGCTGACCTCAGGCATTGACCTTCTGATGTTCAACTGTATCATTGAAAGACACTGTCCAATCTGATGATTAAGAAGATGTAAGAACACAAGCGTTCACTTACTGTTGGTGTGCTTTAGCAGACAGCACAATCACTCCACACCTTCATGACAGTCTACTGACTGCAGCTTCACATGATGACATAAGTCACATGATGACATAAGGAGCATCTAGAAGTGAGACAGATACTTAAATGTTTTAGGCTGAGCTCATCTCATTGAGTGAGTATGTGCAACACTCTGTTACTGAGCCAGTAAGAATGTAAATAGTTTCCTAGAGGACAGTTACAGTATGCATACCTGTATGTATTCTGCAGACAGTGAGTATAGAAGTGAGAGAGACTAGTGGGCTTTGAATCTGTATTACACAACCCCACATCAGGTCCTCATCAGGGCTCCTCTTTTCAACTGGCCCACTCACACACTTTTTTATCCCCCTGTCCTCTGTGGACTAGAGTGTTTTTTTCTTACTTATTGTGTAGTCTATTTACAATGTATACAACACACAGGATATGCAATGGTAAAATTTTGCACTGTCACTAATTCCACTACCATGGTGCACTTCCCTGGGAACACAGCATGCTCGTACACTACTTCAACACCTCAAAAAAACTGCAAAAAGTGCCAAACAGTATTCTAATGTAAGGCAGTTCGTAAAACTAGACATTATGTAAAAGGCTAAATGTCAACGATCTGAAGTATGAAGCTAACCAAGTGTTAACCTTTGGAGGAAAGATGATTATTAGGTCAGGTAACAGTAGTAACACAGGGGCCCTCTGTATAGGAAGTGGTGCTATAACTAATCTATAAAACTCAATATGAAGCTGTCTGGATTAGCTTCTTTACTATTCAGAAAGGGCTTCTCAGATATAATATCTATCTCCATTCTGGTGTCATATAAAGAAATGATCAAAAGTTTTGCATAAAAGTTTCCTTACAGGCCTACTAAGCTACATTTTCATGCAAGTGTCAGATGGTAAACCTTAGTAGGCATATTCCATATTCTTATATCAAATTAAGTAACAGATGTGACCATTTTTATTGCATACCTTGACCCCAGGTTCATGTCTCCATGCTGTAACATCAGCCCAGCCACACACAAACACACACACACACACACACACACACTTTCCAGAGAAATGATCTATGGAAAATATGGCCTTGTGATTCTGTCTCACTTTAAGAAGAAATCCGATGTGATAAGGACCAAATGTTTATATTAGTGCTGGCAAAATTAACTGATTAATGACATGATTAATCCAAAAAAAATTAACTCAGATTTAAAAAATTAACTTAGATTAATCCTGATGGATATGGTTCCACTTCCATGGCATGTATTAGGCTATGTTCAATCCTATATAAGTGTCTCTGGTTCAATTTCCGATAGAAAATGGCTCGGCTATCAAGTCAAACTATACAAAGATTATGGCCTAGCTCCTGACTGTCCAACAGGGCAAAGTAAGGGTCCAACATACCCTAGCATCCAAATTCTTACTGGAGGAAATGAGTTGCGATTAATCATTGCAAAATTTTGTGATCAATCAGATTATTTTTTTTAATTGTTTGACAGCACTAGTTTATATATATTGCAACATCATGAAAAGTTTGAACATTTTTGTGGAAGGAGAAGACAGGAGCAGACTGTTAAAACTTGCAGTCTTTTATTTGTGCAAAATTGACTAACGTTTCAACACTTCTGTCTTCGTCAGAGTCATAGTTCAACACAGTGGAGGTGCCTGATATAACCTTTTGGTAAGCAATCAGACAGACAAACAACTGGTCTCAGTTCTGTGAGACAATCACATCCCATTCATTCACATATAATTAGGGGTGGAAACACCTTAACACATTTACAGATACAGCAGGTAATAGCTTAGAAAAGAATACACAAGTAATAGTCATACAATATCTTTTTCAATAATACACATTCATAAAAAGCAAGATAGACTAAGTTCTTCATTGATACCAAATGGTTCCACTGTATTTAAAGAGTGAATCCAAAATGCTTCTCTTTGAAGCAACAAGTTAATCACATTGCCCCCTCTAGTGGGAGGCACAATTTTTTCTATTCCCCAAAATTTCAAGGTGGCTAAATTTCAAGCTAATCATGATTAGCTTGTACATAATGGCGGGCCATAGCATAATCCATGTTTTTTGTTCTTACTGCAGTCTTGTGTTCTGAAATACGAACTTCAAGTGCTCCTTTGGTTTGACGTATATAAACCAAGCCACAAGGGCACTTGAGCATATAGACAACATGGGTATAATATCTGAAGAATTCGAACATTGTGTACAAAAGCCACACCGAAAGAAGCCTTTAGGTTGACTGGGTAACCAGGATCCAGCTTTAGAGATTTTCGTTTCTGAATGAACTAATCTGTCTCTCAGGTTGCGTGAACATTGGTGGCGGGTGGAGCTAATGTCCACTAGAGATGGATCACTTTTCAAAAAGTGGCCTTTGTACACAATGTTCGAATTCTTCAGATAATGTGACTTGTATTTTTGATTCTCCTTTAATTACAGGGTATTTTTATGGCTTCGGAGAAAAACCTGTTACCATTTCTTTTATTTTTTTTAATAACTAGTAGACCTACTATTAGATTTTTCGACTTTTCAGTTGATATACTGTCTACTGTGCTCTTGATGAGATTTATGCTCTTTTATATGTTTGAAAATTAATATGCAGATTTATGTTTCTGGGTCCAGTTTCCCAATAACGCCCAATTTTAGCGCACTAAGAAGACTCTAAAGACTTATATTATCAAACTTGTTTATTTTTCTATGTGTGTTCCCTGAACTATATCTTCAGATAGTTCAATCTTCTTTACTAACCTACTTTGTTCTTAACTAGCCTATATCTTAAGAGGCTGAGTTCATATTTCTGACATTGAATGTTGTCATTTGCCCCTTTATGATCATGCCTGAGATTTGTTTTTATGCAATAGGCCTAAAGGGCATTTATCAATGAAAAATAGTAATAAAATGTTTGCATTTTAGAAGTATTAATTACAAAGCAAATTAAGTAGCATAAAAAGTTATAGTACAGCTTCAGACCACTCTTATGACTTACAGGAGAAGCTACAAAGACGTGGGGAAACATGTCATAATCTTAAATAAAAAGGGATATTTTGCCTTTTTACTGTATGAACATTTTATTCATCCTCCTGGAGTTACATATGTGGGTAAATTAATTTTGTGGGTAAATGAATTTCATTGTAATAGTCTTGTAACCTTAATTTTAGTTTTAAATTAGCATATGGACTGGAAAGTAAAGTAGCCAAAGAGTTGATATCTGGCTACTTTACATTCACGCGCCTATGCTAAGCTTAAGCTAAAAATGAGATTGCCAGACTAGGATGCACCAAGACCAAAATGCGTTTACCCACATATAAGAGGATGAAAAACTAATTTTTATATATAAAAAAATCCCTTTAAAGTAGGGATTAAGGTCATTTAAGAACCACTAAGCGTTAAGAAAGTTTCCCTTGCCATTTTTGGGGGAACTGCTATGGATCAAGCCTACTTAAATTTCCACCATCGTGTAAAAGTAAGAATTCTGCACCTACCCAGTTCGGCCTACCTAGTTCAGTCTAAAATTATAAAGAAAAACACAGGCCAAATAAAAGCATTACTCAAAAATATCACAAGGTGGCACAGTACCATCATTTTTACAACCTAGTAAATTCACCAAGGATTTCTGCATGCTAAAATATTGCTGAAGTGACTTCACCTCTTAATAAACTTCAGTTGTAATAAACAGGAGAAACAGCTATATTTGATAAGGCAATAAGTTATTTTAAATGTAGTTGGAGTGTTTAAATTTTTAGGCCTTATGAAGCATGTAACAAGGAAACCCGTAGGCCGTCTCCTGGATGCTTCTAAAACAACTAAAGAATTCAAAGAGTGTGTCACCACTGTAGATATTTAAATCAGGATCTCTTATTATGAATGTTGCTTAATTAGCCTCATTCTTGCCTGATTAAGGTTACCTGCGTTGAGTAAATCTCAAGCGTAAAAGTTGGTCGCCTCATTTGAATAGGGAAATGTAAGCTATTTTAATAAATTCATGATAGATTGTTAAACAAGTTAAGGTTGTTTTGCTTCCTTGCACTCACGATTGTTGTACACTGCATTTCTTGACTTGCGCGCGCTCTCTCTTCTCTTTTCCTCTCTCTCCAGGGGATCCCACTCTGTCAGGGGAAGGCTGCTACCCCACGCAATCAATGCCTTGGCCATCCACTTAAGCGTTACAAGACGGGAAACATTTGGCCTCTCAGGTAGCCTAGCCTATTTCTGTTGGTCGGGGCTGTCGTGTCCGCCACATCTTAACCTACATTAAACCACCATTCTCTGGCACTGTCTGAAATAGGAACCAGGACTTGTTGGACACATTCTGTCAGATTTCGGCCCATAAAGCACACACAATCTTTGGTGTAACCTTAACTCCGCGTCAAGAGAAGAACTTACAGGCGCGGTAAGTATAGGGTGAATTGCTTTCATTTGAACTTGGATTTGGTGGGTTTTGGTGAGTTTAGAAACATTTTCTAAGAAGCTGCTTGATATTGTGCTACTGTGAATTAAATCTGAATTATGGACGAGTTAGGCTACTTCCATTACCTAGGCTACATTTAACATGGTCCGCAGGTTTCTGGCCGTTTCGTTTTTTTTCAATAGATTTAAAAAAAAAAAAAAAAAAAATAGGCCCCCTGTTTCGTTGTTTTTTTCGCCTTTAATCATCTGCAGTAGGCCTATTTGATGGGGCATAATCTACGAAGTTATTGAGTCATGCCGTTGAAGATGCGTAGCCTATACTCAGGAAAAGTCATCTTGCGCTGACCGACGTATACGCGCTCGGATGAGGCAGTTTCAAGTTTGTCCACATAGCGGTACTATACAATAAAAATGCCATGCGCTCTGCTCAGCACCACAAGTGAACAGGGGTTGTAAGACTTTCTGTTAAGTTCTGTTCAAGTGTCGGATTGCCTTTTTCAGTGCGGAGGAGTTCGCTGGACTGTACAGACTTTAAAGACATGGCATAGGCCATTATCGCAATGGAAAAATCATTTTGCATAGCCTGGGCTTTCTCTCTCACTTAGCTAACTTTCATCTGGGTCGTGCGATTGACCCTCAAGAATGCGTGAGCCATAAATTAAATAAAGCTCCCATTCTGAAGTGGATCAATTTCTTTGACAAAGCGCGAAGTGCACATCACCCACTACGGACAAAACTGCATCCGGACAAAGGCACCTGAAGTAAGTTTATCGACTTAAAGGTACTTTCACGTAGTTTTCCCAGATTTTGAGTTTTTGGGGAACACAGTTTGGGGTTTTTGGATGCCATTCCCATGCCTCCAATATTGTTTTAGTTTAGACATGGGCGAGTGGCCTAGCTTGCAACCTGTGCCAAGAATAAAGTTGGTTAGCCAGTCTACATCGTCTGAATAATGACCAATGGAGTGGTCAGGGAAATTAAATAATTTGGACATGCAGGTCAAATACCGTGTGTGCGTTCGTGATATCTTGACGTCAGTGGTGTGAAGTTCACCGTGAGGATAAATGTGATGATGTAAATGACGCTTTTGTGTGTCAGGGTATGAGAGGACAGGGACCAGAGAAAGTGTTGCTGGTGAGAACTTTGTCTGGACTTCGAAGATATGGCTTTACTTTAGGGGTGTTTCCCCTAAATTAGGCTCTCCTGCAATCTTAGATAACGACTCACACTTGCGTGCTGCTCGCGGCGATAAGGCTTGCAAGGAACCTTCTAACACGGGTCACCCATACGAATAGGGCAAGTGCACTGGGGGCATTGAAGGTGTTGTCTTTGGAGGTGATGTCAGTGAAAACATTTCCCCCTTCACAGTTAACGTACATCTACAATCAAAACTTCGAAATAACATCAGATTGGGTAGTATTTGTCTCAATGTGGCACTGTCTGTTAGGATGAGATCAGTATCTCTTTCAAGAAAATAGCTGTAAAGTTTTTATTCTGATAATAATTCCATAAGAATGGCTACACGAGGAGGTAAACCAGTTCGCCTTGAAAAACAATCCACGAGCGGCATCATCCGACAGGGTGTCGTTGGAAGTTGATCTCGTATGGCATTTTGTTTTGAGCTCTTGCTGAGTTGAAGTTCCCACATAAGGTAAAGTGTCTCACTGAGAACCGTCCTTGTCCAAATGGCAGTTTTAAAATTAGACTGCCCATTCAGCACATTGTTTGACTTGCACTCGGAGATGTAGCCTACTGTCTGAGACTCCTTCGCTCAACCTTTGGCTGACAGGACCAAGTTAGGCTACTTTAACAAGACATGGCGTGTTTTTTCTAAAATTTGACTAACTTGTATTTCGTTGCATTATGTAAAGAACTTTTGACTTTAATCTTAATTCTAATTTATTTGGTTAAAATGACCCTGTTCATGTGTAAGAGATTTGTATAGCTATTGAAAAATTTTCCAATGCAGAATTGTCTGAGATATTTTGGTCTTCAGTTTAGATTCAATGATACGGACGTCTTCTAAAAATAAAAATAAAAATTCTGATTATTGTTTGTCTTCAGAAATGATGGAGTACCACACACCAATATTTTGCTGACTGATTTCCTGTGAAAAGAAGCATAACAAGCCTAACAATAGCCTGATATCTCTCTTTATGAGATAGGCTATATTTACATCATGCAGTATCTAAAGCATCTGAAAACAAAGACAAGCACTTCTGGATCTTTAGCATCAATTAAGTAGGTAAATTAAGTCAATCAAGTAAGGTAAATTAAAACCAATATTTTTTACAGTGTTTTCCAAAATAGCATATATTTAGAAAGAAAGAAAGACAGAAAAAATGTGTTTCGGTCTGTACACAAGACACTTATGAATAGAAACTCCTGTTTCTGTTGGGCTGTTTTAAAAACAGTTGGTTTTAGAAAGCCTACTGTTAATTTGGTTATTTTTTATTAAATGAATGAATTTACATTGCATTATAAATGACAACATTGCATTACACCATAAATGTGTAAAAGTTTTGTATGGGCATTACACTGAACTTTGATAGCAAAGGAAAATAGTCGCTGGTGAGGGTATGGTGAGCTGATCTGTGCCCTAATACAATAGACAAGAGGGGTGTACTTTGTCGAAGGAAAGGAGGGCCTTTTATGAAATTAATTCCTAATGATTCTGTTTTGTCATGTACATAACTGATCAAAAGTTCCCTTGTCACAGTCTCATAAAATTGAATTAAATAGACAAAAGTTATTAAAAGAAAAATGTTGTATGGGGGAGACAGTGAGGTTCGTTTACCACAGAAACATCAGAATTCTATGCGGTGCAACAGAACGCTTGGGTGTAACTATTCAATAGCGAAAGAGATGAAATTCCTGTGAATAGTGTATGTATCTTTATCTTTTGGGCTGAAGCCCTTGTTTGAGGGCTTGAGAACACATTGATATACTGTAGGCAGATTAAGGTTTTGAAATGGCACAAACAGTACAGGCTATATTATCATTTTGGACTGAAACAGCTGAAACAGGAGCACAACTTTGTTTTACATTTGTAGTAGTTGTAGTAATGTATGTTAATACATGAATGATATTATGTAGATATGATTTGCATGCACCATATAACTATTTGCTGAATTTTATTTGGTAGAATGATCTGTTGTGCCTTGAGTGCAGTGGGGAAACACAGCGAGTAATGCCAAAGGCCAGTGCCACATGTCCACATTCATCACTGAACTGCCTCTGCTGTGCTGCTCTTCTCTTATCCGGCCATGGAATTTCCATGATCCCAGCTTTAATCGTGTGGTTGTAGCGAGCGCATCAGCATGAAGACTTCATTCCATTTTATACTTTCTCCATCCCATAAAATCTTAACGTGGCAAAATTGCCCGATGCAGACACTTGGGTGTGGGACAGCAGGGCTAGTTTGATCAGCTGTTTCCAGGTGGGACTCCTGATGAACTGCTGTGCTCTGTAATGTTAGTCTGTCTGTTCTGACTCTAATGATTTTTGGTGAAGCATCAGCACATCTATTGGCTGACAATCCCACCCGTGAGATTACCTGCCAATCAAAAGTACAATCACACCAGATCCTTTGTCAGTAATAGCTGTGCTAGGCAGTATCTTTAATGTTTTTTTTAATGAGCTAACAATCCTTTAAAGCCCTTCCAGTATGAGTCATCATTTGTACTCTTTTTGTTTTATCTGTAACATTACTCCTAGTATTAATTGTTAATCAATACAAACTAAATGCTCTGTGTTGTATCATGATGACTTTACAGCCATCTTTAAGAAATTCAAGATGCAACAGGTGTTAATGGGCTAACAGATGGTTGTGAGAGGATTAAAATACAGAGTTAAACGCAAAGTTGCAATATGCAGTTGTCACATTGCTATACTCAATACACTGATCGCACTGTCCATCCAATTACATGTAGCCTACAGACGGTTTGACGATTTTGTCCTCATTCTTAGATTGTTTAAATTTGAATTAGGCTATAGTCTGTCATTTCTTTCATGAATGCACAAAAGCCTACAGAAGGGCCTATATGTCCTTCTGTAAATTGTACACACAAAATATTTTTGTGTGAAGTCATGAAATCACTGAATATATTCTGAATAGCTGAACCACTGAATAATAGCCTATGTCTACTGGTATAATATTGTTTTATAGAAAAATAAGCTGAAGCGCACTCTTTTTTTGCCTGGACAAAAAGAATAGAAACTAAGCTGTAAATATCCTTTTAATGCAGTGGAAAGGGTTGTGGTTATGCCTCCCAGGAAGTCTTCCTGGCAATCTGGACAAGGCTCCCACTGGGGCCTGCCATCCCCCTCCCTCCACCAAAACCCCCCCGAACCCCAGAAACCCTGAGCCAAGTTTCTCTGTAAATGAACTCCTGTCACGGGTCTCCTCAGTCTGGGAGAGAGGAGGCTGTGTCTGTCTGTCTGTCTGTCTGGGGGCAGTGCAGCGCAGAGGGCAGGCAGGCCCACCCATTTGCCCGTGTGCAGCAGGCTCCTGTTCAGGCACCCAGGCATCATGTCCCGCAAGCGGGGAGGGAAGGTCCCTGGTCCCTGTACTCCATGGGCTCATGGCTTGTGGTTGAAGGCAGGCGCAACAGAGGCAGCTTACACATACATTTGGGCAAACTGATTGGCTGGCCGTGCGTTTCTCTGGGAGGGTGGGAGGGTGTTGCGGTGGCTTGTGGTTCACTGCATAGCTTCTAATCAAACTGTCATCATTTTGGACTTAAGGGGATGGCTCAACTCAGAGTGAGCTGTTGGAGTGGAAATGGGGGAGAAACCCCCAAAAGGAGGGAGATTTGGATTGAACTTTTCCTCTCCTCTGAATGAACTCCACATTGCATTGATTTGACTGCACACAAATAGCAACATCCACTGTACCCTTTTTAATGTTTCTTATGCATATTATATCCTTGAACAGGATAATATTAATAAAATTAATAAGTTATAAGTTATATATCAATTTATATACTGTATAGATAATCGAGGTATATATACAGTATAGATAATCAAATTGATCTTAATTCTTAATTGTTGAGAACCCATGGAATGAATACATGATTGATTGGTAACATTATGTTAATGGCCTAACAAGTTTGAACTGATCTTGTAAAGCATTCCAAATGCAGATGAAAATGATGGTAAAGCCTTTAATGCAATCTAGCACACAATGAGACAGACAGTGAGTGAGATTGTGGCTCAGATGTTTATGTGGTAAACATCTGCAGATACTGCCAGATTTGGAACATTCCATTCCAAATGATATTAAAGTCTTGATGAAGCAACGCAGCTGACATGCATACAATGTCCTCCATGAAACAATATGGAGATGTTTCTGACTTTCTGACAGCTGTGGGGATGTATCTCAGCCCACAGTGGCCTTCTTACATACAGTAGTGCCATGTGTCTACTGAAGATAGTAATTGAAAGAATTCTTTACAGAAATCTTTATGTGAAATTAAGCACACTTTACAAGCTCTTGATGCAAGAAGTGCAATGTTGTAACCGTACTGCTGGTGATTGACGACATTCATGTGATCCCTGACACTGATGTCTCACAAATAGATGGTGGCGGATTTTTGACTACACAGAATCAAATATTTTTTATTGCTTTTCAGCTTTTATTTCATAATTTTTCTGCTTTATTATTCTCTTCATTAATTTCGTTGGAAATCTAGTATATACACAAACTCAAATAGCATCTCTTGCTCAATTTTATTTTACAACAAAGAGAAAGAAGACAGAAATGTATACTCTAAAGACGTCTTGAGAGTGGCATATGTTTCACCATTACAGGTTGAAACAGTTCGATTTCAGTGGTTTGGATAGGAATACCCAAATATAGCTTATTATCTGTTTTGTTTGAGGTATTTAAAACTGTAAACCTGCAGTGTAACTTCTCTCTTAGTTTAATAACATTATCAGGTTAAAAAACATAGATAATGAAAATGCATTTCATCCTTTAATTGACATATCACTCTGATATCTTAAAAAAAACATTGGATAAAGTCAGACTTGAAAAGGAAGGAAAACACTGTAAGAGATAAGATTGACAGGGGGAAAGAGTGAGTGAGGAAAAAGAGGGTGATGGAGTGAGGGATAAAGCCTTGAGAGGTGGAGTGAGAGAGTGTGAGCTAGAGGCAGAGCGAGAGAGACAGAAAGAGAGAGAGAGAGAAAGAGACACAGCTGCTCATATGCTCCTGTGGGCTGAGTCCGGCAGCAGATTGTAGATGATATGATATGACAAACAGTAGTGGTAGTTGAGCCCTGCCGGTATTTGTGTTGGATGGCACTCCTGAGCAGTAATGAGAACCATGTGTCTGCTTGCCTGAGGAGTATTAGACGTCTCCCATGTGACCCACCTGTCCAGTTCTCAGCACCCATAATACTAAACTCATGTCACTGTCTCTTGGAAGGCCGTCAGGTCTTAGACCCAGCTAACCTTGGCGTGTTTAAGAGGAGCAGTCTGGGTGAATGGCTTTCCCTCATTCCCTCGTTCTCTCCCAGTTTGCCCTACCAGGTCTAGGATGTCTTGTGTATTAACTGTCTTCTCCAGTGGGAAGGGGACGATAGGATTTGAGATTAGAAATTGTGGTTCTGGGGTGTGGTTCATAGGATTGCAGTTAGAGTCATCTAGTTTTTCATATAAGACTTGTACCTCTGCTCAAGGTCTGCATCAGACATGCAAAACTGCACTTTTTCCAAAGCCATTGTTTCCTTTACTCTATTTAATAAGCAGCTGCCTACTGTCTGTCCCTGCCTCAAATATCTCCATTCTCTGTGTAGGCGCATTGATCTACTTAGTGGTGTTCATGTAATGGTATTTAGTCACAAGCAGACTACCTGACAACTGTCCACTCTCATGTGCCATTGGTGTCAAATACTCATCACCGACTTTCTGAGTAGTCTTTGTGCCAGAAGGCATACAGTATATTGCGCTTTTTTTTTTTTTACAGGAGGTCTGGAGCAAGGGGTAGGAACTTTTTCATTATCTATTTTTTTTTTTTTTACATTTTTGCTTGCTTGTAACCCATAATTTCTTTGATTCTTGGATTTAGAATGCCATTGATGTTGGCAGACATAATTCAACATGTTTGGTATGTCACCTAAAACATAGCTTGACTTTTACTATTAGCAGTTTTTACAGCGAGCTGTTTCTCTTCTACTAGGCCAGCTTAAACCCACTGATCAGCAAGGACATTACAACTGACAAAAGAAGGGTGTAAATTATTATTATGTTTTCATTTTTATAGCCTCATTTATGACTTAACTTGCATGAGATCCATGCTTGCACATCTCCATTCCCTTACAAGGGCATTATTAGTGATGCCAATGCGGGAGAGGTTAGTGTGTAAATTCAAACAAATCTGCCCGGCTCTAATGCCCGCTCCTCTGTTACTGCCTGAGCTGCGTGGCGTGGCCCGGCCCGTCAGACAGCTGTTCCCAGAGCAGGGCCGAGGGGTCAAGTAGCAGAGCCCCACCACAGAGCCACCTGTTCCACTGCAATAATGTACATGTCATGTCAACCCCACCCCCACAAACCCCTTTCTCTTCCACAGCTAGCACTAGCTCATGTTTGGGCCATACAGTACGTGCTTTAGCGCACCGCAACTGTTGTTTTATAACATGACATCTAAAGAGACTCGCGCTAAATTGTTTCCAAATGCACATGTGGATGAAAGACTACGATTATCACCCTCCTTTTGCTTTGCTTTGCTTTGCTCCTTTGCTCAACAGATTGAGAGAGAGATGTCACCTAGGCTTTGGAGCAGGCACTGAGTCTGGTGTAATGTCTTCTCCTGAGAGCAGTATAGAAAGGGGACCTTTGCCTTAAAAAGTGCTTTGTGATTTGTTGTGTGGGGACAGTGGAAGCTCCCAGGTGGCCATGCAGGGTTTGTGAGGCATGCGGTGACGTGTCTGTGCATTCCAAGCGCATTCACACACCAAGGAGAGGACCAGGGAAGGGATCTCCAGTCGGCAGTCATGCTGCTGTCATGCTGAAGGCATATTTTTCTGAATATGAGCAGCCTTTTGTTTGATGTAACCAGCAATGCTGTGGAGCATTATGAATTGCCCTTAAGTGGTTAGCAGAAGTTATTACCTCTTGGTTAGGGTGAGGCTGCTTGAGAGCAACTTGCAGCCACATGCCCCACACTCTTTGTTTTTCAGCCACACAACACCACATCAAGGGAACACAGCCTCACAAGGTCAATGTCCAATCATGGGCTTCTACTGTGTTGGCCCAGTGCAGTCTATATTTATGTCTACAGAAATCATGCAATGTTTCAGCATGTTAACTTCCTGTCTAAATGAAACATGCAGCATCTGTTGCAATATTACATCCGGTCGCAGTTGGCTGCTTATAATTACTTTTCCATTTATTTTTTTAATGTCAAACACATGCTAAGTTGGATCAAATCTTCTGTAGTCTGCTGTGAGACACCATCGCAGCTTTATGCTTCAGACATGCATTTGTGCATGTGGCAAAACCTCCTCTTGTGAATGGGGCTTTTGCTGTTTCAATGTCTCGGAGTTCCTGCCCTCTGTATTATGATTTCTTTGACCTATCCAGCAAGCAGGTACTACCATTTTATGCCTAATACAGACCTGAAATGGCATAATGCACACTGGTTGTGTGTGTGTACATGTGTGTGTGTGTGTGTGTGTGTGTAGGTGTGTGTGCGCGTGCACATGAGTATGTGTGTATGTGTTGTGAGAATCGACGGAATGCACTAACAGCTGTGCATTGCACTGATTGGCCGGCTGCCATCACTAAATAAGCCAATGATATGCTGAATTTGTCACCCCGGAGAGAATACTACTCTTTGTCTTTGCTGGAGTTCTTTGTTATGCAACTGGGCACCTGGGCAGGAAAGAATGATTTAGTGATTCAGTGATTCTTGCTGGTAGTTTTGGGACTGTCCTTTCACCATGTCTTAAAATAAAGACTTCCACAGGGTGGCAAAATGTATTCCTTTAGCTGGAACCAAATATGTTTGTTGGAGTTGAGAGTAAGATAAAGTATACATGTACTTGTAGTTCAACAAAAATCAACAGCATGTGTAAGTGCAGTGCACAAATGCTCCTTATGGTGTGGTCTGTGAGGCCAGACAACCAGGTAAAAAAATTACATTTTTAAAGTGTTTTCACTTAGAACAGAGAAGTAAGCCTTGACCTGGACTGTGGCCTGTGGAATTCTGGTCAAGTAGTTCTTCCAGTGGGGATGGGTACACATGTGGCCTGTTAAAACTTTCAGAAGTCTTAAGACAGATTTACTGAGGCTGGGAGCAGTGAGTGTATACAGTATTTTCATGTCTTTCTACTGGGTCATAAAGAACCTTGTACTCACAGAAAGGAAAGAGTTTGCTCGTTTGTTTGTTTGTTTGTCTAGAGGGACATATTAACAACATTCTTGGTGATGCCACTAACTATTTATTATTAGTATGTTATTGAAACATGGCATTTATTACACCACATGATTGACTGGGTTCCTGTTTTTTTCCAGGTCACATTCATGTGTGCAAAACTTTCCAGCCAGTGAACCATTGATGCAGGGACAAAGATAAAGCTATGTGAGTATACCTGAAAGTCATCAACATTGTGACAGAAAGGAATTTGTTGTATGTGTAAAATGTGTGGGTTTTTTGGACATAGAGTATCTGCATGACTATATAAATACCTAGATTGTTGCACATCTTTGGGTAATGAAGCAATATCTAGGACTGTGTACAATGTAAATTCAGCTGGTCCTATTATGAACTTGATTTACTAGGATGCAGTGAAATACAATAAATAGGCTGAGTAAATAACTATGATAAAATGGCCTGTCCAAGACAGAATTAAAGAGAAAATCTTGTCAGACATCTATATTACATACAGTATGATACTGCAACTTCAATTTATTTATTTAGTTTTTAAACATACTGTAAGAGGAATTCCATGGGTGTTTACTGCTAACTCTTAAAAGAGAAATCTGACGTGAATCAGTCAATTGTTGTTCCAGGTACCTGAATACGTTCTTTAAAAAGAATGAGAAAAGCTGATTCTACCTAGACTGAATAACAAATCGATTACTAATGCTGACTGAGTGGGGCATAGTGAAATGAAAATGAAAGTAAGTTGTTATGCCCCATTCACTTAGTATTAGTTTCCGGTTCACTGCTTGGTCTATGCTGTATCAATTTTTCTTATTTTTTTTCCTACAGAACTTAGTTAGTTGGAACAACAGGATTGATTTACACTGGATTTCTCCTTTAAGGAACTAATTGTCATGTGATCTTTAGTCTGGGGGGTGAGGATGAACCAACAGAAAAAAAAAAACAAAAACAAAACTGAACAGTAGAAAACACAACTCAATGTCTTATATGTTATACTGCTTTATTATGAAATAGTTGACCAAATAATAGATGTTCTGTTTGAAAACCATTACCATTTTTAGTATAACCAACCACTATTGAGCTCCCATATTTTTCATGTGAAAAATAGAAAAAAGTAAGTTAAAAATCCTTTAATACATCTCTTGAATATGTCTGATAGCTCAACAGGTTTAAGTTGTAAAGCAGACATTTCCATCTCAGATATATTGCAGAGTAGCTGAAGAAGCATGACTGAAACACTCCCTTCCTAAGACAGTGAGGTAACGTACCCTGAGCCTCACAACACTGGGCAGATTTAATCTGACGGAAAAGTTGAGGGACCTGTCTTGTCCTCAGTCTCACTCATCAGTTTGGCCATAAACCATCTCCCCTCTCACGACATACCAACACACTTGTCAGCAGAGCCATATTTGTTTGAGAACTGATGAATGTGAATAAATTGAATGCAAATCTCCAAGGCATCCCTGTCAGATTCATAGCACCTGAAAGCACATCAGAGGTGAGTGAAAGGGATATCTGCCCCTGAGGGGTTTGTACCGTAAGCAGACGGCTGCGCTCTTGTATGTCACATGCCATCACACTCGCACATGAAGAGGTGCTAATTGGTTCACCTTGTTCAGTGTACCACACTGGCAGCCTGGGCACCCTTTTCAACATAACATCTCCAGTGAGATTGGAACTCCGCTTGGCAAAGGCTTGAAACCAGTGAAGTGCCGCAGAACCCACTGCAACACACAGACTGACAGACAGACAGACAGATAGAGAGAGACGTAGGGAGAGAGGGAGAGAGAAAGGGAGAGGGAGGGGGGCAAATTACTTGACTTGTTAAAAGGTGGAGATGGTCTAGTTTTACTATTCAGCTTTTCTGTGTATGCAGTAATTACTTCTACCAAAGATGTTCTGTATGGTCTGTTTATTTGTTGATCGACCGTGAACAGGATTATCAAAAATGTATTAGCTTGATTATCATGAAAGATGTAACATGTGTCAAGGAAGAAGTCATTCAATCATAGACAGGGCACAAATCACTTAGTGAATCCACAGATTTAGCTTTATTTTCCCCGTTTTGCACTGTACGAGTTTGATTTAACTTCTTTAATATAAATTGATTACATTAGAGATTTAAATATACATACCTGCTTTTTTCATTCACGTTTTAAATACTCTTTGAATGTCAGTGCAAAGAAATAATTACTCTGCCTGATGAAAGCAAGTTGGATTGCTCACAAATGTGTCTTAGATGAACATACAGGTGTCATGGGTGTGATATGTTTGATAGAAGCTGTGTTTTGTATTATGATTTACATACATTTGCCAAAAAGCAGTAGTTATCAGTTCTTCCTGTAAAATTAAATGTTGTAGCTGTGGTCATTCCCTTGACAATCCCTGATGGTTGATTGTACCTGTGAAATAGGGCTTGATGTGTTGCGTCATCGGTGGGCTTTGCTCCTGGAATGGAGGGGGAGTGGAGATAGATGCTCAGTGGCAGGGTGGTGTGTTCCTTCTTAACCAATTCCACTCCATGCCTCCCTCCTTCCCTCCCTCCCTCTTTAAATGGGTATTCATCCTTGAGATGTGGCCTGTGCTCCATCTGATCCCCCAGCTTAGCTCCTTTAGTGTGGTGGAGAGGAGAGCTAGCATCTCAGGGGCTTACTCACTTTTTCCCCCAGCCGCTTCCAAACCGCACCTTCTGACTGCAACTTCCTTGAGACGATCAGTTGTCTCAATTCTATTACCACTGTGGGTTGGAGGGGATTCTCTGGCAGTGATGTCAAAGCAAAAGAGCTGGAGGGAAATGCTATAGAAAGGCTAGTAAAGGGTGTGGATTAAGGGAAGTATAGAATGAAAGACGTGGAATTGTGAGGTTCAGTGTTGCTTATCCAAGTGCTGAATTGGAATAGTGTTTTCAAGCCAGTCCTAAAGAGCAAAATCATCCTCCACCCAATGGTAGCCTGGCAAAACTAAAAAAAAAAAAATGGCAGCCTGGCAGTCGGAGCACCTCAAACACTCCTTTGGCTGCAACTCTGCCATTGTGCTGCCTGACTCCTCCATTCTTTCCCAGTGCTGGGTTCTCCACTTCCTGTGTGTGCGTCAGTGTGTCTCAATCTGTCTCCTCGCCCAGTGTTGTATTTATGGGGAAAGCTGTTTCTGCTCTTCCGTGTCAATCGGAGACGGGAGCCAAGCGCTGGCTGGTTTGGCGCTGACGCTCTGCGGTCGCAGCTGGGTCTCTTCCCTGAGCAGGGAGCCGTCTCCTCGGGAAGAAGACAGACGGCGGAGGACGAGCCAGTCGCACAATCCAGGGATCTGCAGGGAGAGTGCTGGGCTCCCACAAGAGTCCTTCCTTAGACTTCTGTGAGGACACACATGCGCAGGTGCTCATGTTCGCTGTTGGCCATGAACCACCATTGTCACATCAGCACCATAGACTCTTGAAATATCTGCATTGCTGCAAGAATATCACTGAAATCAAGTCATAAAGTATGAACATAATTTTGAAATATAGGGTCCAGACCCTATGCTTGCTTAAAACACACTCCCCATTCTTTGTCATTGAGTTGTTTTTTCCCCCCATTCATCCCTTTTTTGGTACGTCCAAGTACTGTCCTCAAAGCCCTAAAGACTTTAATGAATTGCCGTTGATAAATGCTGCCCCCTTCTCTGCCATCTAACCATTCAAGTCCAATTGGACGTAATTGAGGACTGTTCCATGATTAGATTTGTGGCGGCTTGTTACAAGCCAGCTAGAGTGTAATCCAATAATGGCCTTTGTGATCCTTGCTAGGAAGGCCTTGATCCCATAGCAAGTCACTGGGAATGATCACAGTATCTTTTCCCTTTTTCATGGGAATGGAAATTACTCAAGGGATGAGAGGATGGAATGTAATACCATCATTCTGTACATCTGAAAGCGAATGAATGTACAAACCAGTAAATGTATTTATACTGTACATGGTGAGGGGGTATAATTGGTAGCTGATTAGTTTTGCCATTTCAAACTGAAAATTTTTGTCTTCCAAATTTTTATTTTTGAAAAATTGAAATCTTTCCAAATCTGTGCTTGCTTTATTTTGACTGTCCCTGCGGTCACTAGTCTTCACCTCACATGCTCTGAGGTTCTGAAGGCCTGTGATGCTTGATGTGGAAAAATCAGAGTCGGTGACAATCTGCTTTTGTTCCTTGGCCAAGTGTTTACAACAAGTCAAGTGGATTAATCCAAGTAAAAGCATCTTCCCACTGCTAATCCACATCCTACCCCAGTGTGTCAACTTGGATTAAGCGAGATGTGTTCAGCATGGAGGCAAGGCAGAGCAAGGGACTGGGATACTGTAGACAGAGAGATCAGGAGTGAGGGGAGATGAGGAGGAGGACAGCGGAATGGGCTGGAGTATCATAGTTGGTTTACAGGTAGGCCTAATGAACTTGTCTTTTCTACAGTTGTCTATAGACAGGTTAAACGTACGTCAGAATGTTCTTGCACCTCGAGTCAGTTCATTCACCTCATCTTTCTTATTGTCACCTTGATGATTTAGTGATTGAGTTACTCTAAAGACAAGAAACACCAAAGTTACTTGGCCATACATTTGGAAAATCAATGTAATGAGTACAAAAGTAGGCTATAATAGGTCAGTTTAGTGAGCCAAAAATAGTCCCAAAGGCTTTGCCATAAGATCCTTTTCTTCCTCCTCCTCTGAGTCCTTCTTTGTTTCCTCCCAGTTCAGTAGTGGTTATGGCACTCTCCGCTAACTTTAGAACCGCTAACATTAGCATCCCAGGAAACACAGCTCAACTATATATCCACATTACTCCACCTCAACACACAGCGCCTTTACATGTTCTGTTTAATGCCCGTATGTTGTGCCTGTATGTTAATGACTGGGTTATTTCCGATCAGACTTCTTTGTTACTGTGCCAACCACCCTTGTCTACCCACATGGTGTATGAGTGGAGAATGGATCGCATGCTCTGCCAATGAGCAGCAGTGCTTTTGATTTATGTTACAGCAGTCAGAAGTGTGAGTTCATGAATCCACTTTGTAATTTGTCATTCTCTCTCTCTCTCTCTCTCTCTCTCTCTCTCTCTCTCTCTCTCACACACACACACACACACGCACACACACTCTCTCTCTTTCTGTCTCTCTCTTTCTGTCTGTCTCGCTCTATCTCTCTCTCACACACACACACTCTCTCTCTCTCTCTCTCTCTCTCTCTCTCTCTCTCTCTCTCTCTCTCTCTCTCACACACACACACACACACACACACACACACACACACACACACACACACACACACACACTCCAAAAGCTGTAAAAAGGTTTGTGGGGAGCCAGTCATTACATTTGCTAAATGTCTGAAAACAACAGTGAGGTCTAGCAGGGAGCCCTCTAATGCATGTGCGTCCATTGAGCTAAAGGTGACTCCCTCTATGGCTAAATGGATGGCAGAAGATCATCTTAAAAGGGTAAGCACAGTTGCCCTAGTAACTCCGGCCACCACCTGTGGTGGACTAGCGGATTTTCTGCCAGACTGAGTTATTACTGGGGTGGCTGGAGTGGCGTTTGTGTCAGAGCTATAGTTAAGGAGATATTGGACTATAGTCCCCGACTCCCCACCTCTCACACAGCCCCAGTGCCTCCATAGAACCAGGTGCAATGCACAGATTTTTTGATTTAGAGATTATGCAGGTTAAACATCATTAGGTTGGGACACACACCATCTTACCATATCATACAGACATATATACAGAAGAGCATAATTATTTGAATTTATCACATAACAAATGGTAGACTGTGGAATAGGGGCCTGATTTTTCATTTGTGTCTTGTGTGTATTTAGTGATGTGGATTTGAAGTGATTTCGATACAAGGGCCATGGATAGTAGTTCCCATGTCTGAAGTTAGGACCTCAAGGACCCATGGATTGAACTGGATGGTTAAAGTAAATGCTGACAATGAGTACTTTGTGCTTGTGAGATTGACCTGTACCTTCAACCCCTCTCAACTGGGTGTGTGTGTGTGTGTGTGTGTGTGTCATGGCAGGGCGTCAGTGAAAAGTCCAACTGTGTGCCGAAGAACAATGATTTCTCTCACACTTTCTTTAAAGAAATGTTTGCCTGAGTGTGTTAAAACACACAGAATGTGCTGTCCATTCATACGTGCGCGTCTGCGTTTGTGTTTGCACGTGACAGAGTGTGTGTTTTTAGTCGGAGGGTGTGTGTGTGGAGCTACAAGCCTTGTGTTGTATAGCAGCATGTGTGGAGCTCATGCTGCACAGTAGATGTGGAGGCTCCTGTGTGCGCCGGGCTCATCTGGCGCTCACACAAACAGCAACTGCGTTGTAATTGCAGATTTGACAGCAGGAGCTGCTGTGACATGCAGGCATGCCTGGGGGCAAAAAACAAATGCTTACAGCGTAAAGAGAATGGGGAGCTGTTTCTCAGAGACCCGCCCTCCAAAACACTGTGTCTCACCTACCTACAGTACTTGTAACAGCCTCTCCACTCCTCACTCAGTCGCACTCACCTTCTCACCCCTATGTTGTAGGTTGGATAAGATCACTTGACGGCACTTAATGCCAGCTGTCATATGAAATACAGCAGGTGAGCTCCTGCTCCCGAGAGATACAGCTACAATAGCTCCCGATAGCTCCAAGCCTTACTCTGCGTGTTATGTCATGCATCTTGCATAGATGACTTTGGAATGTTTTCCAGTGAAATGATTCCAACTGAAATAATTTCACTGGAAGTGTTATTTGTTAGATGTGTTTTATCGGCTTCCCATTGATGCTCAATTTTTTAGAAATACATTTAAAAAATATCTCAGTAAAATCAGAAATCTGTCACCTCCACCTAAAAGTTGTACGACTTTAATATATTCCATGTCTCTAAATACTACATATATATACATATAACTTTCCCTTAAATGTAAGAGTGTGTTGTCCCGAGCACTCTTAATCAATGGCTTGTGGGTATTGTAGTCGGCTTCTTGTTTAATGTGAAGGTTAATAGGATTGGACCTGTTTACACCACCTGCTTTGTTAAGGCGAGGTCATTCGCCAAGATTACACTTGTGTAATGAGATTATTTGCATGTTTAAGTGCCACTGTCACAACTCTGCAACAAACAGTGTGTGTGAGGAGCTGCTACACTGTAAGCAGCACATGGGCCAGATCAGCATCTCAGCTGTCGGATGTATGTTCTATATGCTCAGGGGGGACATTCGAGTCATTAAATGACCGAGTGAGAGTTTGTCATCCTTAGTTGAGAGAAATGCAGATCTGACAAGAGTTATATAAGAGATATATACTGTAAATACATAGATACATACTGCATGTGTACATACATGTACACACATACAGTACATACATACATACTTATTTACTTAGTGTACTTTAGGGAATTCAGAGTTGATGAGTGAAGAATAGCAGCAACACGATTGTATTTTTTTTTGTTACCAGACTTAATTACCATCAACAGCTGGATACAGTTCCTGGAAAGGAAGGAGACTTTGACAGAAAAACAGTCCGAGAGACAGACAGACAGGCAGATGGACAGATTAATGATTTTGGCACTACTGGAGAATTGTACTTTTAAATTTCCTTTAGTGAGCCTTGTGTTGTGCTGCACGCTTGCTCAGGTACACTTGCCAAAAGAAAAGGGAGGCGCAGTGAGAAGGTATGACTGTCATGACCAAGAATATAACACAGATATGGGGGCTGGGTTTGGTCATCAGCACAGCAACAGGAGCAGACATTTTCACAAAAGCTAAGTATAGCGTTACAACAGTTATCATTATTGTATTTCTAGTAAATAGGTACTCAAATGACCATTAACAGATACACCTAACACAAAGCTGCACCTAACACAAAGTCTATCACATACAGTAACTTAGGGCAAGTACACTCACTATTGATTGAAGGATTTACATTTTGGTCAAGCAAATGGTCAAGGTCACCTACCTCCCCATTTTATTTACTGTACCTTCAATCCCACTTTCTTAGACTTTGATCTTTGAAGTTGATGTAGGGTTGTTTTCTTTCTTCTTCTTCTTCTTCTTCTTCTTCTTCCTGCACCCCTTTCATATTCCTGTTTTGTGGCTTTGCAACCCACTGTTGAGCCAGTCCTTTGTAGGAGCGTGAATAATGAATTGACACCAGTGGGTTTCAGCATGACAGCTGACTGGAGTAAGAGCACTATTAACGTTGTCAGTTTGACACAGTGTTGACACAGAACTTCATTCATATGCACATGAATCGCTGCTCTTGGAGAAGCTTATGTTTTGGTCGATGGTGATGGTGATTCTTCAGACTAGTTTTTAAACTGCTGTCAAAGAAGAGAGACATGAATGAGTGAATGAATGGATGGATGGATAGGTTACTGTTACAATAATAAACAATAATAATTCAATACATGGTCTGCTAAATTGCAATATTATGATTTTGCGCTTTTATTTAGACATTATTATTTTCCCCGTTGATTTAGTATTTCCCCATCTGTTTCAGTAGCCAAGCATACTGGGTTGTTTCAGAGAATGACTGTCCTAAGTGGGCGGCTTAGGAGATGGTGCTAAAATGCTGTGTGTGGCTGGCTAAGGCGTCTGGCCTGGCAATCATGAGAAAATATGAATAGGCGTGTTTATAGTGGTGGACTCTCCGCACAGCGGGCCGCCCCTTATGTGAGCAGCCTTGGAACTCCACTGGACAACTTTGAGGAACACAGTTCTCAGAGGGACACTGTTGCTCACTGGAACAGCACTGTTTGGCTGCCGGACAACTTCTGTTGTGTTTTCTATCTCCTCTCAGTATAGTATGTGAAGGAGCTGCTTTCACTTTTGCTCTTTCCTCCTACACTTCTCTACATGGTTAACTAGAAAGGGAAAAGGGCTGATGATGATCTAGTCTATTGTTGTTTGTTGTGGTTTGTACTGTACAATGTATTTCACACATGACACAGTATCCCCTGTCGATTAGTTGAAAAGAATGCTCTCTAGACATACGTTATGGCCCGAGACCTCATGTAAATGCCATTCAGTGATAGATTTAAAAAGCACATTTGCAAACCTCCCTCACCACATGAAAGGAGTTGCCCTGTGAGTGCTGATAAGTTGCACTAATCACATTAGGCGTAGTCTTGCCAAGGCCCTGGGCACTGACACTTGGTCTGTTTGCGTGATGAAACTTTATCAGTCGCAACAATTTATGAGTCGAAGCATTCCTGGCCATACAAGACCTCCTTCCAAGAAGGCAACTCTTGAGCCCTATAAATACAAGGGCCAGCAATATTGTGCGGCTAAATATAAGCGCCTCTGTCCCGCCCGCAATGGAAGCACACAAGGCGAGGAGACTGTTTCTTCTCGGACGGGATTTCATGCTCCCTCATTGATTCAGTGGGCCTGTTGGCTGCCCATTGTAATTGTGTAATCAGGCATGAGGCGAGACAGTATCATGAGGATTCCTTAAAGGTCAGGCCGACCTGCCTCCATCCCAAAGGCAAGGCCACCCCCTAACGCCTCGCTCTGACTCCCAGGGAAATGCTATCGATCATCACGCCATTATCAGTAGAGGACTTACTTGAAGGGGTGCCTGCTTTGCTTCCAATGAACAAACATGGCAGTAGCAGCAGTAGCAGTAGCAGCAGATGTCTTTTCCTTTGTGCGAGCCATATTTATGTGACATTTCACAACAGACATAGTGTTCTGTAATCTGATGTCTTTCTTTAGGTTGGACACCTCATGTGAGTGAAGGGTCGGGTTCGCTTGTAATGTAGTAAGCAAAAGAGCGGAATGAGGGAGGGCTCGGAATGAACACATACCCCCACTGTTATGGATTTAGTTACTGATGTCATCATTCCGGGACAGCCGGCCTGGAACGTGGCTGAGGTTCCGTATGAAAAGTGATTACATGACTCGCCGCTGATCCAGCCCGACTTCTGTGCTGCGGCCAAGAAGCTCTTTGTGCCCCTCCTCCCGTGTCTGCCCAGTATGGCTACAACCCCCAGCCATGTTGACACTCTGATGAATTATTCAGTGCAGCTGACAGACAGTATTAGACCCACACCTCAGATGGTGCATGAGGCTCTGCCTTTGTCTTCTGGCTCTCCACTTCTCTCTGTCTGTGTTCACCCTAACCTTCCCATGGCCTCCGAGTGTTTATCGATCATAGACCAGACGCTCCATCATTGCAACAGATCAGAAAGGTGGTTGAGTTGAGCATGCCAGGACATTAAAAATAGGTCAGGAAGCGTTGTATTTATGAGAGCTGTCATGCCCACTCTTGGCTCATCTTAAAAATCATGTGAAGCACACCATGGCTCCAGTGAGGGATGTTTTGAAACGTTGACCTGTCTCCTTGTGTCATAGTCATGTAAGGCTGTAGGTTGGTTGTGTAGTTCCTTCTTCAGAGGAGATGGCCAGCAGCTAAGAGAGCTCTCACAGTCTCCTGCAGGCCCCACTGAGTTACGACTGTGGGCCTCAGCATTCCACTGTGCCTAAGAGGCTGGCCATTTGGCACCGAGAGCCACAGGAATAATACAGCCTGATTTACTGAGTCAAACAGAATCATTTTTTGTCTGGCACTCTCCCTGGAGGAGCCTCCTTCCAGCAGAGTCCCCTGAGCCCATCTCAAAAGCAGCCGTGGAGAGCTTCCTTCTGTCCAACTCAGCACAACTCCACATCAGTCGGGAGTATTGTGTTTGCCATCGCTAAGGGTGAGTTTATGGATTGATGTCTCGGCTAATTGAAATTGAGGAGTTTCAATGCTGAGATTGCCCAGAGGCCCAGTGGGCTGTTTGCACAGCTGCGAGGTGCTGAATGGTTAGGGAGTACTGCTACTGTCCACACATTTTTGCACGGCCTGTCTTCTTTACAGGCCACATCAAAGCACAATCAAAGTGCTTCGGACTGACTTGGTCTGACAGTAAGTGTCATATAATAGTAGAACATTTTCAAAACAATCATCCTTTAGCTAACAGATTAGTCTATTTCTGCAATGTCTTATGGTCATCTAAAGATCCAACAAGCTCTGCAATAATAAAAATATTAATCTTAAACTTATGGTTTGACCAAAAAACAAAACCATATCCACCATCTTTCTATTAAGGAAAAAACCTGGTTTGAAATGATCTATTGCCCCATTGTTCAAGGTCTGTGAGTGCTATTTGTAGGCAAGAGAACAAAATAAATTGATACAGCATACAGTATGCAAAAATTGTGAATCATGAGCTACCAGTAACTGGAATGGGGCTCAGAAACTTGTTTTCAGTGTTTTTTTTCGCCATGCCCTGTCCAGTTAATGTTAATTCTTGGCCTGCTATTCAGTCTTTGCTGTATAATTTTTTTTCCCCTTACATACAGCTCTCAGAGACCTTGGACAACATGGCTATTGCCTGATTCACACCAGATTTTCCCTTAAACCAAAGCTAAATCAAGTCATTTGATGAGAAAAAGAATTTCCATATAAAGTCCTCACCCCATATTAACATCATAACTGAAGATATTTTTCTAAATCAAATGTGTTAACCTTGGTTAATAGTCAGGAAATACCGCAAGTTATCACACCAGTTACAAAACAAACATTCATTTGCATTGCTGGGAATGCAAAAAGAGAAAATGAAAAGTTGTATTACCAGTTGGTATGACACAAAACACCAGCGTACATGAAAGTGCTGTTGGTCTATGAGTTGAATGTCCAAGAGGAGTGGGCTAAATAAGCTGTAGAAACTCAGTTTTCTATATTCTCATTAGTTAGCGTTAGCTCACAGTTCAGTGTTCTGTATGTTGTACCAAACTATCATGTTCTTTTCCTACTGACTGTATTTCTTGACCTCAAACCACAGGGCTATGGGTTGATTTTGCCCAGGAATATCTTTTGAAGTTCTTTGCACTGAGGGCATGTCTTCATGTGTTTCCATTGCAGTGCAATGTCTTCCAAAAACTCTCCAATGTCTCCAAGTTCTGAGGGAGAATTTGGGAGGGGTCAAGAAACAGAGAGCTGGGACACGGAAAGAGAGGACAGAGAGCGCACTGATCACCCCGACATGCCCCCCACACCACCACTGCGCAGTCACTCCCCTCAGCAGGAGCAGCAGCCAATCAGCACTCAGCAACAAGACTCAGACATGGATGCACTTGGCTCAGCACAGCAGGTAAGATCATGAACATTGTTAGTTAGCCAACTTACATCTGTTCTTCAGTTGGACAAACGTTACGAGCTATCTGTATAAGTACTTAGTACATCATTTTATGCCTAAAACAAAGAATGGTGTCGCAGTAATGTACTTTGATTAAATGAAGACACTCATTTTAACACAGTAATCACAGTAACACAGTAATCATATTTCCATTTATTGGAAATCATGGGGACACAATTGAACAAAAGCTTGTTCATTTACTTTGGTGGTTGGGTGAAACTTTTAGAAATGTAAAAGTTTTCCCATGTCCCTTTTAATGGGTTCAATAGGAATCAGGGGATCCTCAGTAAAGAAAAAAAAAACAAATGGACGCACAAATGACCCCGCTGGTTATTCATGACATTGCTCTGAGGACCAGGTGCAAATAGAGACAGTGCACAGCAGCTGCTCTCTCTCTCTCTCTCTCTCTCTCTCTCTCTCTCTCTCTCTCTCTCTCTCTCTCTCTCTCTCTCTCTCACTCTCTCCCATTCTTACTTTCACTCTCTCACTGTATTTACTTGACTTCCCACTGTGACCCCTTTCTCCCCTCCTTCCCCTCTGGCCCACACACTATAGAAGCAGAGAAGTCTATGCACATACAGTACACCCATCATATCACAACTTGTGAAGGGTTCCACTTTCACTTTTTTAATGTAGGTAGGTGATGTCTGCTAAAAAGCATGACTGATTGTGGAATGACCTCAATCAGCCATGCCTGGTTTGGTGGTAGAATTTGTTCATGAGAGTGGGCTGCCATCTCTATGTAGGCAGGGAATCATATGAAAGAAGTTGGCAGTTGCCATTTCCAAATCTATACAGCTTTTGAGTGGGCTTCAGATGTGCATAATTTGAAAGAAAGTGAATTTAGACATGTTTTAAATGTTATTACCCATTTTTTTTTTCAATTCAGAAAATGGGATAAATTCAATACATTTCAATGATAGAATGTTCAGTTTACTACCATGAAATGTGGGAATGTTCCGGTGTGAAATAAGCCCATTCCACTGTTTTGTAGGACTCCGAGAGCAATAAGATGAGCTCCCTGTACTCTAATCTGAACAACTCAAACGTCTCGTCCCCACACAAGCCCGAGGAGCGCAATGACCCCCTCAATGCATCTACTTTTGGGACACTGGAGCGACGCAAGGGCAGCCTGGCCGATGTGGTGGACACACTCAAACAGAAGAAGATGGAGGAGATGACAAAAACTGAACAAGAAGGTATGAGACTCAACTGTATGTACTCAACAATATGTTGGTGGAGTTTGGTAATACTAATAGCAAATAAGTTTGTTTTTCTTTCGTGGTTGAGTTGACTGACTAGAATTCAATTAAGTGATATCACCCGAGTGGGAGTGATGTTGTTAGCAGAATATCATCATGGGGTGTGGTTCAGCCGCAGAGAGGGGGGTGGTGGGTAGTGTAAGCAATGCTAAACAATTTATAAACATGTAAAGCTTTTTCTAATGTGCAGTATATCCTTTTGTAATGTGCAGTATATCCGTTTCATAAAAAACAGGTCCTCTAATTATAAAAACAGGTCCTCTTACACAACTTTGGTTGGATGATAAAGCCTGTCTCAATCATTAACAAAGGAGCTGACAGACTTTAATGCAGTATGTTGCTTTTAAAACCCCTAAATCAATAGCTGTTTATGATACAGTAGACTGTCATCATGCAGTGCATTAGTTTATGTTCTCTTTAAAAGATTACTTTACAATAGTTATAGCAGAATTGTGTCCCGGACCGGTAATTGAGCTTTAATTGAAAACACTCTCTTCTTATCTTTCCTTTCCAAACTTGTAAAGACCTTGGCACTAGTGAATCTGGGAGCTGTGTGTTAGCCCTAGGCTTCCTCTTAGACCTGTCTGTGAAACATATTTTTGCTTGTGATAGCCTGGGGTTAAAGCTACTATTAGAGCATTTCAATACATGCTGCTGAACAGACTTGTGCTCACATGTGTGTGCTGTACCTGTGCTTGCATTGTTAAATTAACTCCTTCATTTAGGTTGTATTATAGCCTACAGAATGTGATTACAAGAATATCTGATAAGAGAATATCTGATATACAAGATATATAGTGTAAATTATATTAAATTAAGGAAAGACATAACATGTAATGTGATACAAACAAATATGTGTATGTTGATCAAAGTTAGCAATGTAATGTTGCACAATGTAATGTCCTTGGGGTTTTGTGGGAACCTGTTATAGTAACTGCCAATGACAATGATTAGAACATTTCTCAGCTTGAGATCTAAAGGCCACCGCACACCGGTTCCGACACAGTGCTGAGCACTCTGCTTCCAACATTCGATTCCATTGTTTTCAATGTAACCCCGCACCCCAGCGCCGAACCCTTCTGCCGTCGATTGTGAATTACGATTTAAGTCTATTTTGTCAGAGCCGCCCATTGACATCCAATGTTAATGCTAGGCGAAATTGTCTGATTCGAAAGTGCTCCACAATGCGGTCGGAACCGGTGTGCGGCCGGCTTAAATTTTACAATTCATAAAATTCATGTAACAGTTTTCAGGCCTCTGTTAAACCTGCCATCCTGTAGTTGTTATAGCTGCTGAGCCAGCTCAAAGCAGCCTGAGTGGAGCAGTGTATCCCAGTGGCCAGCAGGGATACAGATGATGCATTGATTGGCTAAGAGATTTCAGACAGGACCTAATTAGACTTGGATAAGCTTTAGACCAAGATAACATTTGGACACAATCTTTGTGCTGGACAGTCCTCTATGGCACAGACAAAAGTGTTTTTTTGTCATTACAGGACATAGGCTACAGTAAAATAGTACAATCAGTGGTTAAAGTGGGATTTGACAGGAGGGGGAACTCTCATATTTAGTGTCGGCACAAACAAAGAAAAATGTATAGAAGAAGAATAGGATGATATTGTTCATTTATCTGAGGTGCCGGTACTGCGTACCCCCGCGTTCCCCCCCACTTTAACCCCTGAGTACAATGAAATAGTCAAGATCTTTTGCAGCAGAATTAGATAGATTTATATTATGCGTTTCCTTTCTTCAGGCTACTACAGAAACTTTAGCTCTGATAGTACAGACATTTTTGTGGGCCATCACTTTTGACACTGATCCAAAGATTGCACCTTGTGTGTTTCTATCCTTTTTGTTTTGTTGATATACAGTTTTGGAAAATGTGTTTCCCTTTTGGAAGTTTGCTGTGTTCCCAATGTTAGAGGCTAACAGCACCGTCATTATTGTGTCCTAGATTCTTAAAGAATACTCTGTCAAGGTTGCCATAAAACAGCTGAAACTTCAAGTTTATTTTTCCAGGTAGTAAACATGAAAAGAAAAAAAGAAGTTTTTTTTCAGTGAGTTGCTCTGAGCCAGTTTGTTATTGATTTTTGTAAATGGACATTAATAGACATCTTTTCATCTGATCTATTTTCTTCTTTTCTTTTGTCAAATCTGTCTGTTTAAAATGTTGGGTTGTGCAGTGAGCAGTGGTGGAAATAAGATTTCAGTTTACAGCTCAAGGCCCTTCCTGTACTACAGTGTGTGTGTGTATGTGTGTTTAACTAGGATGTAATGACAACTGAAATATGAAGATAGTGGGAGCAAATGGAGTTTTTTAGACATTGTCCTAGTAGGATATATAGAATAGAAACCTTTTATATCTAAACCTTTGTGTTGTGTTCTGATATACAGCTTCTGTAGAATTCAGTGTACCATACGTGTGTAATGGAAAGACCTAAAGCGGATGGTAATCATATTAATAATGTGGCCAGTAAAAGCTCATTAGAATTTTTTACAGAACATAATTCCCAGTCTCCGGGCCCTGTAGCCTTGTTTTGTGGATAAGGAAGCTCAGTGAGGGAGAGAATGGGAGAGACTGGAAAAGGTTGGTGGAGGGAGGGAGAGATTGAGTTGGGAGAGAGGGGGGGGGGATTTGCTGTGATCAAATAGAATAAAATCGCATTAGCTTAACAGCCCTGACCCCTGCACTCACAATTGCTCTGTGGTTGCGCCGCACGCTGCCACTGACTTTTCCGATGGCCATTCACTCTGTGATTGTCCTAAGTGCCGTGAGTAGCTGTGAGTGTTCTGCTGAATGAGAATAGCCTTCGCTTCCAGTGGAGGCGTCTATTTGGGGAGAAAGGCAGACACAGCTGGACAGGCTCTATTAAAGATTGACTCCCAGGGCTCAAGCACATGTTAGGAGAAATGGATTGTGTATAAGTGGCACACTGTAGACTGTTGGTTATGGTTAAGGAGAAATTTACCGTTTCTGCATTTTGCATTTTTCTATTAAGAAAATAACATGAATGAGGTGTTTGAACTGTAGATTGTATTAGCAGCCATGTAAGCTCATATGAGTGTTGTCATTTATTGTAATTGTCCATAATATAATTTTTGTACACAGATAATATAGGACAAATAGCATACAATATACAGTTGTATAGTGCAATACAATACAATTATAGCGGTATGTTAATAGATTCCTCTATTTATTACCAATACTACTGAACTTATTTTATGCGTTAATGTATTTTAGAATTTCAATATTCCACTATGTTGTACTTCTTGTATAAAAATATATAATTACATGTTATGCTTAGGGCCAGTGTTATTAACTTAATTAATCCGTTTATATGAAGTTGGAGAAAATACCCACACATCCGATGTTAATGTCAGTACTACAAACTCATTCAAGTAAATTGGAATAAAGGCACTTAATATAGATCTATTATCGTTTAATCTGGCCTAACACCCTTGTTGGCATTCCTCACAGGTCAGCAGGCTCTTTCTGTGCTAGTGCCAAAGGGAGACCAGTGCTCCACACCTACAGGAAACATTTTTGTCCTAAGCCAAGCCATCAGACGAATCAACCTACTGTAGTATAGGCCAGTACTAAGAGGAGCCTGAGTCTTACTGGGAAAGATGGGGATGATGGTCAGTTGGGTCTGCTGGGAGATTCTTACTCTCCCACAGTCATGGGTGAACTAGGTCATGTGAAGTCTTCACAGCAATTGGATTTCTCTTCCGTGGCATGTCTTGCATGTTACTATAGTTTGTTGCTCTTTGAACGTATTATTTAATTACTTAGATAAGAGCCTTTCATTGTAAATAAACAATTCTACTTGTAATTATACTGGTCAAGCTACCTCAGGAGATTCACAGACTTCTGGAGAACAGTCTTCAGAGGAGAACAGTCTTGCCCTCTGCCCTGACCCCTCCAGCACACACAGTTTCCCTGTTAAGCCCCTGTTGGGGTCATGACTGGGTGTATGCAGTCTCACCCTTTGACTCCTGTAGACTGGGCTAGGCTCTGGGAAGGCCAGAGTGTGATTGGGGTGCCTGAACCCCACCGTGGCCTGGAGGCGTCCGTCAGCGGTGATGGGTGCAGCAGCTGGGGCAGCCACATCAAAGGGTGCATTAGGCCTGGCCTGCCCTGCTAGGCCACGGGTGACAATGGAGCTCATTCTGCTGTAGACACACTTTGTTGGGCTGCAGCGCTGACAGCTCATTTCAGCAGGGCTGTTCCTGCCACTCCACACACAGGCCACCTCCACTTTAAAAGGCCTGGAGTTTTACTTCCCTCTTGGCTGATTAGGAACATTATCTGTGTGTGTGTGTGTGTGTGTGTGTGTGTGTGTGTGTGTGTGTGTGTGTGTGTGTGTGTGTGTGTAAAAAGAAGCGAAGAATCAGAACATTTGTGCTGTTTGATTGTGTAAAAGCACACTGTATATATAAGATTGTGTTTATATCTAATGTTATCAGTGTTTAGGGGATTATAGAGAAATACATGTCCACCATAATGCTCCTTGCTGGCCCAGCACCACTACACTAATAGCTGTGTCACCCAAGACTAGCAAGAATCATGCATGTCACCTGACCCCCGCTTGCCCTTCTTTCGCCTTTGTCAGCTGACACTGTCCATCAAGGTTCAGGGCGTAATCTCAGGTGTTAATGTGCATTGTGGGTAATCCCGGAGCACATTGTGTGTTACATCTGCTCCCTGGGAGGCCTGGCCGGTGGAACATGGGGACAGTGAAAGCTGGCCGAGAGAATAGGATCAGGCTTAAAGTGCTTGGGCCAGATTAGCCAAAGCTCGGCTGTGTTGCTGTTGGCTTCCTCCCAATGCCATGTGTAAAACCTTCCCAACGGGAATTACTCAAGTGTAAGCACAGTTTTAGGGAATTGCTGGCACTCTTTAATCATGACCAGTGTATTGTAATTGAAAGGCATTAAGTGGCAAGAAAATTACCCTGATAACTTTAGGGCACATAACACCCACTTTGGACTTACTTGACCCATACTGCTGGCATTGCTTTTAATGTAGAATACCAGTGTGAAGATTTGCCGTCTTCAAGAGCATCTTTTTTGATGGCATTTTGCAAACCCACAGCATTTAAAACATCTCTGAAAATAGTAATAGAAAGTATATATACATATATTACATGAATGTACTCTGGCAATTAAGGTGCAGTTCTTCTATTGATGGGGACTTGTTTTGCTGACAAAGGAATTTTGGGGTTGTTTTGAAGTATTTCTGCGGTTAGCATCAGTTAACTCTGTCACTCTGTCAGATGTCTTGCCAAACAAATGGCTATGGATTTGAATCTGGATACGGATTTGAATGGACAGAGTATGTTGTTTGTCTGAATGTATTTGCTAATCTGTGAGTGAACTGTGAACGTTGTGTTTGTGTGGCCTCACAAGCCGCAAGAAACTTGTGGTCATAACCCAACCCATCTCTCTGAACCAATCAAATCCCGTATTTTGCCCTAAGGTGCCAGTTTTTTCCTGTTCTCAGCCAATCAGGTTTGAGATTTAGCTTCAAAGAAAGAAAGGACGGGTCAACTGCTGAGACCCTCTGACAGGAGCACATACAACCCCAAACAACCCCAGGCACCGCTGACTCTAAATCAGCTTGGAAAGCTCAGTGAGAGCACTGTGTGCATAGAGGAAGGAGTTGAGCTTTAGCAATCAAAGACCTCATAGATTATCACTGTCAATGCGCCATCCTGCCCATTCCCTCTCTCTCTCTCTCTCTCTCTCTCTCTCTCTCTCTCTCTCTCTCTCTCTCTCTCTCTCTCTCTCTCTCTCTCTCCCTCTCTTAAACTTATCGTGTTGTCTGAGCAATGAGGAAACTTGTCCCCGGGGAATACACACACATTTGTTTGTTTGTTTGTTTGTTTTTATCAAATGTTGCTATAATATTGTAAGGAAGTGGATTCTAAATGATTCCTAAGAACTGAAAAAGAGTGAGACAGAGAGAGAGAGAGAGAGAGGGAGAGAGAGAGAGAGAGAGAGAGAGAGAGAGAGAGAGAGAGAGAGGGAGAGAGAGTGTCTGTGTATATCCGGTAGTTACGGGGAGAAGCAGCTGTTGTCACTTGTCACTTGTTGCTGTTGAACACAGAGCTCTGGGGTCACTAGAAGATTATAGCTACCTAAATACTGTACCTACATACCTACGTGAAGAAATTCTCATGGATAGAATATATCATTAAGTTGGAGTCCTGTATTCTGATTTTGTTTATTGGGATAGTTGGGCACAGTTATAGCCAAAAAGATTTGCCCTCTTGTGTGTGTGTGCGTGTGTGTGTGTGTGTGTGTGTGTGTGTGTGTGTGTGTGTGTGTGTGTGTGTGTGTGTGTGTGTTTCAGTAGAAACTACAGAGAGTAAACATTTGTTTATTGGTTTTAACAGAAATATGCATTCTCATGAAATATCCTATAGTTTATACATTGAAATGTTTAGTTGCTCTTTTCACATCTGAGTGGTGAAAAAGACAAACACACACACACACACACACACACACACACACACACACACACACACACACACACACACACACACACACACACGCACGCACGCACACACACACATACATGCACACGCACACAAAGTGTCACTCTGTGTTTCCAACCTTGTGGTCATGTTACTTATTCACAGCGGTGGCTAAATGTCCCATTTGTTCATGTAAGGTAATGTTCTGAATGCATGTGCAAGTATTCTATGGAGCATTATGATTGGCAGAAAAAAGACAGCTTTATTTCCTGTGCAAAAGCAGGTCGTATTAAAGACAGTAGGATTGAAATCCATCTAGGGTAAACCTCTCTTCTCCCCTCATGCCTCCTACCTTCTGCTCAGCTGCGTCTCTCTCTCTCTCTCTCTCTCTCTCTATCTTTCTCCCTCTCTCTCTCTGTCTCTCTCTCTCTCCCACCCACCACGCCACCTCTTCCTCGCTCCTCGCCTTCGCCCGCTTTTTTTCGGATGTGTTTATCAAAGCAGACAATAAATCGTGCTGGAATAGTGCAGGAATGAACACAGATGGAGCGTGGAGCTACAGGTTGTATTTTCCCCCCATAAGTGCTTTCGTAAATCTTGGCCGTTATTCTGTTTTATGCGAGCCCCACTAGGAGAGTGTTTGGCTTGCATGACACTTGAGCTCGTCGGGCTCGGGCTGTAAATATTAAGAGCAAGTATACACACATGCACAAAGACATTGTGCCCTCTTTAAACCTGTTTAGGTATGGACGACAAATTTTTTGGTGACATTCTTTAAAGTGAGGTGGACGAGTCGGATAGTTCTGTGTGCTGGAGAATGACGAGATCTCCAGGTATTTGTGCAGTGACACACACGTCTGTTTCATTCAAGTCCTTGGATCCAATGGGGTCTCACCATATACATACATACCATCCACAAACCACATGACAAAATATCCCTGAAAAGAGGTGGTGATTTTCCGTTGTTGTTACATGTTGATAATATACATTCCATGTGATGCACGGCAGCATTAACTTATTTACAATAACCATAATCCTTCGTAAACAAGCAGCGCCTTGATTAATGGTCTTGAAACCCCCAGTTGTATTTCCTGCAAGCCTCTCATGACCACTGTATCAGCGTATGTTTGGCCAACGTTAAGCCTCACACAATACCCATGTCCACATGAATGCGAGTCCTTTTGTTAGGATCAAGTCCAATAATGAGGCATTGTCCATTTAAACATGTTTTAATCTATAAAAACCCTATGGACCTTTCCCCCTCTCAAATACAGACTTTCTCACAGAAAGAAATCTTCTCATTAACTGTACAGCACTTGCCCCTGAAATGTGTTGTGGGGCTGACATGCTGCCTCTAAATAATTTCTCCTAAGTATTACTGAAAATTAAAAAAATGAATTAAAATAAAACTTTCAACTTAACTTCATGTGCTTTATCATTTCCCATTTGTTTTGCAGCTTTGATATGAAGTGACACTTAGTAAATGGGATGTATGTTTTTTGTCATCCAATAGAATCTACTTGCATGGACAGACTTCTCTCAAAGGACTGGAAGGAGAGAATGGAAAGGCTGAATGCAAGTGAGCTTCTTGGAGAGATCAAAGGTGAGAGACATACACTTAGCTGTGTGCAATGGGATAGGCCACCATCACAAACATAGAATGAGAAGTTATTTATTGGACCAGGTAATACCAGAACCAGGTAATAATCATATCAAGCTGTAAACAGGTGTGTAAAATATGAAATATTAAGAAACAAATCAACCCACTACACAGTATTATGTTTTTTCCCCATATAGTTTTATGGGATTTTTTTCTATTACAAAATGAAAAAATTGTGATAGTTTTTTAAGGTAAACGTTTCTGTGCTCTTTATAGATATTTTTGAATCAGATTTTAAAAGCAAAGGGGGCAAGGGATTTGAGCCACAGTTTGTGCCACTATTCGTCAGTCCTGTCAGTTTTGATCTACAATGTGACCTGAAGTTATTCTGAACTTAAATTACATACATTAAAGGCATTCTGTGTTAACTATATTGATGGGACATGCACCACAAATTGATTGTTTGATCCCACTTCAAACCCAACATGTTCACCATAAATACAGGATAAAACTGTATGATGTAGGAAAGCCGCACTCTCAAATGTAGTTTTCTTACTTTATTTTAACTGGTTTAGCATGACAAGACAGACGTTTTTTGCCTAAGCCTTCTTCAGCCAAAAAAAAAAAAAAGTATAAAACTGTAAACAAAGCCTAAATATTTTGATGATAAAACCGTCAGGTCAGGTCAGCTCAAGTGAAATCTGGTGTCTTATGAGACTATTTCTGGCTGTGTCGTCCTTTAGGACACCAAATTAAATTAGTAAAGTATTTTTCGTATTAGGAAGGGACACAATGTTTAGTCCTCATTTCAGCTGAATGTACAGTAGTTGCATGAAATGAGCCGAGGTTCAGTTTGGCTTGGTTATCCCATGGAGGCAAAGTCTGCTAAAGTGTTCACTGGTTGTCAGAGTTTGCCCATGTTTCCAACACGTTCTCCTTCTTTTAGACTACAAAGGCATGCAGTAGCATCTGGATCTGACACACTCACGCACACACACACTTACACTCCACACACACACACACACATTAGAAACGCTAGTCTAAAGCAAATATGCCCCTTCTAATGTATGTCAGTCGCTAAGTCCTCTTTATTGTGCTTTATATCATGTCAGATAAAATGAAAAAAAAAAAAAAAAATGAAAGCAGCGCTTATTTCAGGGGACACACCACCAACACATTTTTACCCCACCCCTAAAGAAAACCTCAAATGGAAGAATGTCCGCATTTGCAGAGGAATGTAAATGCTATTTGAGCTAAGATGCAGGGTCAGCCCTGAAATGAGTTATTAAAGCAAGGACTCAGCCATGGTGAACACTCTAAATAAGACACTTATTTGCAGACAATCTGCTCTCTCTTCAACTTGGGCATTTGACTCTCCCTTAAAAATGGTAAGCATTTCCTCTATGAAAAAGAGAGAAAATAAACACTCATTATGGAACAGAAAGTGCATTCAGTCTCACCTGAACGTCTTACATAAGCAAACATAAGAGGACTTGTCAGGTTGAATACACCATGTGTACTGGTGTTAGATAGGAGTGACTTTGACCTTCATTTTCAAGATGTTGCCTCTTTCTGTTTGCAGTTTCATGATGAACCATTCCGCAATTTCCAACCTAACCCCCCAGCATGTACTCACACACACACACACACACACACACACACACACACACACACACACACACACACACACACACACACACACACATACAGTAGTAGTCGGATACTAAGACAAGGGGAACTCTGTTCCGCTGAACTAGATTCAAGAAACATGTTTATCCAATTGAATGTTCCTTATTAATTGTCTGAATGGACTGTGACAGAGTTTTTAAGAAAGTCTTTATCTCTAGCTCTCAGACATGAGTGCAGCATGATGGGTGTTAACCACAGTGCTATTTCAGTCATATACAGTAGGAATCAGATCAGGCTCAGAGATGGGTCCGTCCGACCCCCAAACATCCAAACCTACAGATGACTTCCACCACCTCTGAGGTGGATAACTTGCCACTTCTTTTTGAAGTTCCTTGTTTAGTCTGGATGACCTTCCAGCAGGGCCATTGGAAGAGGTACGAGGGAGAAGCAGAGGGGGGAGAGAAACCCCCGGAACAGGATGAGTAAAAAAAGAAAAGAAAAAGAAAGCAAGAAAATGTCATCAAAAGAATAAAAGAAGAGAGTGTAGTGTAGTAGAAGAGAGAGAAAGAAAGAGAGAGAGGGCAGAGAAGAGGGCAAGATGAAAGACTGGAAGGACAGAGGGATGTCTCCGAGAGGGCAAAAGGTCTTTTGGGCTTGTGCTGAGAGTAGCAGTCCATTGTAGTGTGTGTGCTGGTGTGTGTGTGTGTGTGTGCTGGTGTGTGTGGGCTGTGGTGGGGAGCTCTGCGTGGCCAACACATAGCCTGGGGCTGTCTCCACAGGAGTGCCTCAGGGGCATGGCCAGCAGTCGCACAGCACACTACCAGCCTCCACACAACACAAGCTCAAACGCAACACACACACACAGACCTTCAGGCACACACACACTCACTAGGATGGGTTTCGGTCAAACACTGCATAGCAATGTTTTTGTCTTGAGTGTTTCTCAAACTATAGACAAGACCTCCAAGCACTGTTTGATAACAGTAAATCACATGGACCCATTTATTTTTAATGTATGCCTATTTGTCAGAATAGTTATGTTAAATTGACTACCATGATATGTGTCATTTGGAATATTTCAGACATGTTACTGTAAGTTCAGTGGTGATGTTTAATTGTATTCCTTCTATAGAAGAACCAAATAGCAATAGTTAGTTTTGTGAGAAATATAAAGGTTTATCTATTATCGACCCAAAGATCTTGATCTTGGTTATCCCTTTTAATTGGATTTAACATGAAGCTCAAAAGGCAGAAACCAATTAAAGGCAATTACACCCCAAGCATGGCCCAGCCAAATCCAGTTAGAGACACAGAAAGTGCATTGTTCCAAGATAGGCCAGTCCCACGTTAAGTGTTCTACTCCAGTCAGTCAATGGATGGATGCCATTTGCAATATCAATCCACATTTCACTGGATTCCTGAGGAATTAAGATGGTGCCGTACCTGTGAAATTACAACATGTTTTCATGATTTTACTCTCTGAAACTAGCTGATTGATAAACATGTCGTAATACTCGCAACATTTAATCCAGTGATATTTAATCTTTGCCATAAATGTATTTTCTGTTAATAGCTATACCAGTAAGAGCTTTCCATTTCCTGCAATTGGATTGAGCTCTGTATTCAATAAAAAAATGTCCTAAACCATTAAAACAAAACAAAAATCCGGTGATCTAGTGTGTTCTATTAGTAACACTGGTTATACTGAAAGTCAGTAGTATTCTTGGATTACCATTAAGCCTGCTGATTGCTAGCACATGGTCCACTCAGTTGCACGTATGACTAACATGTGTGTGCATGTGCAATATTTGCTTTATTGGCCTCCATTCATGTGAGGCACCTTCTTCATTTACAGAGACATCTGGACTGATCAGTTACAAAACCTCGTAAAACTAATCTAACTAAATACTTGATAATCAGTTTCTTGTTCCACATTGTCAAAATTAAGTTACTTCAACTGTAGCCTCTGAAGACAGTCTGCAACTATGGGTCAAACCCAACTTCCAACCACTGATTAGGCCAATAGGACAGCACTCTTTGCCATTTCTGTTTGAAGAATGTTGGGATTGTAAATACTGGAATCAGTTTACAAACTGCTATCATGCTGAAAAATTAAATACTGTTTTCTGATTGGCTGATTGGCTGGGTGTTCGTTATTTCCTGATAATGGGACACCTATGGTGTAGATCTGTTTAAAAAATGTAATTACTGTTCTATATCAATGCTCAACCATATAATTAGAGCAGCTTTGTGGATCTACTTTCCTTCGAAGGGTTAGACTACACCAAAGCTACAAACCAGACATTTTTTTGTATTGTAGATCACTGCTTAAAGAAAATAATTTATTAAATAAATAAATACATAAATAAATGTAACAGATTTTTGGAGCTATGTAGTAATAACTACAATATTTAGATTTTTTGCGGAACACCGAAATAAAGGAAGCACAAATTACCTACAACTTTGGGAAGTACACTCTCCAAACATTCTGCCATTGCCTCCAAGTGACCTAGTGCTCCCCCTGTGTGTGTGTCTCTGTGTGTGTGTGTGTGTGTGTGTGTGTGGCAGGCACTCCTGAGAGTCTGGAGGAGAAGGAGCGGCAGCTCTCCACCATGATCACCCAGCTCATCAGCCTGCGGGAGCAGCTTCTGGCCGCCCATGACGAGCAAAAGAAGATGGCCGCCTCCCAGATGGAGAAGCAGCGGCAGCAGATGGAACTGGCTCGCCAGCAGCAGGATCAGGTGAGGCCAAACACAAAACACACTCCTTCTGCACCTGTAGAACACAAGGAAGGGTTAGGAATACACACCTGAGACTAAAGAACCCAGCAGAGACCGAGCCCTGGATCGCCTGACTGTTATGTAGCCCAAATTGTGCTCAGGCATTTCAAAGCAAATAGAAGAGGAAGGTCTGGGATTGCTGTAAAGGCAATGTGTGGAGGGCATCTTGTGATGCACAAATGTGTGCTGTGACTGTCAGTCAGGGAAGGGCCTAACCCAAACCCTCCTGGCACGTCGGCAGGCACAGAGGAGGAATCAGGGAGTGGATACGTCTCTGTGGTCAGCCATTAAGCTGACAGATCTCAAAAGAAGTGAAGTTCTCCTCATGCATTGATGCTGGAGGGCGTGAAAAATCATCCCGTGACAGTCACTCTCCAGGCTTCCAAGGCCCACCCTCTGGCATCAAACTGCCAATCAGCTCTCTTGTAAACATGTCACTTCTCTCAACACATAAAACTGTACAAATGCAAATTTTCTTATCGTTTTCAGTTTTGGTTGCATGTATTTCAAAATAAATGTTCTTGTTGTTGTTTATTGGTGTTACTCCTGTCCCTCAGTGTCTACTCATTTTGTGTCTTCCGATTGTCCCTTGCAGTTTTGATGTTTGTTTTCAAAGCCTTACAGTAGACTCTTTTTTATTTGCTTCTTTGTCAGATTACAAGGCAACAGCAACAACTCCTGCAGCAGCAGCACAAGATCAACGTCCTTCAACAGCAGATTCAGGTATGCTGGCTAACTGCAGACCCTTTTTTGGATACCACAGTATATATAGCTTACAATGGCACTGACTGTAAGCAGTTTTATAGCTTTCCTGATCTACAGTATATGGTGCAAACCACTGGAACATCGCACAAACAATCCAATGCAATAAAAACATAAAGATACATTTGCAGTGCAGTATTCTTGGTCTTGACATGAGGCCTTGATCATAAATTCAAATTTCCACCATCATTACTTGCCAAATTCAGCCATGTTCCTTGACAGTCATCCAACGTACAGATACAGTATGATAACAAGATACAAGATATACAAGATATACTGTACCACCCCTCAGAGGGGGAAATGATAGGTTGGGATTTATCCTCAATGTACAGACTATATTTAGGGGAAGGAAGTGACTTAAAAGCGCAAGGGCAAACAGATCAAGAGACTGAGGCAAAGGGGTTCAAAGGAACCTAGAGATGGGACCAAAGCTAGAGGGAGTACTGCAGGCCTCAGCTACACCTAAAGAGATGGCTAGGAGAATTACATTGCTTCATTCTCCATAAGAAAAGATACAGTAATAGGTCCATTTCGATTCAGATTATGAACAAAAAAGCCAGATTCACCGCGCTCTCCCCTCTGTTTGTGTGTCCGGGTGCGTAATCTGCGATTCAGATTATGAATAATTTTACTTTGCGTCTATTCTGTGTTTACGCTGTAAGATGTGTCTCCCTGACATTTTTTGCTTATTTATTTATTTATCTATTTATTTATTTGACATTTCCTCTATTGTTATTCTAGTCCTACTCTGAAATGATCACATTATTAATTTTTTGTAACATTTAGGCTACTGAATGCATTTTTGTATGCTGCCTGTCCTGTCAAATAGTGTGTTTCTCTCTGCACGTGTGTTTGGCAAATGTCCTGCTGGCTTTGACTATGTCTAACACCTTCATGATGTATCCCCTGCACCTCATCTTTCTTTTGTTAAAGTCCCTCGTCCTGGATCTCTGCACATTTCTCTTGCTCCCTCACACACTCAGTGCAATAGGGTTTGCCTGAGGCCCTGGCCTTATTCTCTACTCTTCAGTGGCTGACAGGCTGGTGTCTTTGTTTTAACAACAGCTTAATGCCTTTCATATGTGCACCTTCTCCCCCAGCCTAGCAGCATATGCACACACCACATCACTGGAGCCATGCCTAAGGCTCGACGCACGTCTGTGGTCTCCCTGCTCCCCGAGCCTCCCCACATCCTTGCAGGAGGGGCACTGCAATTGTTACTCTGTGGCCAGAACTGAGACGCACGCCAGATAGTACGCAGCTTTTTTGGAAGACTTGTTTGTTTTCCAGCATCGCCTGTTGGGCTTACTGCAGGCTGTGGGCCTTCTGGTGGCAGTCTTACATATATAGGAAGACTCAGGGAATAGGAATGTTTCATGTCTTTCGTCTTCAAGCTAAAGCCTTCGTGTGCCATGTTGATTCTGTGCTTTGGATAGCCAATTTTTTGGTGCTATTTTTGGTGCGCGACTCCACATGCTGGCTAGAATAAGGCTTAGACTTATAGACTTAGAGTCACCGTGACGGTGGTAGACACTGAAGATATGTTTTTCGATACAGGGATAAATTTCATTGTCTTTCATTGTTTTGTGCTCTGAAACTAGATTCTTTTCATACGACTACAGCACACATACACATTCATAAATATTTTGTGTCTTTTTCACCTTCAACACACTCACACATGCACACACGCACACACACACACACACACACACACACACACACACACACACACACACACACACACACACAGGTAATTCATAGTGGTGAAATCACAGAAATACACACAGAAAAAGAGTATATCTTCACACACCTCAACACACAGTCATACAAATGAAAGGGAGGGGACAGCCACAGAGTTAACAGTGTGTGTGTGGTAGTTTAAGCAGAGGCCCATGTTTTCTTAGCTCTGGAAAGGCCGAGGCCCATTCATCCCTCTACGCACTGGAAGCCCCTGTGCAACTCCCACCCGCCCACCCCCTCTGCCTTTACACACACACACACACACACACACACACACACACACACACACACCCCCCCCCCTCCACACACACACACACACACACACACAACTCCAGCATTCCCCTGAGAAGCAACAATGAATGGAGCCATTTGTACTTTTGCTCCATTTTTCCACACAGTGCTGTGATGTTGCTCCTTTTCCTCAGCTACCGTTGGAACACGCCACTGGAATGTTTCTTTGTGTCTCAACCAGGAACCCATAAACTCTAAAAAAGTTCAGTTTCTAAGACTTCTCTCTCGCTAAAGAACTTTATTCATAGACAAACATGGCACCTCTTTTTGGGGTTTTCAATAAGCTACACAAAAAAATCAACAATATAGCCTAGAGAACATTAAATCTGCTCTCCCTAATTTGGTCATGATCTGCTTTGAAATAGTCTTTTATATTTGTTGTTAGCTGTATTTCTTTTATTTGTTTCTCAAGATCTTTTGGTTATAGCGCTCCCCATCCTTACAGCAAATCCTCAGAGGAGCTGCTAAATTGTAGATTGTAGAGAGACTGAAATTGTGTATGCCAATTAGCTGCACTGTGTTCACAGACATACAAATCTCAGAGGGACCGAGGCTTTGATAAGCATCCAATACAAACCTGATAGTCTTAGATTTGAGCCATTTAAAGAGCTCTGTCTGAGGCTTTGTGGCCTCCCCGCTGTTTCCCGGGAGCTCACTGATTTTCAGTCATGCTAACCACCGCTCATTTCATTGCTTCATTGGCTAACAACTTAATTCCTCCTTCTTTCATTATTGACACATTATTTAACATCTTTTCTTTCCAATTTCATGTTGTTCCTAATGACGTGCTCACATCAAAGCAGCACCAAACCCGACAGAGACACCTTTTCTGTATTTGACTTGTTTCTAATGTCCAATAAGAAATAGACATCTAAGAAAATGTCTGCTGCTTTGAATTGACAGCCAATCCAAGTGAAACTGATGATGCACACACACAGTCACTGCAAGGATTGTGTTGTAACCCCTTTCAGTGAATTACACGACTGTTGGAAATGTCATTCATCCAAGGTCATGTTTTTAACCTCTTGCGCGTCCATCTGTCTGCTACAGGTCCAGGGTCACATGCCTCCCCTGATGATCCCCCTCTTCCCCCATGACCAGCGCTCCCTAGCAGCAGCCGCCGCCGCCCAGCAGAGCTTCCTCTTCCCCCCAGGCCTCTCCTACAAGCCAGGTAGAGTAGCCCATCCTCCAGACAGGGCCGGCTAAAGGCACTGAGGGGGCCCCAAGCAAACAGGACATGGGGGCCCTTCACCCCCATAAACACCTTCATGGTCCACATTGTTATAATCTTAAAGCACCTTTAATTCATGTTTATTGGTGTTGAACTTACAGTTGTCTAACTCCAGCCTAAAGTAATATTTTTATTGAAAAACACCACCAACTAAACTACTAAAATGATTAAACAGTCAGTCTTGGGGGGCCCCTTTCAGTCTGGGACCCTAGGCAATTGCCGTGCCTCCAGGTTCTCCACTTCCTCATACGGCCACTCAACCTGACATGTAGTAAACATAAAGACTTGAGTTGAGTCGTCTGAGAGCCACTCCAAGAGTGTGAAGATGTCCTTGAGAGTAAAGCTGGAATATGTTAGCCTGTGGGGGCGCATGGCTTAGCAAAGGGCAGCGTAGGCCCAGAGCAGTGCTTGCTGAGGCAGTGCCTCACTCAGAGAGAAAGCGAGAGAGAGAGAGAGAGAGAGAGAGAGAGAGAGAGAGAGAGAGAGAGAGAGAGAGCTGAAGCACCACCTGCTCTTCTCCACCAGCGGCTGCATTCCATTCCTGTGTGCATTCCTCAGCACAGAGACACAGGGTTAATGGGAGATGCCTCCAAGACAATGTGCTAATGTTGAGCTACAGCTGCCATGCTAAGCCTTTTTTTTTTTTTTTTTTTTACAACAAATGATTTTTTGCAAGGAGGGAATGATTGGAGAAAATGCATCCATGCATGTCTTTGAGCATTATGTGTAAAGGGATTGTAATATGAATGTATGAATTCTTTGATGTGTGAATATGTTTGTGAAAAGCCTATTAGTTGTTGATTGCATAGCCAGCAATTACACTAAAGTTGTCTTTCTGCAATAGCTAAAGATTTATAGCTGTCATAGCTAATATTAAATATTGCATTGTATATTTTAATTAAATAATGTCCTTCAGATGCAGGTTTTTGCATTCACTTTAAAGGTATGAATTTCTTTACTTTGCAACAGCAACAAAATGTCACAACTTCCCCTCAATATTCCTCCCTTGTCTTTGCACAACATGTGCCAAACACAGCCTATGAGTGAGTGACAGAGACAGGTTTGCGCTGTTGTTCAAGAATAGGCTGAAGGGAATTATGAGGGGATGGATTGTTGCCTGCACAGCATTTCATTCTGTGGCCCTCTCTCCTGACAGGTGATAACTACCCCATGCAGTTCATTCCATCCACCATGGCAGCTGCTGCTGCGTCAGGCCTGAGTCCATTACAACTGCAGGTATGCTCCTCTCATGCCGCTCGCTCTCACCGCTAGCGCTAACAAGGCCAATCAGCAAGCTTGTCAAAGGCAAACAAGGAACTACAAAACAGATGCAGTTATTTCTGACTTACAGATGGCACTAAACTTTCAACTTGAAAATTCTGTGTTGACAATCTACAATGTTGACAAGACAAAAGAGTCTTGTTACACAAATGAGAATTTCATAGAATTAATTTTTTTTAATCTGATTGGCCTATATGTGATCTGAACAATCATCAAAGTAGTGTTGCTTGCTCCGCTATCCTGGAGCTCTGCCATTCATGGCTCTCATGCTTTGTTTACTGGCAGACACACAGGAAGGGATTGGTGGTTCCTAGAGAAATGTGACCTTACCTAATTGGGTGCATTTAAGAAGAATGCCAAGATAGACATAAGCTACTGTCAAGCCTGGGTGTGGTGTGGGTAGGACAGTTAGTAGTACAATTTGCCCGGAATTTTAGCCGGCGGAATTGTGTTTAGTGGTATTGTAGAAATTACACATCATGCAGTCAAGCATGCTTAAAATAGTTATAGTTATAGTAAGCTTTAGAAAGACATGTACTCTAGGTTAGTTGAAGACAGTTTGGTCTCGTACAATGATTGAATGGTTAAGTGAGTTGTCTTTTTTGCTTAATCATATTGTAGGCCCTGTCTCACCTGTCAGGTCTTGCACTAGAGGCATGACCAGCCAAGCCCCATGTCAGGAACGCATTAAGTGCTTACTCCTGAAGCCGCACGGGTGTGAAACAAAGGACAATGCTATAAATCTATCAAGAGTGTCACCACACCCCTAGTGTGTCAAATTCATCATTACATGCACTGATTTATTAAAGAGCTCCATTGTATGTGGCTTTCTGTATTAGTTTACATGGGACAGATAGCAAGAGAGAGAGACAGAGAATAGTAGTGTATGAAGTATACTAGTCTACTCAGTATATGACATGCAGTATACTCGTCTGTTCTCTTGTGTAAGTGTGTGTCTTCTCATGCATAGATGCTACCATTCCTGTGTACAGCAGCCTTTAAAGGAGTCTACTGTTCTATAGAGTCCGCCTCTTAAGTACTAGTACACAATATTATATAGACAACAAGAATGTAGCAGGTTGCTGTTTGTCCAGGAACATTCCGTCCATAGACGCACAAACATAAATAGAACTAGAAAACTGTGACACATAGAAGTAAACACTTTCCTGTGATAACATCTGTTCCATCCTGAAATTGGGTTATGTCATGGGTAAATGCAGCATGAGGCACAGAAAGAAAAAAGAAAGATGGGAAAAAAGAAAGTACGTTCAAAAAAAAAAAAAAAATAGAAATGCATGTTTGCTGGATGTTAAGGCAAACAAATCCCATAGCTTGATAAGAAGCCACAGTAATGTGGCATGCAATGTTGGAGCTGTTTTCTCAGAACAACACAAAAACATGCTAGTATTATGCACTGGCTTTCTCAGCTAATTAGCTACACCAGTGGTAGAGCTGGGGTGGTGGATGGGGTTGGACTCGATGTACACGAATGAGTGAGTCACTGACTCTAAATTCCCATTTCCCCCCAAAAGCCATCATTCTTAAATCCTTCATGTCAAAAGGCTTCAACAGACTCCTCCACAACTCTCCCCATGAATAAAGCCACAGGACAAAGCTGTGGGATTCTTCATATCTCACTGGAGGTCCCAATAAGCCTCCTCTTCAAACCCAGCCCTCTGGGGTGTTCAATATCGGAGCTGCTGTGAGCCACCACAGCCTTTATCAATGCACCCACTGGCCATCCATCTCTGACCATGTGCTAATGTTGAATGGAATTGTTCTTATTTAAAAGGGCCAGCAGAAAAACCAATAGCATTCTCAGGGTTTGGACTCAGGGCTTGGGGACTATTTTAGTTGTTTTGGTACTATACAAGTCCAATTGAATTGAATCAAGTTTGTAGAAGGAATGAATTGTTAATATGGGTGACATACTATGCGTGCAGTGCTCAATATTGTGAAATTGCTCATTAATACATGTATGTAAAAACATGCTAATGCTATCATGTCTTACATTTTACTGTGTCACATGTAGACTGATTGACTAGGCATTATTCAGGTTTTTTTCTGTGAACTTGGAAACAGCTTTTCGCCAGCAGGCTTTAGGCTCCCCTTCCAAGCCCAACAAGCACCATTATATTAGAGTCCTTTTGTTCTTTTCATTATGTTTAAAGAACGCCAGGGCCAAGAGTGTGTATTTTCCCTTCTCTGACTCTCTCTCATACTCTCTCACACACATGCACTCTTTCTCACCCTCCGTTTCTGTCTCACAAACACACACACACACACACACACACACACACACACACACACACACACACACACACAACATCAACACAAACACACAAAATAACCACACACACACACAAGTCCTTATTCACTGTCTATTGACAGAATGATGGTGCTTTGGCAGTGCTGTTGTGAGCCTGTGTCTCTTTCAGTGGAGCTGGCAAGTGTGTTCAGATGAAAGAGAGAAGAGTGTGTGTGTGTGTGTGTGTGTGTGTGTGTGTGTGTGTGTGTGTGTGTGTGTGGTGGGGCAACTGCCTTGGCTAGAACAGGACAGGGAGAATGGGGGTGCAGGCGCATCAGAAAGCGCAGACATCATTCTGTCTCCCCGCCATGTCTTTGTGGTCTTCCCACTGTGCCTGTGCTCTTGAGATCTAGTTCCAGACCTGCTTTGGGTTTTGTTTTTCTATGAGCCAAACCTCCCATTCTGACACAAGTGAAAAAGAACTACACGGTCAAGACCAGTTAGAGAGACAAGATTTGAAAAGAGTTGTTTCAAAGTTGTGGAAATAGAAGGAAGAGCAGCTGAATATTAATGGAGTAACTGAACTGCCCTCCTGTCCTCTTTTGCAGCAGTTGTATGCGGCCCAGTTGGCCAGCATGCAGATCTCCCCTGGTGCCAAGATGTCCACCCTGCCTCAGCCCACAGCACCCAACACCTCTGGGCCCGTCTCCCCCACCGGCCTCGCCAGTGACAAGAGGACCTCCAGTCCTCAGACCCACTTGAAGGTACAATACTAGCCCAACCCAGCCCAGTGCTGTCTTTCTGCTGTCTCTCTCTGGCTCTGTGGCTCTGTGGCTCACTCCTCTACTGTCTTAGCCTAGAAATGGAGTTCAGTGACTCGGTTGGCTTCCAAACTTAAAGGAGAAATCCGGTGTGAATCAGTCAATAGCCCTGTTGTTCCAGGTACAGTACCTGAATGCTGACTTTAAGAAAAAGAATGAGAAAATGTGATGCTACATCAAATAACAACTGAATAACACGCCCATTACTAATGCTGACTGAATGGGGCATAATGAAATGAAACTGAAAGTAAGTTGTTATGCCCCATTCACTCACCCATTCACTTGCGGGTTCACTGCTCGGTCTATGTTGTATCAAATTTTCTTATTCTATGGATTGATTTACACTGGATTTCTCCTTTAATACCCTAGAATTGGCTGCACCAATCACATTGTGAAGAGAATTCTTCTGTGCTCTGATTGGTGGTAGCGCTGTTTCGTTGCATGTAGGGGGGTTGAAAGACAACCGTTTATATCGCACTCCCTGCCAATGGAGCTCGGAAAGTGGGCGAGTGTTCTACTAGTAATTGTTGGAATCCGCCGCCGCCATGTTTAGGTTCATGCTGCTGGCTTTACAAGTGAATCCCCCACAAAAAGCTGAAAGTAGCGTTCTTTCTTACTGGTTTAACATCGTCACAAACATTGTTTCTTGCCATCAGCAGTAGGGAAGGGAAAGAGTGACAACTAGCTCATTTTCTGGCGTCAATTTGCTCCGTGAGGGTAATAATGAAGTACCGTTTTAAATGTATACTCAATGGCAGTGAACCGAAGTGGTCCAAACAAATGGAACACCCGCCCTCGTCCCAAACGCCATAGACCTTCCCCAGACCCAACATCATCTAGCTTGGCTTCATTAGACAAAGCATTGCTGCAATTGCGGTGTTACAATTGCAATGTTTTAATTTATTCCTAAACGTTAATTCCACCGCCAAGAAATATATTCCCTTCAGCTGAATGGTTGCCGAGTAACACACAAATGCAGCCAAGTTAACTTGTGGTCTCAACCGTGCCATATTGAGGAATATACAACGGCAATCGAATGTGATTCAACCAATCATAATCAAGGACTGAAGCTATTATTGTTAATTGTTAGAAATATAACTCTATGTACTGTACAGTATGTGTGCATGCGTGTACACACTCACATGAACACATATAGTTATTATAGTCGTAGTTAATGGAGCTGAACGTCTCTGAAATCTCTGAACTTTTTGATTTGGACATCCTGTGGCAGCATTTTCAAAACTAGTCAGTCAGTGTCTCTTTATCCCATTTCCCTCATCTTTTCCGCTTGCCAAGTCTCATCCATCCCACAGTCCCACACACACGCTAATGAAAACCGACTCCAAACGGAGGTTTCCTTCATGGCTCTTTCCATGTCGGAGAGACAGGAGCGAGCGCTCCAGTGCCATCCCGTCCCTTCCTGCCCCAGTGTGGGGAGGAAGCGCTTGACCCGGGGGCCTGCGTCCCCTAGAGCCTAATCAGAGCCATGTGTCCATTTGGAAGCTTTCAAGTGAGAATGGCAACAGAGCAGAGACATAACTCATGTCATTAAACAGTAGTTGCTCAGGGACCCTCCCACACGCAGCCTCGTCCCACTCTTCCTCTTTCTTTCTTTCTTTCTTTCTTTCTTTCTTTCTTTCTTTCTTTCTCTCTCTCTCTCTCTCTCTCTCTCTCTCTCTCTCTCTCTCTCTCTTTCGGTTTCCCTCCAAACTCCTCTCACCCTCTTCTCCCTCACATCAGGCTGTCTCCTCGGGGCCCTCTGGTTCCAGCCAAATTAGATCCATGCTAGTTAGCCTCCCCCCTCCCCTCCACCACCCCTCCCCTCCCCTCCCATTCTGGGCTCAAACAACAGGCCCCAGTCAGTCAGGAGACCACACAGGCCAGGTTGAGAAGCTGTTTTGAAATAGATGATCATTTTCCAGCTCCCACTTCCATGTTCCTGGGATTCCTCTCTAATAAAGGCCCTTGCGGTAATGTGATATGGTCATGAAGCACTGATTAAGTGCAGGGATGCACCATTGGCTGCCCCCATACAGAAGTTGGAGGGATAATGAGAGAGTTGAGGTCTTAGATGTCCACTTTGACTTTTATTAGATGACAAACGCTAATTACCAGAGACACTGATCTAAAGAGTTTTTTGTTCAAAGAACCAAAAACACGTTTTTTGAACAGGACCAGGAGGTTACCCGGAATCTCATACTCGGAAAAAAGTCTAATCTAAGTTCAATATTTTTAAACGTTTTTAAATCTCTCAAATGTGGTTATACAGCACAGATTACTCTTAATGTTGCAGTACTTTTTCAAGTCCCAGCTGAGGCTGTTCATTTAGAATGAATAATCATTTTTTGACATTTTAATCTCACAACGTTTGAACCTATATCTTATCTGATAAGAAATGAATCTGGCTTGACAGCCCTCATTGGAGTGAGGAAGGGTGTTTGAATGACTTAAGATTATCTGAAGATTATCTAAAGTGCAGAACTGGATTTACAACATGCATTGCAGCCTCAGTCCTACACAGAATCCTGTTTACAGCAGGTGCTCCCTCTCTCAGACACGTCCTGTAGCACTGATGGGAAAACTCCCTCTCATGTATTTCTATCTCCGCTACTGTTCTCAGATCTGCTTTTCTGTGCCTCCATTCAGCTTCTGCCTCTATGAAACTCCACTGAGACCTGACCTCAGGCCAGCCGCTGTGAAGTAAACTGATGTTAGTCTCTTCTCCATCTGTGTGTGTGTGTGTGTGTGTGTTGTCCAGGACGAGGGCACTCAGCCCCTGAACTTGTCGGCTCGGCCCAAGAGCATGGAGGCCCTGCGCTCTCCGACGTCCCCCTCTCACAGCCTCTTCCCCGGCAATAAAACAAGTCCAAACAGCCTGGGCAAAGGAGGCATCCCCAGCCCCATCCCTAACATGAGCCGTGGATCCTCCCTCGGTAGGTCAAACACACACACGGCAACACACACAATTCTCCATTGGTAGGTCAAACACACACACAGCAACACACACAAGTCTCCCTTGGTAGGTCAAACACACACAGCAACACACACAAGTATTCATCGGTAGCTCAAACACACACACAGCAACACACACAAGTCTCCCTCAGTACGGCAAACACACACACAGCCATACACACAAGTCTCCATCGGTAACTCAAACACACTCACAGCAACACACACAAGGTTAAGAAAGGAAAGTCTGTCCAGGGAAGAGTGAGAGCAGTAATCACACACAAAAACACTTAAAACAGACTCCCAGACAACACATGGAGACATTATAGCCTGTATGGCTGTATTTAAAAGTAATATTAAGTTAAAGCCCTGTGTTTAAGCCAATGAAAGCCTCGTGAATAAGACTAGTTGTAGATGAGAGAATGTTATTTACTTTTTACGAGCTTCCGTGTGTCATTGTTTGTCTGTACTTCTCTCTGTCTGCTATCTGTTATTAGAGCCATTCTGAGCCCTCTCATTAGGTGAGAGCATTTTCACGGCTCTTTGTGGTTTTCCTCTCGCTTTACTCTCCCCACTTTCTTCTTATCTTTCATTCTGTTGTTTTTTTTTCCTCCCCCTTTTTTTTATGTGTGTGTGTGTGTGTGTGTGTTTTGTATGACCACCCAAGCTTGCAGTCTATTGCTTTTATCTGCTAATTGGATAAGCCAGGCAAGTGCAGCTACTGTAGCTTACAGTCAGGGTGTGTTTGTGTGTCTTTAATCATATGCGGAGCATCACGGCCTACTGTAGTTTTCAAAACACCGGCAAAGTTTCTTCTGAACACAGTTTTTGCATCAAACAATCCCGTCTATTGCTTGTTGATACAGTATGACACTTAGATCAGTGAACTCATGGATCTAGTAGATGTGTGAATGGGTGGGTCTGTGGCAGGCTTCTACAGGGTGCTGATTCCTTCCTCTGTTTTTGGTTGCTATCAGACATCCTGTCCAGTCTGAACTCCACAGCGCTGTTTGGGGACCAGGATGCGGTGATGAAGGCCATCCAGGAGGCGAGGAAGATGAGGGAGAGGATGCAGCGAGAGCAGCTGCAGCAACAGCACAGTCTGGACGCCAAACTCTCCAGTCTCAGCGGCATGAGCCTCCATAACGGCAGCCAGGTAACACACACACCCTAACCCGTTTCTGACTCTATGCGTCCATTGACGGACGACAGAGGGCATGTCTGGTGAAGGGGGAATAATTTTGATTGGTTGAGGGATCTTTTTCTACCTGAAACTCAACTTTTTTTTCAACATTTTTTTTACTTTTCGACGGACGCAACGGAGTTGCCAGAAATGCATTTCAAAAAAGCTCCATTTAAAGTCAATGGGATCCGTCGACAGACGTGTACAGTCTGAACCAGACATTACACACACACACACACACACACATGTTAACAGGTATTGGGCTTGATGCTGGAGCTTCTATGATAGTGAAGTCTCAACAATAATCTGTCTGAGGCTGGCTGCAAGAGATGGGTGATAATAAAGTTCTATATTAGTGTACCTGATGGAGAAATGAACTTCTCACCCACCCTGTCTGAAACCAGTATGGAGTCAACATTGCATCATTTACATTTACACTTTATACACCTAAAAATGATAGTTTTATTATGCACAACAAAAAAGAAACTTAATAGAGTAAACAAATAGGCTGTACTGTACATTCCTAGTTCCATTGTTGGTGCGCAGGTAGCCATTATGCCATTGCTTCTAATCATGCAGAAATCCCAAAAATCCAAAGGATGTTCTAGCTTGTGTCCTGAGCTGACTTGTGAGCTGACTGTCAACAGGGTTCCACAAGTCTAACTGATTTACTAGCAGTGACACTCAAGCCATATGTATCCTGTCAAATCTCTTAGTTTCTGTGCCGTGGGAAACACAGCACTTAGTGTCTAGTAGTACCTGGGCTTCGGCTCTGTACTGTTGACCAGTAAAGACAGCATCAGTGAAATATAGCATCCGTGATCCATGTGCCATTTTATTATCAGTAGGGATCTGAAACTATATCCATATAGATCAGTAAAGGGCATCTGTAACTAGGCCAGTCTGTACATACAAGAGCATATAAATAACCTGCATGTCAGGTTGGGGTAGGAGCTCACTTTAAGGGTCACTTTAGGGAAGCAAGCCAGATTGTTGTAAACTACATACTAACTATAGGCACATGGTAGAAACCCTGGACTGATTTAGTTTACAGTGGCAAGTCTACAGTAAAAACACACATTTCCTAAAACAATTATTCTGTGCTGAAGGTGACAGAACGTGTATTTGATTACAGCTGGTTAGCTATTACTTCACAGCTGGGGTGTGAAAAGGGCGTGTTGCCTTTTGAAGTATTCTGAAAGTATTTAAAGACAACAAAGAGAATTGGATGGCCTTTTTGAATGACCCTTTATCTCCAAACTAAATCTGAAAAATGAAGTCATTCAGCATTGACAATGAAAGTTTCTAAAGTCCTATTCAAGTGTTTTAAGAGAACACTAGACACTGGGGAGTGTTTAATCATTACGTGGGTTTGTTTTTTTGGAAAGGAAAAAAAGTAAGCCACTCTTTCATTAAGCTTGGTGTATGACTGGAATGTTTTTGTCAAATATCTTTTTAAAATGCCGTAAGCATTATTTTTTCACTCCTTACCCTATACTGGGATGAGCAATGGTAACCACAGGTCTGACTCATCTGGGCATTTCTTTGGGAAAGGGAGAATACTGTTGCCTTCCAGTACGAGTCTTCAGTTTATCAATGTGAACTTTCATTCAGTTACTTCTCCCTAATCATCTTAAGTTCTTCCAAACCTTCTTGTCTGTCATCTGTAGTGGCAGCCCCTCCTTTGTTTGTGTGTGTGTGTGTGTGTGTGTGTGTGTGTGTGTGTGTGTGTGTGTGTGTGTGCGTGTGCGTGTGTGTGTGCATGTGCATGTGCATGTGCGCATGTGTGTGTGTGCGCATGTGTGTGTGTGTGTGTGTGTGTGTGTGTGTGTGTGTGTCTGTGTGTGTGTGGTAGTATGTGTGTGGTTGTGTGTGTGGGTTATGGCAAGATGGGTCCTTCAGAGAATTTGACGGAGGCCCCTGGAAGCAATTTTCTGCTCCTTTTCCTGCTGCTGTCTAGTAAATGAGCAGTTGGGCTGTTGGGCTGTTCTCTGGCTGCAGTGTGGATGCTGGCAGGCAGACAGGCAGGCAGGCAGGCAGGCAGGCTGGCCCTGCTTGTGTCGTCAGATCCCCCAAAGCCCAGATGCTGCAGGCGCTCACTAAGCCCGCCAGGCTGCCAGGCGTATTGTGGGGTATCACTTTACCCTGACGTCCCATTTCAGAAGCCCCACTGTTGCCATGTGCCAAGCGGCCCAGGAATAGTCTCTGTGGTGCCTCCCTCCCTCCCTCCCTCCCTCTGGGTGTCCTTTGGTGGCCTGCTGGCCCCAAGCCTGGATGTGATGTGATGTTATGTTGTGACTCAGATCAAGCTTTGAAAATATCCTCCCCACACACACGTGACTACTCCATGCGAGTCAGACCCGTCTCTTTGTTTTCACTCACAAAAAGGTTGGGATCTACTTTACAAGTAGTTCCGACTGCCCCGGGTCTCTGGTGACAGATTTTGGCACATGAAGATGGATGGAGGAATCTGAGATGTGTATTAAGATCATAATGGTCATGATAGATTAGTAGGATCATTGGAAACTTTGGATTTAGAGCTCTCAAATTTAGCAGTGATGGGATCATAGTTTTAAAAGGTGCTTAAGTTTTGTATTTTTATTTTTTTTGCCTTCTCTTGTCTGTGACCTCCCAGGCAGGCGCTGCTTATTGTGTTAGCAGAGGGAAGGGAGAAGGTTGTGGGTTGTGTGGAGATGGAGCCGTGGAGTAAGAAGCATGGAGGGGAGCGACAGCTCTGGCTGAGCTCTGGCTGGGCTGTTTATGAGGCATGGCAGCTGATGAGTCAGGAGTAAGGGGGGAGCCCAGCCTTAGAGGCAGCCCATGTGTATCTGTATTAGGGCCTCGCACAAATGGAGTCCCGTCCCGCACATGTAACCCAATACGCTGTTCGGCAGAGCTCAGTAAAGCTGTTTTATTGATATAGTTTTATAGCACATGATGTCTATTATTTCATGCCATTTACAAACCCTACTGAAGTGGCTTTGCGCCTGCATGGGCTCCACACCCCACCCAGATGTGTGTGTGTGTCTGTGTGTGTGTGTATGTGTGTGTTTGAAATCATGGGTCAAAAAACTCAAACACCAACTTGTCCTTGGTGGAAACCCTTGTGCGTCAGACTGTAGAAATGCAGGGTTTTGCAGGATAGCTTTAAATTTTGTGAAAGTGATAAAACAATGAAACAAATGCAAAGGACCTACTTTGAAGGCTTTTATTTACATCTTACAAGTCACAGTCGTACCTGTACTCTTTCACGCGATTACTTTGCCACTCTAAAAGAGCCTTTTTCAGACACGTGCATTTCTGGGTCTCCACGTCCTGCCCTGCACGTTCTTTGTGGCCCAGCGGTGCACGACTCCCACTCCTGCTCGCCCTGCCGAGAGTGGCGAGGGCCCCGAGGCGCACGCTGCCCTGCTCTGTGGTCAGGCTGATTAAAGCCTGCTCGGCGGCGCTGACATGGGCCCTCAATAAAAACGTCTGCAGGTTCCATGGGGCCTGCCAGCGGCTACCACGCCAGTGACTTCACACTGCAACCACCGGCCTGTCAAACAAAATACCTCTTGCCACCAAATCATAGAGAGAGAGCAAGAGAAAGAGAAAGAGGGAGGGAGAGAGAGAGAGAAAGAGAGAGAGAGGAGGGAGTGGACCTTTTTTGTTGGGCCTTGTGTTTTTTCCATTGCTGCCTGCCGGAGTGTGCCGTTTATAATTTTAGTTGTGGCTTGGTGGAGTACATGCTGAACTCGTTTGAGGCATCAGGCCTTCAGCTAATCAGAGGCAGGGCTGCTAGTGGGAGCAGAGCCCCAGACTTCAACACACTCCTGCTGCACAGGGTCTCTCTCCTGCACAGACTCGCTCTCTCTCTCAGTGTCTCTCTCTCCTGCACAGGGTCTCTCTCTCTCTCTCTGTCTCCTGCACAGGGTCTCTCTCCTGCACAGTCTCTCTCTCTCTCAGTGTCTCTTTCTCTCTTGCATTGCATCTCTCTTTTTCCTGCACAGTGTCTCTCCTGCATAGGGTCTCTCTCTCTCCTGCACAGTATTTCTCTCTCTGTCTCTCTCTCTCTCTCTTGCATTGCATCTCTCTTTTTCCTGCACAGTGTCTTTCTTCTGCACAAGGTCTCTCTATTCCACATTTTCTCACCCATCTCCCTCATTCACATCGTCCTCTAAACTCTCCTACTGTCCTGGTTTTGTCTCTTTTCTTTGCTTTTTTTAGGGGGGCGGGGTCTTTTTTGCTTTTCTTTGCTTCGAAATAATAATTTTATGGGGGGTTTTTGCATCTAGGATGGATTTTAATCCTTGAGTGGTTAAAAACTAATTTGTGAGTTGAAGGTAAATATTAAATCTTGTGTCATTATGTGCAATGTTTTTTTTTTTTTTTTTTTTTCTACAACTTTGCTTATTTTTCTTTTGACAAATACTTGGTACGTTGTCTGTGAATACTAATAGATGCATCTGATGAAACTACAGACAACCGCAAAGTTTTCCTGTACACACATCAGCCACATGCAGATCCACAACCAAAATATCTCTTAGTCACAGTGCAATCATCTGGACTATCTTTGTGCTGTGGTCACTGATGCATTACAAACGAAGACAAACAAAAAAATACAGCAGTCCTGTCGAAGCGCTGAAGGGTTCCAACCTCTAAAAGATCCTGTAGGCCAAACCAGATGGATCCAGGGGGATTCCCAGCATGATAGAGGAGCCATGATGAGGACACATCCAGCCACCACTACAGTAGCCTGTGCTATCCGCTCTGGAGGTCTCGTACGTACTGACCTGCTGTTCATTGTCTTCCAGGCGCGCGCCCACTTCGAGAGCCTGGGGCAGCACCTGGGGAAACTAGGTGAGGACATGAAGATGGGCCACAGGGTCATCGACCTCACCAGGCCCGAGGATCTAGAGGGTGAGCTAATGTATATATTTATTTCAATTGTTTAGGTTATTTGTCTGAGCCCCTTCAAATGGTTTGACTTTTTGCTCTCTAAACGTTGTGCGATATGTACCTAATAGAGGGCAGTTTCAAGTACTTCAGATTTTTCCATTTGTTGTCATGGCCGTCTCATTTCCAGCTGATCTTGCTTAAATGATCTCTTGGAGCTCATCTTAGACAATTTACATTGTGCCAAACAGAATACATCAGCAAGCCAAGACAAACAGACTTAACATTCTTCCCCAGCACCTCAAACACCTGCTTCCCATAAACACCCATGTTTACAGGGGCCCTCTGAATCCATCATGCTTTAGTTTGAAATAGTATCCGTAAACAGGGAGGGCTCAGACACAGATATGTATCTCCCTCCTCTCTGTCTGTCCGCCGCTGCATGTTTATCCTCTATTGAGGAGACCTCCACCCCCGCCATAGTCCCCCCTACAGCACAGGGACTTCACCTTCTGTCTCCTTCATTCTCCTTCTTTCTCCTTCTCTCTCTCCTCTTTTCCTTCCCTCTCTCTCTCTCTCTCTCTCTCTCTCTCTCCTCTCTCACCCCCTCCTCTAGTCTACTTCAAGAATACCGAAGCCATTTGTGATAATGTGATGTTATTAGTTTACAGAGGTCTCACAGAGATCAGTGTTTGCATACATACTTTCTGAGGGAAGAGGACTATGTACTGACATGAATGTATGGCAGATGGTTATTTTTAGGATCCTGTAACCCTCTGTAATCCTCAGGTTACATAGTGTTTTTGATTCACTTCCTGAGAGTTTGTGAGTAGAATGTAAAAATTGTAAGAGGTTAAAAGTTTTTTTTGTTGTTATTATGTGCAATGTTACTCAGTCTTTGTATTAGAACGGAAGTTTGTCCCAATGTCCCAGCTGTGCCCTGGAGGTGGTTTTGAAGTTGTTTTTGCCCAGCAGGGGGCGCTGGCACAGTGGAGGCACGGGTGTTCCGGGAGTCTCGTGGGAGGCACAGCAACGAGCCCCACATCAAGCGGCCCATGAACGCCTTCATGGTGTGGGCCAAGGACGAGCGGCGCAAGATACTGCAGGCCTTCCCCGACATGCACAACTCCAACATCAGCAAGATCCTGGGTAAGCGTAAATACAGATCTGAGTCCACTCTCTCCTCTCCAGCTCTTGCCAGCAGCTGCCGGGTCTGTGAGGAGACAACACACAGTCTTTACACCCTCTTGTGTTCTACCCATGTAAATACAATGCATACTGGAGGTGCTTTTCAAGAGAGGGAAGAATTCTAGCCACTCTGCTATGCCAGAGAGAATCAGTGTCAGAATACAGGAAATAAGTCAAAGAATATTGAGCCACTTCAGCAACATCATTCTCTATAAATCTGAAAATGTCTACCCTGCGTTATGCAGTCTATCTTTTTGGTTGTTTTGACCATTAATTGTGACTACATAGCTGTGGTGTTAAGAACAGTGTATTTTGCCTTGTCTTTGGAAGTCCAGAGATTCATTTGTGTATGGAGGTGGGGTGTGTGTGTGTGTGTGTGTGTGTGTGTGTGTGTGTGTGTGTGTGTGTGTGTGTGTGTGTGTGTGTGTGTGTGTGTGTGTGTGGTGCGTGCGTGTGTGTGTGTGTGTGTGTGTGGAGGTGGGGTTATGTGTGTGTGTATGTGTGTGTGTGGATGTGTGTGTGTGTGTGTGTGTGTGTGTGTGTGTGTGTGTGTGAGAGAGAGGGGGGGGGTTGCTGTGTGTGAGAGACATGAAAGCTGGGGCCCTGTTTGCTCTGTCCTAAGTGACTGGTGATGTTGGTCTCCAGCCGTGAGGCCTCCTGCCCTCCTTCATGTACAGACCCACTGCTGTGCACCTCTGTGGCAGGCAGGCAGGCAGGCGGGCAGGCAGCAGTAGTGATGGATGCACGCAGGTTAAAAGCTCCCTCTTAATAGGTTCCAGAAACAGACATTTCATTCATGGCAGAGTTAGGTGGCAGTCTTGGCTAAAGCACCATACTGTCTTCTGGATGCAGAAGCCTACAGTGCCACTGTGTGAGGCCAGGCCAGCAAGGCCCGGGGTACATGCAGGGCGTGGTCCTCAGGTGGAAAATGGCAAAGAAAAAATGGAGCAGTGTTTGAAGCTGTTGTTCTACCAGTAAGAGCAGACTATGGTTAAGTAATCAGCACACACACTAAGCTAGTGTATCCGATCCTGTGCACTTGTTTAAAAACAATACACAATCTAGCACACTGCTGCCGCTACAAACAACAGACAAGCCTCCTAACAAGACTGAGATAAACTGAGGAGGTGTGTTTGTGTGTGTGTGTGTATCTGTGTGTGTGTGTGTGTGTGTGTGTGTGTGTGTGTGTGAGTGCTTACTGGCCGCTACAATAACACAGCTGGGGAGGGGGGAAGTGTGTCAGGCGCTGAGGAATGGCCTCATCATGCCGTGCTTCCTGAAGAGGGTCTGCAGATAAACGTCTGTAAACACACTGCACTGGAGTTCTGCAGCCAAACGCCCCCAGCAGCCGCAGCAGCAGCAGTGCAGCTCCGTGTGGCCATGTGCCTCTCAGTAGAGTAGAGACACTGAGTGCTGCTTGAGCCCTGGGATTACTGGATGCAGGCGTATTGTTGGACAGATTAGGGCTGTTACTGCAGAGTGCTGCCACAGCATTGTTACAAATATTATATCATCATTTTAGGACCATTTTAAGTAGAAAATTATTTATACAGAAAATTCTATTACATTTTTCAAACTGTTTATTACATGTTTATGGAAAAAAAACATCTGAAATCTTGATGAACATGACTAATCTAACCAGGAGAAAAACAGACTTTAAGATATTATAAAGCTTACACACATTTAGAAATGATCAAAACTATTGGTTTGTCTAAACCAGAGGTGCTCAACCAGTTACGGTCAACCAGTAGATCGTAAGGGCAATGCAGGTATTTACAAAATGTTTCAAGAAAAAAATCTTTTAGACATTTTTCAGTTTCGGCTGCAAACTACAGCCTAACTCACCATGAATGGAGTCTTTAGTCTCTTTTCTCTTCTAAGGTAAGGGGAGGGAGTGTTAGAAAAATCATGTTGTTGGTCTTTTCGACCCTGTCATTTCAAAAGTAGCTGAAGATGAAAAAGGTTGGGCACCCTTGGTCTAAGCAGTGACAAACTGTGTCATTACTTAAAATAAAGTCGTAAATGAAAAACTGATAAACGACTTTCAACTCGGTAGAGTAGAATAGAGTATACTGTGGTTTACCTTTTGCACAGAAGAATAGAGCAAAGACTGGTGGTTATCATGGAAAGTTACACTATGGTGTCCAGAAAGGTACTAATAGGTGTGTTGCTTGTGTGAAGGGTCCCGCTGGAAAGCGATGTCCAACCAGGAGAAGCAGCCGTACTATGAGGAACAGGCCCGACTCAGCAAGATCCACCTGGAGAAATACCCCAACTACAAGTACAAGCCCCGGCCCAAGCGCACCTGCATCATCGACGGCAAGAAGCTGCGCATCAGCGAGTACAAGCAGATGATGCGCTCAAGACGACAGGAGATGAGACAGTTTTTTAACATGGGGTAAGAAGATGAGAAAGAGAAACACAGGCTTTTGGAGATCAACAAGTTCTTTCTTTCTTTTGCTTACCCTCTTGCTTAGCCATTTCTTTTTTATTTTATTTTTCTTGACAAAGAGATCAGAATTGAGATACATTACTTTTTTAGTTTTTTTGCTCAGCCATTTCAATGAAAAAATATGAGGTAGTGTAATTCTCACATTATTTCTCTTATCAGAGATCAATGGAGAAGTACGGTTGATCATCACAGTGTTCTTGGAGTCAAATTCATTTAGCTTTTTTCTTTCTCTGTCCCTCTTGCCAGGCCACAAACCCATGAGCTCCCAGTGAACTCCAGCCCAGGTACGATATACCCCAGTAACATCCCCATGCCCACCACCCCCCCTGCCCCCCACATCCCCTCAGACTGTTCCAGTGCCTCCGGCAGCCCTGAGCCCGCCATTCCCGTCATCCAGAGTACTTTTGGGGTCAAGATGGAGCCCACCGCCTTGCCCGCCAGCGAGCCCATCAACGGCGAGGACGAAATGGACATGTACGAGGATTTCGAAAACGAGCCCAAATCAGACTACAGCAGTGACAATGAAACACGAGAGCAGGTCAGCGTGAACTGAGCATGCTCAGACCAGCCTCTGTAAAAAAAAAAAAAAGGCTCCTACGGACAGAGCTTGATTGGACAGGCCCGACTGTTGTGGGCGGAGCATGGGAGCGGAGTGAGGTGGAGGAGGCGTGGGGCACGCTTCACTCTCCAAGACTTTGCCACCGTCTGGAGCGGATTCAGAAGCAGCCGCCCCCATGCCACTCAAGGCAGTGACAAGCCAACTGTCAAGTCACTGTGTGGGCATCAAGTCATCAAGCCTAGTCATGGCGTTTAGCAGAATCTCATCCAGTACAGCAGGGGGCTAATGAATGCAGATGCCAAATGCAGATTTAAAGATGACCAAAACATTGAGCTGGGGAGGGGGAGAGATAGAGAGAGAGAGAAAGAGAGAGAGAGTGAGAGAGAGAGAGAGAGAGAGAGAGAGAGAGAGAGAGAGAGAGAGAGAGAGAGAGAGAGAGTCTTCACAAGTGGGAGTATGTCCAGATGTAATATTACCAGATGTCATGGAAACTCAGTGATGTTGTGCATGCGTGTTCTGAAATAAGGTGGTTACTGGCAGTCAATTTGTTCAAATTTAAAACGTTAAGAAATGACTACAACACATTATTATTATTGTATCCAAACTGACAATACCTCTAAAATCATACCATACAATAAATTTCTTGTTAAATAATTTATAGACAGAAAGATTATGGATGAATCTATTTTGATAGAGTTATTTATTTGGCATTTTGCAGCAAGTTGTATTGGAAAGAAAATGGATGTTATGCACTGGAGCTGGAGGATACACTCTCATTGTGTGTGTGTGTGTGTGTGTGTGTGTGTGTGTGTGTGTGTGTGTGTGTGTGTGTGTGTGTGTGTGTGTGTGTGTGTGTGTGTGATGAAACTTCCACTCACTCAGCTCTACTCTGCTCACATGCTCTGGCTTTGACCGTCACCAAACCAACTTATGAAGCTCCTAATCTTTTAGCCTGCTCTTTCTTTTCTTTTTTTCTTTCTTTTCTCTTTTCTCTTCTTTTCTTTTTTGATCAATTGAGCCAGAATTAGGGACAGGAGACGACACTTTTCAGCTAAATAAGTGTTGTTTTTTAGGATTGCATGCATCTGAGGCTGTTAGTCTTAATTTGTTGGTCTTAAGACATTTCTTAATGTGTGAAGTTAGGTTGTTTTTACTTTTATTTAATCCTTTTCATGTATATATTTCTTTTCTTCTTGCCTCATGGACACGTTTCATAGTCAAGTCGTAGCCTATTAAAAACCTTGTACTGTCAGGACTTGAAACTTAAAATAATAATAATATTTAAAACAAAAGTATTGCTTTTCAGTCAAAAAAAAAAATATGTAACTCGTATACCCATTGGATCCTGCTATTGATGTTTGCAATGGGGTTCCTTCGCTCACTCAGGAATGTTGTGTCAGCGTGTGAATGTGTTTTGAATGAACTATTTAAAGTGGAGGATGGGGTTTTGGGAGGGGGGGGGGGGTATAAGGTACTACAGTATATATAGGAGACTTTCATGCCCATTGTTTTCAGTATGTTTTGTCTTTTTATTTGGTGGTGATGTAATGGTGCCAAAAAGTAAAGTAGCAAAAATCATAAATTATTAGCAATGGCACTTAGCAGCTCAATTGCCTAATGAAATTCCAGCCTAAGTACTCAGGATCTCGCTGGTGTGCTTTGTGATGACCCAGTGGTACAGTGAGGGAGCAAAGTAATCATGTCATCCCTAGTGTCTCTCTGGTGAGCAGAAGAGATGAGTGCAGAAATCTTGGGGGAGAAGTGACAACACAGACACAAATCTGAAGACAGGGAGCTTGAAGGTTTACATTGTTTTGAACTGACACCATACATGCTTTAGAAACAAGTCTTAAATCTCTGTGCTACTAAAGAGGAATTCACATGTGCAATATACAGTAGAAAGGACAATACAAAAGAATCCCTTAAGTATTGCAACTGCAAGTCAAAATCAGAATTGATTCCACAATCACATTTAAACAATACGGTTTACTAAAGTGGCAAATATACAGGTATACCTCTGCTTGCATAGCGATTGTGCTTTCATTGGTGATTAGGTTGAATTTTGCTTCCATACCTATTTTCTAAGTGTTACAAATACTGGATTTTAATCAGGCTTATCTGTTGCCAAATGTCATTGGTGTAATGGCATCTGGCAGCGATATGGAATAATTTATTTCTGGCCACAGTTTTCATAGTCTTAATTTTTTTCTACTTTTTTGGAGGGGGCAGGGGTATTTTAAATTAATGTTTGCAGTTTTTTATTTCAAGTTTAATAATGGTAAGTTATTTGAAATTCTTTACATTTTTCATAGGGCAATGTTTGTAGGCTAGTTTTGTTTGGAATTTGTATATTTTTCATGTCTGTGCCAAATAATGTTATGGTGGTTCAAGATCAAAGACAAGTCAGAAGAAAATGTATTGTTGTTGAAATATTGAAAAAGAGATAAAAACAAAAATATATTGAACCTTTGTCGGAATTCTGTTAAATATGATAAGTGTTATAAGCACTGGATATAAAGTGTATTTTTAACAAATGCTGACTAATGTGAAGATGTTCTACACAATAACACATGAGTTTTGACTACAATGCACAAAATTTTCAATTTATTCAAGTTTCTGAGTTTCTGGCATTTTTTTCTCATTTTATGTCATTGACACTTCATTTAAAAACAGAATGAATGAATATTGATGCTCCAGTGCTGCCTGTGGGGCTGTGACTAGTCTGCCTCCTTCAACTGTAACACACACACACACACACACACACACACACACACACACACACTTGACACACACATTTGTATTAAATATTGTATTTGAAACTATTTAGTGTATAATAACATTTTGTTGTATTTATTAGCCTCTACTGGCTCTAAAACAATGAGATCAAATGACAATCAGAAAAATAAAGACTTTACAATTTGGACTTAAAATGTTGTTTGCGGTGCTGGTTTGGAATAGTGCTTGTTCCCTAGACTTTATTTTAATTTAATTTAATTTAATTTAAAATGAGGTAATGACTTTTTAAAGGAATTCCATGAGCATGAATATTATCAAATTGTGTGTGTCATTATGTCAGTCCTAAGCTCTGATGATTTGTTGTGTAATTGTGTAGTTTGAGCTCAATGACTTGCCGTTCCAGCCCTGCTGGTTAGTTAGTGTGACTTATTTATTTATTTACAGTGGCCCATGATAAATTGGATAAGGCAATGAATAGCTTATGGGTCACGAGGAGATATCTTTATGTTATAAAATGTGTTTACAAACCACATAAAATCACTTACTGTAACTTTACAGTAAGTTTCTACTTTGTATATTCTCAAGCCAGCTCAGACAAAAATAAGAAAGAACTGTGCTTGAGCCAAATGATTATTTCAACTCTGAATTCACAACTCTGCTGTCCTTTTGAAACTGATTAATCTTAAGTACAGAATTCAGATGTCTAACCTTGGGCACATTTTGTTTTTCAAAAAATCCATTTAAACATTTTTCTTTGGTTCAAGGGTATTATATGTAATTACAACCAATTTAGCAACTTCAAACGTTTCTGAAGAGCAGTGCAAAAAGCTTCAAAGGTACAGTGCTCTCTTTGATATGAGCATGAATACAGTAGTTAGCACTGGGTTTGTTAAGGCCCACTCATCAAAATACCCATACAGTACATGACATCATCAAATAATGTCTTTTGGACTTTCCATTCTGGAACATTGATTTCTGGGTAGGCTATCCCTTGTCAAATGAAACACTACAATTCATTGGGTATTTATACCATTAGTAATACATAGCAGTAAAGAGTAATTGCACAGCAGACACACTAGACTAATAATCAACCCAACAATAATTACCCAATTACTAGCTCTAAGATGAATCATTCGACAAAATAAAAAAACAAACAGGTTAATGTGATCCATTTAGCCTAACCCATCTGCAAAGTTGCTTCAGATGACAGAGAGCATCCTTGACTTTTTGAATTTCAGTAGATTTTGTGTGAGGGAAGCGACCCCAGTGTGGATGGCTCTCATAAAGTCCTCTCTCACTCGGGCAGCATTTGCATGACCCCTGCTCATACTGCTCTGCAGACTTTGTCTGACTTTGAAATGCAACATTGGCAGAATAAAATTCACCATTTTGTGAATGTGTTTATTTGGAAACGGTTTCCAATGCTTGTGCTGCTCGAGCAGGTCCAACTCAAAGGCAACAACCCAGACTGTGTTTCTCATTATCCAAAAACAGCTTCTATTTTTGAAGTTTCATGCACAAACTTACCAAGTAATGCAGACTAAAAAGTAAAATTTTTCATCATCTTTAATAGGTAATTTCTTGATAAGTTGCTGAGCATCTACTGCATGTTAGTGTTTGACATTCCAAAGTACTCTTCCTTTTTTTCAAAATAACGTTTCAGTCTTGCATTGGCATACCTGAAATGAAGAGGACAGTGTTCAAGTCAGACATACGGATTCATTCATACTCACTAGTTTTCACCGCAGAAATTTAACTCTAAGTCTGATATTTAAACTCTTGTTATGCCTTGTGTAAATATGAAAATTGTATATGAATTACAGCATACACTACCATTAAGGGATCATCAAGCTTGAATTGGTACTAATTCCAACTGTGGGAGATTTATGACTAATGTAGGGTAGTGCGCCATTCAGAGCATGGAGTTAATAACATAAATCAGTGCAATAGCAAACACAATCTGCCACAAAATATCATATATCAATATCCTAATACTTTGGGAAATCCTGTCATGGTGGCATGCAAGAGAGCAGACAGTACTGGAGGTGGAAAATGTAATTCTCTAGTGAGCTTCACAGACTGAGGATGAATCTCTAAAATCTCTTCTTTCATGTCATCTTGGATTTTTCAGAATCTGGAAGATACTAGGGGCTAAATAGAATCTGGATCATGTTTAAACATTCTAATGGGAATGTTTGTGTTCAATGAGTGACTTACATCTTGAAGTCAAAATCGATAGTGGAATATCTGGCCTGCAGAACGGCCCATAACCCCCAGAAGAAGTGTGAGGCCTGTAATCACATGCAATGCTAGATTAGAATTATAATCTGCTTTTATATTTCATGTCTACACAAAAAGCCATGCAAAGTTTATATTTGTGCCAGGTGAGGGTCCATATTCTGTTGCTATTACTTTACTTAATATCAGCCACTCAAGCCCCTGGCACACAAATTTATTAGTCTATTAAATCTATTACTGCAATGGTGCCATAAAATATCTCCATCCCACATTCTCTGTAGTGAAGACATGAAGTTATCTTTTGGCTGCATTTGTGACACCTTGTCTGCTGGGAATGGATATTATCAGTGAGACTCCCTCCCCTTCTGTTTTCGGGAACTAGACCCAGGAATGTGTATAAAGACATGTGGAGCCGTCCGTGTTAAAAAGACTATCACCGTTTCTCAAGTCGAGGAAGCATGCTTGGAAGACTGCTTCCACCTCAATGTGTGTTGCCAACAGTTCCAGTGTGAAGGATACATCTAAATGGTCATGGACATGGTCCTTTATTTGTAGATTTTTTTCAAAGATGCACTGATGGAAACTCGTCTTTGTAGTGTACGACTTCCAAGGCTCGCATTCTACCTACTAGGAAGCGTTCTCGACTATGAGAAAGATCTTATAAGTCCAAGTCCTGTGTATCTGTGCTGTATAGTGTTGGTTACAGGCTCCAGGCTTCTATGTTGGGTGTCTCTGGTGGAGTTGGAGGCTATCATCACTGCTGTTATGCAAGCTGACCTCCAGTCTGTGGCAAACTGAGTTTAATTAGGTAATGAAATAAACGATGGAATGAAATACTTCCAAACGCTTTCTAAATGTTTCTTTACTAATCTAAAACACGGCATCCAGCACACATTGAATGCATTTCTGTGTGATTAATGGGCTTGAGCTGCATCAGTGGTGCCATTAGGCTGATGTTACGCAGAGACACTCATCACTGGAGCCATTCAGATAACAGAGGGGAAAAAAACCCGACTCGGATACAAAAAGTAAGAGTCAACAGTGGAGGAGGTGACATCACTCAAGCTCAGTGTTGTGGCTGGAAGGCCGCGAGGCGGTGACGGGGCGGCGGTGGCGGGGCTGTGGCGGGGCGTCCTCGGGAGGCTCGTGGGTCTGTGTGGAGCCCTGGTGTCCTCTGGCTCACTCCTGCGAAACTTCAGGGAGCTGACGCTGTAGGCTTCACCACAGGCAGGGCAGCGATCCACATCACAGGAGATGCCCAGAGCCTCGCCCAATCACATCCCACCACACCGGCCCTACTACACACTGTCACACTATGGCACTATTAAGCATTCAGTACTGCACTCCAAATCAACACACTTAAAAACTCATAGTCCCTAAAAAAGTTCATTTGCAGCCCACATTTTTCCAAAGAAATTCAATTAATCGTAAGTGTGTTGATGGGGGCTTTGTTTTGAATTGGTCAAGTTGTGCTCTTTCTGACGAGGCCTAAATGAAAAACAGCTCCCTGGTGTATCAGTTTCAATTGTTTTGATAAAGAGGCAAAGCCACCGGTCTGCTTGCCAGGTTAGTAAATAACAGGGGCTGTGTTTCATGTCAGAAGGAGGGACAGTGGGGGAGGAGGTGATTCATTCCTGATGTGACTTCTCCCAATCTCCGCAAGTCAACAGCCTAAGTGTCACTACAATCTGATTCCAATTACAGAGATGTTCTCAGCATCTTATTAGTTTTAAGTGTATGTGTGCATGTCTGTTTTTTTTAATCTTATGGCTTTGGCACGGCTGAGGTATTCTATCAGCCAAATGCTTAGCAACTCAAACCATATCTTGTGTGTGGTTTTGCATGTGTGTGTCCACATGCATGTGCTATGAAGACAATGCCATGGCCATTGGGAACAGACAATGAAGTTTTTTGAGTTTGGGGAAAAGCCAGCTGGAGGCTAAAGAACGGCTGGGGGTGTGTCCAGCAGCTCTGCTTATGAAATGAAGGAAGATGATTGTCAGACTGAGGGTTAACGTGAAATATGGATATGATTTCAGTCGATCTGAAACTATGTAGCAAGAGAGACTATGCTAAACTGAGAAGAAAGCCAAGAATGACCTAGGTTTTACTTAATCCAATGACTGACAAGCCAAATTGTGTATAAAAAAGACTGTTGGTTTTCTTAAATTCAAAGTATGTGTGTGAATAATAATAATAATAATAATAATAATAATAATAATAATTGCTTTTGGTTAGTATTTTTATATTTCATGATTGTACAAGAAATTGGTGTCTGTTGAAAATGTTTGTATACAAAGAACTGCTCAGTGAACATCCCACAAAGAGGTCCATTTGGTTGAGAAATGTGATGTTTGCTTTAGTAGCGGAAGTAAACTGTTTACACAGTGGAAACAAATACAAATAAACTAATCCCCTGCCTGCATTTCTCCTGTCCTTTATCCCCCTGCTGAGTCCATGTGAGGGCCCAACCAGAGAGAGACAGACAATGGCTTTGTGTCACACACACTCCTGATCAGTGTACAGTATATTAATGATCAGTGTGTATCAATGATCGGTGTGATACGCTGGGTTGGGAGGATGAGGGACTTGACATGTTTTAAGCATTTTTTCCACATGCTTTTTATTCGCCAATTGGTCTTTGGTCTTTTCTGCCCTCAACTGTGCCTTCCAGGCAGTTTAAGATGGCAAACTGCCATCATGCTATTTGTGGAGTGTGTGTGTGTGTGTGTGTGTGTGTGTGTGTGTGTGTGTGTGTGTGTGTGTGTGTGTGTGTGTGTGTGTGTGTGTGTGTGTGTGAATTGTATTAGTCTGTCTGATTTAGTTGTGAAGGAGGAAGCTCACCAAAGAATACTTGCAAACAGTGATGTACAGGTTGTTGACCTCCTGCTGTGTGACGGCGCTCTGTGTGTCTGTGTCTGTGTGTGTGTCTGTGCTGCTGGTCAGGCTCCTGAGGTAAGTGCTGAGCCAGTCCTGCTGGAGCTCCACACTGGGGTACTGACTGTAGTCGATCTCATTCACACCTGACAGGACAAAGGCACCACAGTGAGGACACAAAATACACACCCAACTCACAACACACACATTTAAGTTCGTAGCTGCATGTATTTTCTTACCTGCAAATTCATTGAAATGGTTGGCAATGTCAAAAGCCTGGTAGTTAAAATCTGCATATTCATAATCGATGAATTTCACAGAGCCTATAAAACAGAGGATGAAAACAGTAAATGTCAGGCCTTGTACCTTATTGAAAACCTACAGGAGTGGCAGAACATTATCCAACCATTATGGTTTTCATTTCCTAGTTTCCATTATTCTCCATTGAGTGGCCAAGTGAAAATTTCATTTCCAAGTCAGAAGATTATGACTCGATAAGAAAAAAAAAAGCCAGACACGCACCAAACTACCATGTATTCTCTCATGTATTCTCCTACTTCTATTAGCTATTCAGTTTGGTTTCCAACTGAAAGACCGGCTTGAGCTCAGGCTCACAATCATTTGTGCTGGCAAGAACCACCCAAGTGGCAGACAAGAATTGTACTATTCTGTCAGAGAGATGTGCTTTTAAGCATTGAGTTGAGCTTGATCGCCGCTCAGGGAAGATTTCCTCATCTATTCTCCCTCTCCATTGCAATTGCTCTTGCCCTGTCACCTCAACTTACCTTTTGTTTCATTGTAGACGATGTTCTTTGTTAGCAGGTCGTTGTGACACAGCACTGTCGGAGAATAGACCTGGCTGAGTCGTCGTTTTAACTCGTTCATTTCTCTCGTGAGAGCCTCCACACTGGATGCCTCCGGTAGACCCAGAGAACTAGGAGAAGAGGAAGAAGAAGAAGAGGAGACTTGCTTTGAATGGGTGCTGGTGCTATTTGACAAAGGAGGCGATATCACAGACAGTAAGTGCCATTATGTTTGAACACTCTCGTAAATTGCTTTGCCCCTGACGGATTCACATAGATTATTCATGGATACAGTTTTCAGAACAAAATGTAAGACAGTAGTTGATAGAATGATACACTTCATCCTCATTCATTTGAGCTCATTCACCGTAGACTACAGACTTCCATTTGTTGAGCTCCAGGAAGGATCATCTATATCAGCAAATCAGTGCCACAAGCACTTCAGCGCTGTCCTAAATACTGTTTCAAGTTCTGTTTGCCTGTGCACTTATTTCATGCATACAAATTCTTTCAAAGCAGACAAAGTACACAAAGTACACAGAGTCCAGGTGGGGTAATCCCAAGGGGCGGCAGATGCCAAAGTTGATTCCCAGATTGACCTAAGGAACTACTTCTCACCACTTGCGTCAGAGAAAAAAAAACACCTGTAAGTGCTTCACAAATATTGTGGCCATTCTAATGATTTTCATGAATCTCTTTCAGTCAAGGAGGGGAAAATAACAATCATTTAAACACCACTACCTATTTATGCCTCTGAACAAACAGTTGTCATAGATTTATACACAGTCGTCTATGTAATTTAGAGTTGCTTGTGGAGGAAAGCACAATAAAATGAGAACGAAACAGGTTTCCTGTTTATAAAAGACTAAGGCTTTCTCCCATGCTCAACATGTACAGCCAAACATTCCTTCACTGTGTCTCTTTAGGACTAAGAGGATTCATTGAGAATCTGGTACTTTTCTTTGCCTACAATCAGGATTCTGTTTAAGACAGACATACAGACTCAAATACACTCATTATATATTTTGTTGCTGTATGAGTTTTTTTTTTCTTTTTCTTTTTTTTTCTCCCAAAAAATCTACAGGTCTATTCATCAACTTTCACTACTAAGCACACACCCCAGACTATGTTTCTTCCTCCTCCGTTCGAAAGTGAGTCATTTCTGAATAATACACGTCTTGTTCTTGTTCTCTAAAGCAAACACTAGTTCTCCATCTTGGAGACCACCACCTTTCCACTGCCTGCTCCGAGAGCTGAGAATACAGGCCTCCTTTATCTTGATGCATTCGCTCCGCTGATATTCCTCACAAAGTGATCTAAACATGACTGAATTTAACAGTGCACCTATTAAAAGAACATTCACTAAGCCACTGAAATAAATAAATGGTTAATGATGCATTTTAGACTATTTCAGTCTGTTATTTAGTAGAGTCTATTCCTTGTGAGACAGTTTAAAAAATAATCATGGACTACATAATTAATGAAACCCATCTTTGCCAAAATTAAGTCATTGTTTCGACTTTGTAAAACACAGTATGAGCATGACGACAATTGTCAGGACATCCTTTAAACAATAAATAGTTAACTTCCATATCCTGAATCCCTATCAATGTTCGTCATTCAGGAAAGCTGATTTGTTCATTGCTGTTTTCATCACCGCCACCATGTATCTGTAATACATCCTTGTGTGTGTAAAGAATTAATTTCTAGTGAGATGACAGCCTTCAAATGATCAATGTGATGATGTGCTGTATGCTTCATCAGCTTTGGGATGCTGAAGAGAGTGTGTGAGAACAGAGCCCTGCAGCTGCACACCCAGGAGAACAGCAGGGAGTCACTTGTTGTATTCTGGCTGCAGGTGCTGCTTTCTCCGACTAGGGCACAGGCACATGTTCAGTCTCCAAACTTTTTTTTTTTTAAAACATTTTTTTTTTTAAATCTGAAAATCATAGAATGGATTCAATGGCATCCATAGAAGAGCCAAAGGCACAGATAAATATTGTTTTGTGTTGGTGATGATGAGGATATACAGATTAGAGCAGAAGTTATGGTGTATTGCAGCCCATTGCCATCTATTGGAAAACCAAAGCACTGCACCTCCATGAGGGCTTGAGCAGAGGTGGACACTTATTTCTGATAGTTATGCTGAAGAATTAGATTATTTTATTACACTGCCACATTCTTTGAGATTGGCTGTGGTCTTATAATTACTGTAGATAGGATAGTAACATTATGCTACCTTCTAAGAGTATATCAAGTGCTGAGAAAGCATAACTGCTGTATTTGCCGGTCTCAGCTCCTATGTTTAGTCCAGGACCTCCAGTTCATGTCTGTGAGGATGGTGCACTCACTCCCTCAGTCAAAAGAGGAAGCCCAGTGACTCCATCCCAGAGTTAAAGGGAGTTAAAGCAGATGTTGCGCTTTACTCCTCCAGCTTGTCTGAACTTCCGACTTAAAGCAGCTAAAGTAAACAAGAGTAAATGTTTGAGCGATAAGCTGGTGCGGCCCACAGGAAGTTGGTTAATGCCTCTGGCCCTTTGTAGTGTCTCGTCTCAGAGTGCACCATCAGCTCAGATTCTGTGACCGCTCTGCATGACAGTGGACACTGTCAGCCCCACATCCACTGGCCACTGGCTTCCAAAATGGCCACCCTATCTATCTGCACATGACTGTGTCTCTGGAGACAGTGAGCACCAGTGTCTGCTCTCTATAAATGAGTTGGCAGTGTCCACTAGTGTCCAGTAGTGTCCAGCACTCTAATGAGTTATGATGGGACTTGACTCACCTCAGGATTGGCGCCTGATTCTCAGCCTCCTGGACAAGCTGGAGAAAATGGGACATTTTAGTCCAGAGGACAGGCTGGGGAGGAGAGCAGCTAGCGCTTGGCTTGATGGTGTGGATTTTTGCCATCTCTTTGGCTATTAGTCTGCAGATACACACAAAAGATAGAAAGAAACAAACTTCACAAACTTTATTTCATGCCCTGAAGTAATGAAGACAAACACTATGGGTAGATAGATAGACAGTACAGACATAGCACAGACAATGCTCATTTTGAGAAATTAAGTTTTGAGAGCCAGTTTAATTTAGGACATCATTGACCTCTGAGGGGAAAAATGTGAAACCTCAAAACTCTCTGCTTCTCTCTTGTTCTCTGCCTCTCTCTCTCTCCCTCTCTGATCAGACTGGCTGATGGATGTGAGCAAGGTCTGGTCTGGGGCTTAATATGGACACTTCCTCTCTGCATGGGCCCACAGACGGTCTGCAGGGTGACCTCTCGCTCTCATTTGTTATGTGACCTTCGCTTGAAAACAAGTCCTTTTCTTCCTGAGAACTAAGGCTTGTCTTGCTATGGTTCTGCTCTTTGTCAGGCCTCTGTTGTTCTCAGTGTCTCCAAATAGACAAAAAAAAGGCACAAAGTGCAGCCATGACTCTTTGCACAGATATGGCTGGCAGTTCCCATGGTCCAGAGTCCTCCTTCATTTAGATGTCTGCTTCAGTTTTTGGGTAGGGACCAATAGCCCTTAAAATGGACCCAATATTTCTGAGTATGACACCACTCTTATGGAGTTTATCTTGGGAAATACAAATGGAAGCCCTACAGATTTGACTATGCGATTACGGAGTCCTATTCTGCAGCCAGTCCTGGAGATTCATTACGACAGAGCTGGATCCCACATTACAAAGCAAGGATTAGAAGCCACTCTGAAAAACCTCACAATTCATCCATAATGCACACATAACGTGTGAGAAGACTAAACAACTTCAAGAGAGTTCAAGTCAATGTGATATAGGGTCTTCGTGACCTCAGTCATTCAGCCGTACCTGTAGACGACAGGCTGTCTCAGTTGTAGGTCTTCCAGCACCATGCCTTGCAAAAACTCATAACAAATGCCGTTCTCAAAGCTGCAGTAGAGTTGGGGTCCACAGCCGTGCTCATGGAGGATTTGAAACATCTGCATCTCTCTGTGTCGGTCCAGATAGAGGTCTGTCATGTTGCCATAGACCCGCACCAGCACCACGTCTGAGCTTCTTAGACAGCCTGTGTAACAGCCTAACAGCTGGTTGGTGATGCCTTCTGTGAAAACCTACACAAATAAGAGTAAATAAAAACATGTATTAAACAAAACGAGCTGTGGAGCAATTTATGCAGCCTTTTACCTTGAAATCTGAGCATAAAAAAATTTACCAACTTATTTTGTACAATGAATGTAGCAGGAACAGGTTTATGAAATCTGAGGTGTAAATTGTTTCATTTCTGATTTTGTGATCCTTTGAAAACTGTTTCCTTGGCTTCTTGGCTACATGTCCCTAAATGTATGTTTGAGTTTCTTGATGATGTCTGTGTGTAATATTTGTTTCATTTTTCTGATGTATTATTTTTCTTCTGTAGACTCCTCTTCTACACTGTGTCCATCCCGTTGAGAGAGTTCAAAAACAATGTCATAGACTGAAAAGGGACTTCTGCAAACATGGCCATTTGACCTTTGATAAAGTATTTATGAATGAATTTCTTCAGCCTCGTAAAAACAAATACATTGCAGCCAGCACAAGAATTTGTGATCAAACTGAACAAGCCTTTGTCATCAGTGTCCGGCCAACAGTGTCAACAATAGCAGCAAATCAAGGGTAGAACATGACAGAAGAGAGAGGGTGCACACACAGCAAGTATACTGTCGTCTATCTATTACTTTTCAATAATGTACAGAAAATGTCTATTGGTTTTGTCTGGGATGATTCCCAGGCTTAGTGTTGACATCATATGTATTTTTAACTAAGTCTATTTGATCAGCACCACACTGGCTGATAAACTGGAGTTCAAAGGCATCCATGCCTACTGTAGGTCCTTGCGCACTACTTTTTCCATGTGGGAATGTTATGGATAAAAACTTTCCATGCTTTCATCGGCATAATTGTAAGGAAGTAAGTTTGCTAAATGCGTGTACTGTACATGAACATGTAAATACTGCATGTAGCTAAAAGGTTTTTACTTTTAAACGGACTTTACAGCAATAATCACTATTATTTGCAGATGATGTTTGCCGTAAAGGTATGGTTTAACAGAAATTAAATTCCCTCTATTAAAATGTCAAAAACTGCAATATACAAAAAATACCTATAAGCCTACTGAGCCTTACTGTATGTAATCAGCATGTTAACTAATACCGAACCTTATTTAAGCATGAACACATTATCTTGATAGATAAAGATAAGATCAAGTAAGATAAGATAAGATAAGATTGTACTTTATTCATCCTGTAGGAAAAACAAGCATTCTTTTAGGAACACATTGTAAATAGGCCTACATATGACAGTGACACTGCAAACGCGACTGACCAATAGACCTTTTTGGGCAGACAGTGTCATCTTGGTTACTCATGTCAGACAAGCTCAAAGCTGTGCAACTGAAATCTGCATCCAACTTGCCTTAGTCTTGATATCCTCTGGTCTCCAGTGAGGCCGCAGAGTCTTGAGCAGCTCCCTGACGCCATGCTGGGGATCCTCCCCCTCAACGCTTATCTTCAGGTGGAGAAGCCCGTTAGTCTCAGTCACACCGTGGATCTCCATTCTTCTCAGGGATTCGACTTTTCAGCCTCTTTTAGCTGTCATACCAGCTCAGCTGGTTTACTTGCTAGAGTTCTGTCAGGGTTGACGGCTTATCAAAGTGCAATGTTCCTCTGGACATCTCCAGTACTTAACTTGTGACCAAAGATTACATATTAACCTTCAGCTCAAAACAAGATGTATAATCCCCTTTATGGAGGAAGGGTCCTGCTCTCTTTTATAACTTGTGCTTGACACAATACATGATTCTCTTCAGTGGACTTGCTTCAGCTTGAATGTACTGTAAATAACCGATTAAGGAACATGCAGAAGCTACTGACACAGGGATAACCAGGATTAAATCATTTTCACCGTTTGACTTTCCTCACTGACAGGTGAAATACATTTAACCTTTTCTCTGTGGCTTACTGTAGGTCCAATCACAACTGTTTCCCTGATGGTGCATATTAGGAGAAGGAATCAGATTCTCTCATCTCACCTAAGAATGAAGTCTATATCCAGTCACACAAAATTCAAAATATATTTTCCCTTAAAGAATAATGCCTTTCAATTGTCATGGTCATTTTGTGAGCAAATGTAGTCATAGAAATTTTGAAAAATGGGAATCAATTTTTCATTTCAATCATGTATGAATGGGTGCTTTTGGCACTAATGCCAACAATGAGCAGTCATTACCACAGAGCAAGTAAAAGGTTGGCTTTTTCCCGCAAGTCGGTCAAATATTTTCTGCAGCAACCAATGACTGCTCGAGACAAACAGGGGTGTCAAACATGTCGTGAGTTGGGCCAATATTTCCTCTTAACGGCATGGTCACCACATCAAAGACCACGTGTTCCCTGTGTCCAATCATGCAGTGGAGTACAAAAAGAAAACAGGCAAGATTTGCACCTTTCACTTATTTAACTACAATTTGCAAGGCCAGAATATTTGATCAAATTAGCTATTGCTGTTAAAAATGTGCTATGGATGAACTATTGGTATGATAAAACATTACCTGCTTAATTATCATGGTTAATGTCAAACTCTTTTATAATGTGTAGAATAACTAGACTGTAAATTCAATTTGATTTGATTATTGTACGGTGTATAATATGGTGTACTGTATTTGTCTATTTAAACCATACTGTGATTCTTCATCACTGATCATTATTTTTTATTACCTATTTTTTCACCAGTGTCTGTCTGTTTGCAACATACTGTACAGGATTAAATTTTAGAGGAATACCATGTGGAATTGTGTCAGTGACCCTTTTGTTTTGTCAGAGGTCTGCCCTCTCTGAGGGCTTTTTTATATTATATCTATGTTTTTACTATGGTGTTTATATTAAAGCACTTTGGATCTGGATTCTGTTGCGTGATATGTGCTATAAAAATAGTGACTTGACCTAACCTGCATGTATCTAGTTCCAAATCTCAGGTCTATCTGTATGTGTCTTTGAGGACAGACTGCATGTGTTCATCTTCATCTGATAAAGCCATCTTACTCTGCTGACCTTCACTTCAGAGAATGATTTACTGGTCTGGCAGGTTCAAGCTTTTTGGTTCATCTAAGGTCAGAGATTTCTATTTAACTCAACATGCATCTCTCCTTTTTCGTTTGTTATGGAACGCACTTCCTGCCATTTAATTTGCTATGGAGATGTACCTTATAATTTCTTTTATTGAATAATGTTTATTGTGTTCAATAATTTTGGTAAGCACAGGCAGAAATACAGTTATGAAATTATAGTCACACAGCATGCAGCTTCATCACTCGGTCTGTTCACTCTCTGGTTGCAGCCATCTAGAAAGAAGGTTTTTCATTGAGCCCATCACCCATCCAGACTGTTGCTGTTCCTTTTATTCTTAACCAAGCCCAATTAAGCCCCAGGGAACAAGTGCAGAGAAAAAGAGAGAAAGAGAGATAGTCCTCTAATTGAGCTGCTTTTCAGGCTTTTCATTAAATATGTAGGAATCTGACCTTCAGTTTGAAGTCGATACCAATCATTTCATCTTCAAATACAAGGAATGTCTGCAAGCGATTATACAGTCTGCGGCTTAATTAGGCATTCACTTTTATCACACTAGTCACCGGGTGGGCAAACGCAGGGCTATTTGTCTGACTCATGACAAATTTGTAAAATCATCAAGCAATGTAAACATGAAATGTTTTATTTTTTTGTATGATCTTTAGAGCTATAGATGCAGTTCTACCTTCTAATTCAAAACTTCCTGAGCCTTCGGTGGCCCATAACATGCAGCTTACCCCTAGCTATCCTGTAAACTTCCCAAAGACATACAAGAGGAGTGTCATGGAGCCTCTCCATTTCAGATGAGGCACTTTCTCTAAAATCAACAAATATATTGCCTAGCCACACTGTAGGCCTACATTTAGGCAGTACGTAGGTCTACAGCAGATTTGACTCTAGTGTTAAATGAAATAATGGAATACCGGTATCTAAAACTGAAGCTGATCTTGAAATCTCTCCTGTAAAACAATGGCAACACGTCATAGTTATCTGAGCAGCTATGCTGAGCAACTTTACATTCAATGTCATTGAGGTCTTGAGGGAAAATGAGGAGAATTATGGGTTTTCTTAGGGGCCGGTTACCATAACACTTTGAATTCATGTATAACAGTATCATGATTTATGTCCCTGTAGCAATGTTTTTTTTAGTTCATTAATATTCTCCTGTACTTGGATCTTTGTAGATTATGTGTTGACCATAAACAGACATTTCGCAGGACAATATCAGCCCACTCACTTCTCCTTCATGAAGCCATTATTCAAAAGACAAATGACCAGTATCTAGCAAAAGTTAAGTGTTGCATTGCGACACAAGATTAGCAGCCTCTTAAACTTACTCATATAATATATGGCATTAAGAGCAACATAAAGCATACAGTTCCACTGAAGCTTTTGAATCAAAACACTACTCTGTAAGGTTGCAATCCTGTCTCTGTGGTGTGTAGCCTGACCTGGCTGTGTTTTTCCTCACAGTTGTTCAATTCACATCAGCTAACCAGTAGTCTTTCTCACATGCAGTGAAACTGCTAATAATGCTAGCTAATAATGAAGTGGAATATTCATTGATAAATATTTGTCTAGTCTACATTTCTGTCTGATTCTAGAGTCTAGAATCAGACAGGAATGTAGATTTGCACTAGAGAAGTGAAAGAGCTTCACCCACCACCGCTGCCTGTTCCAGTGGCCGGGGTCAGGGTCACGGAGGAATAAATAGAGAGGACATGCTGTCAGTGATCAAACAGCTGCAGGAACACACACAGAGAACACAGGAGTTCACCACTTAACATGGCACAGCTCAGCTCCCTCCCAGTCCCAGCAGAATGGTGTTGGACAACAGAAATAGGTTAGGATAGATAGGATGTGAAGATTAGGATGTGGGCTTTCTTTAAAAACAATCACTTATGTAGGATTTTGGAAACAGACATTCAAAATGGTTGCATTTAATGACTAGTGAACAGCATCAGTCTGTACAGTAGGCTACACTTTACAAAAAGCAGTAATGTCACTCTAAAGTGTCTGCTAAGTTAAATGCTATACTTGCAACTTCAACATTACATCTATATCCTGTTTACCTTATTTGAGTGGGTGTGTGCTTCAAGCATACCCCTAATAGCTCTAATATATTTTGGAAGTGTGTTGGAAGGGGACTATAACTAACATTGGAAAGTTAATCATGATATGAATGCTCTAATTCTGGCATGAGCAAAAGAAGTCCTCCACTGTAAGAAAATGGAGAAAATAAGAGCTATCTGCAGATTCTCTTCCTCCCCCACCCCCTTCCATTTAGAAGTGAGTTTCTACTTTTTGTCTCCAGCGACTGGGCTTAGTGCCATGGGTGGTGACAGCGCGTTCAGTGATGATCATAATTAGCCATGTGAACAGTGCGCAGAGACTCACTAACTAATTAGTGCTCATTGGCTTTTAACCCTGTAATTTCCCCTCCTTTCTGCCAAACTAACCACGGGGACCACTGCAATATTTGTACCATTAGGCCCTCAGCGGCGTTGGCTTGTGTGGCCACAATTAAAATAGCACAGGGCTTGCACACGGATATTACCAAAAAGGCCAAGATGACAATTTGTAAATAAATGTTTAATTCTTTAATTGGTCATCAAAAAGGGGATGCCACAGTGTGGCGACGGCCCCACCGAAGTGGCCTAATTATGTAATGCCAAAGTGTTTGTGAATGTGGCAACACTAGACAGAATATATGTGTTTTTTTTGTTGTTGTTGTTTTTTTTTTTACCCGAAACTAACTGCTACTCACTAACTGCATTTCTGCAGACACACATGCCCCATGTTTTTAGTTTTATTCAGAAAAACTCAATTGGCTCTGTCAGGGGTAAAATAAAGACTTTGGGGTGTGAGTTTTTTCAGTTCTGTTTTCATACGTTTAACATCACCACATTTTCATTGCTGCCAACACTGGTGCTTAAGGTGATTAGAAATATTAAAACTCATTTCTGATTTTAACATGAGATATCTGAAGTAATATATTGCCAATTAAACTGGTTGCTCCCATAACTCCCATAGATACCACCATAAAAGCACAAACCCAGCTAGAACCTTACCAAGTTAACTTATTTAGCCTATGGCTCTTCTCATTCAGTTTTGGTGTGTAGCTCACTGACAAAGCACATTTTGTGAGAAAGCCCTGGGTTTCATAAAGAGTAATAGTATGATTATTTTTCAGTTCACATAGAGACTAATATTAACAACCCATACCCTTGTTTCCTCCCCCTCATCTCATCATCTGTTAGTTAGGGAGGTAGTGTCCTGTCATGTAGTTTTGTTTTGTCCATGTCCAAGCCAAAAGTTTGAAACACAAGAGGCAAGCACAGGAGAGATCATTGAGGCTGTAGAAAGCAATGGGAGTTGTGGAAGAGGGTATTATAGCAGGGGAGAGCTAACTAAAGACTTTTAAAGGGGCCTTTAAATGGCCATGGGCTACATGGTGGAAGACATGCACAACCAGAGACTAGTTTCAGTTGAAGAAACCTGTCTTCCCTCCGTCTCTTCCTCTCTCTCTCTCTCTCTCCCGGCACGGCCCTGCATATTTCATAAGTGGGTCTGGAGGTGCGAATCCTCCGCGGTTGCATCCAGCATTGCCTCAGAGCAATGAGCAAAGAGCAAATGGCCTCTGACCAGGCCCCTCCACACACACACACAAAACACTCACACACACACACACACACACAGAAGCACAACACACAGATAGAGAGAACGAGCCTCCATTGGCCTGCTGGAGTGGAGTGGAGCAGTAACGAGGCAGAGGACTCCCTCTTGATGGAGTGAGTGGAGAGCAGAAGAAAGCGAGACGCATCCCAGTGGAGGAGGCGAGAGGAGGGGGAGAAACCTGAGAGATCCTTTGCATCAAACTCAAGGCAACATAAAGGACAAATGTGCCAGAGCCTCTCCCAGCGTGGGGACCAGGAGCATGAATTCAGAGCATCCCAGTGGTCTGGAGAATGATTCCTGACCTGCCAGTTCAAAGGCTGCAGTGGACTTGTGCACCAGTCTTTCTGGGGCCTTGTGTCAGACTCTCTCTTTAAGTCTGGACTCTTCCTCTCCCTCTCTTATTCTCTCCTCCGCCTCAGACAAAAGCTTTGTTCATCCACTTTGTGCATAATAAAATGGAGAGAAATGGAACAATGTCCCTTAGAGACACACACACACACACACACACACACACACACACACACACACACACACACACACACACACACACACACACACACACACACACACACACACACACACACACACACAGCACAGTAGCTCTCCATGTGACTTGACTTGCCTACCAAGACTATTCATGCCACATTGGTACATTGAATACAATAATCTCTCATTAGTACTGTAACTCCTCTTGAAATACGTTTAGAATTAAAATACCCAGTGTGTGCATTTGAGGGAGAGACGGAGAGAGAGAGAGAGAGAGAGAGAGAGAGAGAGAGAGAGAGAGAGAGAGAGACAAAGGGAGGGAGAGTGTGTGTGTCCTTGTGTGTCTGTCTGTAAGTAGTGCTGTGCTGAATGACTTTGGTCTAGTTGTTTTCTTGTGTTGCGGCTGTGATCCCTTCCTCCTGAGATTCCATATGTGTTTGAACATGTGGGGCAGTCAACACCGTGAGTGACCCCCTTTCTGCGGCTGCCTCTTGTGTGGAGCATTTGTATGGAAGAGCATGGGATCAAAGCAGATTCACACACAAAACACTGGCATACCACAGATTACAATGCCGCATAAAATATTGCTTTATTCTGTGCATGCCACGTCGATAATAATCTTTCTTTAAATAAAAAGGACAATTGAACAGCTTATACCACAATGTCAAAGCGTTTGTTATAATACATCATCTAAACACATTATTACAGGAGCATATTTCCTTTTGATCAGAGCCCCAATGGAGCGCTAGCAGACATAGCAGGGAGGGCTGGGCTGGGAGGGCCATTGTAGTGAAGTGGCCTCTCACACAAAGCTTTCCTCCATGTTGGAGCAGAGCAGGAAGGAGTCCACCAGTCTGGGCTTGATCAGCTGCTGGTGGTCTGATGGCTCGATACTGTCAGGGCAGCCCGCTGCTAAGCGCCTCAGTGCAGCCTGGACACGCACACACACACACACACACACACACACACACACACACACACACACACACACACACATATATATGAACAAAGGCATTGGCACTTAATGCTCACTACATCAAGCAGCAGGTGATGGATCCCACTGATATTTAGGACACACATCATCTATCCCACTGAGACAATTAAATGTGCAACAGACCAGAAGGATTAACTACTATTTAACATTGGTTAAATACATTTAAACACATGAAGGGTCCACAGGGTCTCAGTAGCCATACTTGATGCATTTTAGGGTAGGACTGACTGAACTCCTCTCAGTGGCTTTGATTTAAGGGGACGTTATCTGATGATATTGGACAATGACCACTGCAATAAATAAATCCTTCCTAACATTTAAAAGGATTTAAAAGCTATCAGCACAACGATTAGGTTCTGCAGGTGTGTGTGCACGAGGGCATGGTAGGGCTGGGGTAGCCTACTCTCACCAGCTGACAACTATTAACCCAAATTTGTTTCCTAAACCTGATAATGTGATCTTGTGTTGCTTTGGATGTCGGATATCTGCACAAACACAACAGGGAAAACCTAAAAGATAAACAACTGGTTTCTTGGGGAAACTTTCTTTGCATATCTATTAAAGCCATCTCTGATAATGAAGCTCCACTCCACTGCCTACTCTGGCCCAGCACCGTTACTAGTAT